>QODF01000060.1:1180145-1343685 GCA_024372805.1 Oostethus manadensis | reverse complement strand
TGTGTCCTTATCTTTTTTAACTGAAGTGATTGGTAAAGGTAGGCCTTCAGGCTCTCCTCACGATGTTGTTCCCCCTTGCTTCTTTAAGGAAATCTTCCCCAGCATAGGGCAGCTGATTCTGCACATTATCAACACCGGTCTTTCCACTGGTGTTGTTCCTGCAAGTTTTAAACATGCAATAGTGCAGCCTCTCTTAAAAAAGCCCGGCCTTGACCACACTGTGCTGTCTAATTACAGGCCTATCTCTAAATGGCCTTTTATCTCCAAAATATTAGAGAAAGCCGTTTATGCACAACTGAAAATGTTTTTGGATCAATATGGTGTCTTTGAGGTCTTTCAGTCTGGTTTTAAATCTTTACACAGTACAGAATCAGTTTTAATAAGGGTTTTTGATGACATCCTCATGGCCACAGACTCTGGTGGTCATATGATTCTTGTCATCATGGACCTTACTGCAGCGTTTGACACAGTTGACTACAATATTTTAATACATTGGCTACAGAAATTTGCAGGGTTTCATGGTACTGTACTAAAATGGATCAGATCTTGACTAACGGAGAGCACGATAGCTGTGAATATTGGGGACTACGAGTCCAACCCAGCTCCACTTCCCTATGGTGTCCCACAGGGTTCTATCTTGGGTCCTTTGTTATTTTCACTTTATCTGTTACCCCTGGGCTCCATTTTCAGAAAGCATGACATATCCTTTCACTGCATTGCCGATAACACACAGGTCTACATGCCGCTAGAAAAAGGGTAGTACCTGGTCAATCAATTCACTTCTGTCCTGCCTTGCTGATGTTAAAGACTGGATGTCAATTAGCTTTCTCAATTTTAATGAGAAAAAAAACAGAAGTTATTGTGTTTGGACCAGGTAGTACCAGTAGAAACTGCCCTTTTGATTTGGGCCCCTTAGCATCACTAGAAAAGTCTGTGGTCGCTAACTTGGGTTTTAAAATGGACAGTGATTTTAAGTTGGATTGGCAAATCAGTGCAGTGGCCAGCACTAGCTTTTTTCACATGAGGCGCCTAGCTAAAGTCAAGCCTTTCCTTGCACATAAGCAGTTTGAAATACAATCCATGCTTTTATCACTTCACGACTGGACTACTGTAACGCACTTTATTTTGGAGTGAGTCAGTCCTCTCTTGCACGTCTCCAACTTGTTCAAAATGCTGCAGCTCGTCTCTTGGTTGGAGCGTGCAAGAGGGATCATATAACTCCTATTTTAGCATCCCTCCTCTGGCTGCCCGTGCATTTTAGAGCCCGTTTTAAGACTCTTTAATTTGTTTTTAAATCTTTGAATGGTCTCGCCCCTCCTTATCTTAATGAACTGCTCTCCCCATATGCTCCCACTCGGTGCCTCAGGTCAGCTGACCAGTTTCTCCCTGAGGCACCGAGGTCTAAGCTAAAATGCAGAGGGGTTAGAGCCTTTTATGCAGCACCACCTAAACTGTGGAACGCACTGCCCCTGCACATCCGTCAAGCCCAGTCAATGTCCACTTTTAAAACTCTGCTTAAAACTCATTTTTATTCCTTGGCTTTTAACCCAGTCTAAGAGTCTGCAACTGTTTTATTGTGCTGTACAGTTTTTATTGTTTCATTAATGATTCTATTGTTTTTATTGCTGTAGTATGTTTTTAGCTAGTCTTTTATTCTGTATGCACTGTACAGCACTTTGTCTCAATCACTGATTGTATGAAAGCGCTTTATAAATAAAGTTGAGTTGAGTTTAGTTGAGTGTCCAAACATTTTCTGTTGAGGGCCATATCCAAATTATTAATTTATTAGATGTTTTAATTTTCTTTTTAGAATCATATTTATTATACTATTTTTATACTATTTTATTATACTTTTTCTTGTATTAAACACACTAAAACAACTGCAGTGTAGGCTAAGATATGTTAAACTGTTATGTATATATTCAGTATTCAGATATTATGTTCAAACATTCAATATTTCAACTTTTTTCTCATTTCCTCGTGGCCCTAATCTTCTTTGATAATGTTTCACCTTTCATTTGACGAATATTATAGAATAGAATATTCAATGGACGGGAAATGAAAATCAAGTTGCAGGCAACAAATGGCCCTGTTCCTCAATTTAGACACCCCTAATTTAAAGGAACACAATCACTTCTGTATCTATTTATATCTGTAAATATATTTATCTATATCTACTGTGATATTTATCATGTGCAGGAACATACATTATGTATTTGCACCTTATACAGTTCAATCATCTTTTTTATTGTATTGCATTTGTTAACGTCCATGCAAAAGAATTATCAGGTATGAGTCAGATTTGACTTTCAATTGCAAATTACCTGATATTTTACTAAAAAAAACGTTATATTTCAATGATTAAAAATTGTACTTTCCTCAGAAATGGCACGTGAATGCTAAGATAAATTAATTGAGGGCTTTTATAGTGATAATATATTCTATACTGATACAGGAATCTGCAGATACCCTACCAATATTACTCATACGGGCTGTGAACAGTAGATGGATAACACCGGATTGGCCCCGGGAAGCCATTACATCACCATGCTCTCAGCATTTACGTTTTACAGTAGTATATGGGTGATAAAAATATTTAATCCAATTTATAATTACTAATACTGAGTGGTGTACATACTCATGTTTAGTGAGTGAAACTTTGTCACATGTGACCTCTGTGAGTGGTCCACCTTCCTTTGTCTGAATTCCTGTATGGTGTCTGTCACCTCTGGGAGTGGACATCCCATTCATCTTCAGATCCCTATTAAAAAATTGGACTAAAATCACTACCAGCTGCTTTCATTCAGATTCATCATAACTGCAAAGATGCAGGACACAAACCTACTTACTCTTTAGCAGCGCCTTCTCCTTCTTCAAGCATTTTCAGGCCTGGAACTTTTTGTCCAAACAGTTTGACAGCAATGGACATGAGCAAACCGCAGTGGTTTCTGTAGCAGCACGTGGCATCCACCACCAAGAAAACTACCAGGAAAATCACCATGACGATGCCAACCACGCTGCCTTTGGTCATACTGCTTCCACGCACTGTGAGTGTTAAAAGTTATAAAAGGAAAGGATAGAGCGTTATTCAAGATATGGAGATTGTCTTTTTTTTACATGAGGTATTGTTTATCTGGCACTTCCTATTTGAAGATTCATACCAGGTTGTTCTGCAATGGTGAAGTTCAATATTGCAGGGATAGAAGAACCATTCATATTGACTGCTATGACTTCCAGCTGATAGTCAGAGCCAAAAGTCAGATCTTTGAGAGTGACAGAGTCAGTGTTGGATGACAGCTGCTTCTCTTTCCACTCAGCCCCATCTTTATCCTGGTAAAAAGATACATTTTGCATTGAGGGATGCAGCATAGTGCACAAAAGGAACCAGAAAACAGCAGGACATGATTAGATAGATAGATAGATAGATAGATAGATAGATAGATAGATAGAATACAAATGCAAGAAAAATATGATATGTGTATGTATATAATATATATGTGTATGTATGTATGTATACATATGAATGTATGTGAATATGCACGTATATACACAGTATGTCTGAGTATGTATTAGCAAATCATGTGAGAAAGGGGTAGGATTAAATAAGCTCTGCTTCTTCCTACTCATTTTCAAACATGTAGAACTGAGGAATGTAACATGAATAATTCTTTGTACAATGTATGCATGTTCCAAACAATTTAAACCAAACCAAACCAAGGAAGTGCAGAGGAAAAAGCAAAGGTGGATAGTCATAATAATAATCACATTTAAAATGACATAATGCAACAACTTTGTTCGATTTATGTGATTGTGGAAGAAAAGTGCATATTTAAATTAACTTTTCTTTTTTGTGTCATACTCCTATTATTTACTACCCCTCCACTTAAACGTGCAAAGCAGTATTACAGTCAAATCCATTAATGCAAAAACATGGTTTTGACCTGTCGATATCGCAGTGCGTAGTGCAGGAGAGGAGTCCCATCATTATCAGTAGGTTTAAGGTGGACAGAAAAGGAGTTGCCCTCGATGTTCATCTCATCAGATAACAAAACTGGGCTGTCTGGTTCACCTAAAGGACAATGCACAAAGACCATACAGAAAATTAGTGCTCTCTGGCATCACATGGACTCCATTATCTAAGCATAGCTGTCATGTCCACTGCAGCAAATGACTTAACAGCTATAAATAACTACCACATATAAATAGTCACTATCCTGTGAATGTTCAGTAAACCACTGTGACTTACCTCCTGCAGAGGGATCATGGGAGATTAGACAACATCAGTGGCAGCATCAGGTGCAATAATGACGAGAATGGAGACAATACAATAGGATGTGGAAAAGGGGGAAGATATGAACAGATGAGAAACATACAAGATACATGGACTATAACAATAACAACACACATGAAGTCACGCAATGTGTGTTTGCAGGATGTGTACAGAACTTTTTGTCACATCTAGGCTTGTGTCATTGTGGCGGCGACCGAGATGAGACCACTAACACTGTCATCTGCTACTAACTGTTACTGCTATTACCTTGGAGCATTAGTAACTAACTTCCAACGGATGACTGATGTAATGTAAATAAATAAATCGGTGATTAAGGGTGCAGACAAATTTGAACAGCTATGTTTTTTGATCTGACAAATCTTAAGCAACTTTGGTCAAACGTAGAATTACTTCAGCTTCTGCTTGGACATCAGATGCAAATAGAATTGATTCAGCTCTAATGGAAAAAAACCAGCCACACATCATAACAGGTAGGCTGGATTGGAAGATTATTAGTGTGCTTAAAGCATTTGTGGTTCCTATAAGGCCTTGCACACTGCTGCTTCCATTAACATGTATTATCATTAATAATAGCAATTCCATAGGTCACGGCCTGACTGGCTCATAAGACAGCTTTTCTCCAAAATAGAAATTTTGTCATGTTTTAACCTGGCGAGATCTCATGACACCCCCAGTTACTAACATGGTGTTAGTGTGTGACACTCACTTATTCCTTGGGTGGGAACAGTGTTAGTTTCTGAGAATTGCCCCAGTCCTGCTGCATTCAAAGCAGCCAAACGCACACTATACAATGTGTATGGCTCGAGGGAAGTCAAAGCCAGTATGTCTAGACATAGAAACACAACAAATAAATGGAGATATTCTTTAAATATAGCACTCACTGATTACCAATAGCAGTAACTAAGCAATGGATTACCAGTATTTGGGACTGTGACCTCCTTCCATTGCTCGGCCGCATTTTTCCTCCACTGTAGGACAAAGCTTGTGATTGGTGTCCCCCCACTGACGGGCAGAGTTTTGAGGGAGAAGAAGACTGATGCAGGTCCAGGTGAGACTGATACGTAGAGAGGTGGACCAGGCTGTGCTGTGGGAGGGGAACAAAATGGAAAAGAAAATTTTGTCACACTTGCCACAACATTGTTAGTATGTATAGTACACCTGCAAAGGGTATAGTAGTTCTCACTATTGACCGACGCTAACAGAAAGGACCTAGGGGTTAGCATGCCTGGTTCACTGTTAGGAGAGCCAGCCGGATTCATTTTGTTTCGAGTTTGCATGTAAGGTTAATTTGCGAGTGAACGGTTGCTTGTCTATGTGTGCACTGTGATTGTTGACCAGCCCAGGGTGTATCTAATGAGTTGTGTGGAAAATGCATGGATTTAAAAAAATATTGCAGTGGTGTAAAACTACACATACTCGGAGGACATTTTTGATATGCAATTCTACATGGGAGGAATATGTTATGAGAGGATATATTAGTAAAGATATTGTTAAGTTAATATCTCTCTAACAGTGACAACAAACAAGGCAAATACTGTGTGCACACTGTATATTATAATTTAAAGATAACATGAGCTCTTACTGAAAACTGCAACGTCTCTTGATGCATTGCCAATGATGCTGACTGCCATGCAGGAATACAGACCACCATCAGAGGGCACTACTTCATTAATTATCAAAACACCTTCCTCAACACGGACACGACCAGAAGAAGAGTCCTAATAGGCCAAACAAACTTTTAATACACACATTGGCCCTAACATAGATCAATATAAACCATGTCGTTGTGTTTGTGGTGTGCACATACCAGGGTTTGTCCATTGTATTTGTGGATCCAGTGCAGTTCAGGCTCAGGAAAGCCAGAGACGTTACAGGCCACAGACACACGCTCACCCACGTTGACATTCTGCTGCTCGGCTGATAAAGACACCTCTGGTGCCTCTGAAATGAAACAACTCCAACTTCACCCCACAGACAGATTTGTACTGTGCGTGCACTGCAATATGTTAATGTATCGCTGCTGTGGTATTCACAAAGACAAAAAAAAGAACATTATTGAAGATTAAAACTAACCGAAGACATGAAGCATGATGGTAGCACTGCTTTCAGTGATTTTGTTGGTGGCCGTGCAGACGTACTCTCCAAAGTCATCCTTGACAACTGACCTTATGGTCAACTGGCTGCGGTCAGAGTTGAACTTATGATGTGCGGGGTCATAAAGCACTGGCCTGCAAGTTAGAATTGCACAGAAATGTATATATACTGTATATCATGATGGTCGGATGATTGCATTTTAGAAAAATCAGTTTGATATAATCCATCATGTTGTGTGTGGTGTTGGATTGTGCTACAACCATACTTTGGGTGACCTTATTTACAGTAAATGCATTCAACACACTGGATGTTTTTGTAAAGGGAAAGGTTTTGGCACATACTATAAAGTTTGTGCAACCAATGAAATGTCCAGACAATTTAGAGTCTCCAATTAACCTGACCTAATATTTAACATGCACGTTTTTGGACTGTGAGAGGAAACCCCCATAAGTAAGGGGAACATGCCAACTACACAAGGAGAGGGCAACATTTTAACCCAGAATCAATTGGATGTCAGGCCTACATGCCAACCACCTTGCTGCCATAATGTGATGTTATTGTGTGTGTTTAATATGTTTCTTGTAGGTAAAATCAGGTCTTACATGCTCCAGGTGATATTGGGTTTCGGCTGACCGTCAACCAAACACAGCAAGGAAACATTGGTTTCTGGTCCAGCTACCACTTTCTTCACCTCTTGCTTCAGACTCACAGTAGGAGGAGCTGCATAAAGTTCATATATTTTTTGAAATATCATTCATTAGACTAATTGTTGAATTCATTTCTGGTTTGCAGATATAAACTCAACATGTCATAAAGGATGATGCTAAGAATATACAAACCATTAACAACAACAGATATGAAAAGCTGCTTGGAGATGGGCCTTCCTTTTATCTGGGCATGACACACGTATGTCCCAGCATCCTGTCTTCGCATTCTCTCAATCAGCAGTGTGTTATCAGGCAGCTGGCGAACATTATTTCCTATATACAAAAATATATAGTTAATAAATAAAATAGGCTTTTGAATAAAGGCAATTTGACAGTCATTCAGGTAGTGATTCATTAAACAGGAAATATTACATAGCAAGTCTATTGAATACTTTTCTTAGTGTGCAGCACACAGGAACATAAAAGTTTCACAATACTGACATGCATAATACTGTATAAACACATATTATACTATCAAAAGAAGGGGCCTTCAATTAAAACTGAGCAGGTTCCGTTTATGCAACTTTTTTCACAGTGAACTTTATTTTGCCTTAAATTGCATCAAACAGAACAGCTCATATGAATATCAAATGTAAAGAAAATTTGCACATCACCCTATAAAGGGGGAAATTGGGGATGATAGTAACACTTTGTGTTTGAACAAGTGTAACCCAGTGGGTTTTTTTATGCTAGATATCTTACATTTTGACATGTGGTACCCATATTTGATACACCCTTGGCCTTCTACTACACCATCACAGGTTATGTAAATTAATGTCAAATACAAAGAGGTATGTTGTTACAACCTACCCCAGTACCAGGGTGAGTTGTAACACTACTTGAAGATGGACAATTGAGGTAAAAATTAGATGGTTATACTTAAAAAAAATCCACACTAATACATGTATGGAAGCACTTTTATGAATAATAAAGATTATAAACCTGTAAGACTACAATTATAAAAATAATATATAAATAAAAAGTATAAATGAAATACAATAAAAATAAATACAATACAATAGAAAAATGTGTACTACCTAAAATAAAGAATAATAAAGATATAACTGGTGTGTGAGTTTTGTAGCCTCAAATAGTTTAATGTGAAAAAGCATTTGAAAACTTGGAAATCTGTGGAACAACAAACTAACAATTTTTGAATAGTGCCTACTGTGAACATTGCTTAGGACTTAGTATGTTCTAACAGGCCTTTGAACAGTAGAACTGTCTATTGAACAATAAACAAAACACTTTTGAACATTGTGTTGTTCAAGTGCTTTGTTAGCAAACTGCCTAAGGCATAATACTAAGCAAAAACACTGTTTTTAGCACTAATGCAACAAATCAAATGAAACTACAGGAACTACTACTTCATCTTACGTAAGTGAACAAATTGTATCTACAGTACAATAGACACATCCAGCCATCTTCTGTGCCACTTATTTTCACTAGGATCGTGGCGGTATGCTGAAACCTATCCCAGCTAAGGGCGAGAGGCGGGGTACACCCTGAACTGGTTGCCAGTCAATTGCTGGGCCCATATAGACAAACAATCATTCATACGTATTCATACCTTTAGAGTCACCAAATTGACCTAACGTGCATGTTTTTGGAATGTGGGAGGAAACCAAACCCGGAGAAATTCCACGCACAGGGAGAACATGCAAACTCCACACAAAGATACCCAACGAAGATTCTGGTACTTTCTTACCTTAAACATTATTTTTTGGCTCCTGACAAACAGTTTTCAACTCAGAAACATGAGGCTCCACCAGTGAGCCCAGTTTGTACATGGGCATGGGCTGTATTGACACCACCACACCTTGTTTCTGTTACAACCATTCCTGGTCTCCCGTGTATATGTATACACGTTCTATACTATCTATAAACTATACTGTACATGTCTACACATACTATACCGCCCATTGATGATGTACTCACCATGGGAAAAGCTCGCCACCTTGTTGTTTGTCCAGTGCACCTCCACTGCCGGCTGGCCGGACACCAGACAAGGCACCTTCCCGTCTGTGCCCTCCAAAAACTCATGGTAGGTGCGGGTGCTTCCGAATGAGGGACCCTCTTACAAGAGATACAGGATAACTGTTACAGTCCACAATAACTGACGAGCATTAGCAGCGGCCTGGAACACTCACCAGCCCAACATAAAGTACAGTTGCAGCTTCAGGTTTTGGCATTAATGTCACATGAATTTTGGACTCTACTGTATTTAATGATTATACAAGGTGCATCTTCAAGACTGGGCCCTCTGATTTACTCAGGGTCAAAGTTATACATATAGGGCTGTAATTTCGTAGACCAGCCGCAGGCGAAGCGCACCTTTGTTTGCACCTCGCCAATGGGCATGTTTTAGCCGCATTTTGCAATTTTGTGCCACGTGCAGCGTGGTGTAAGTACACCTCTGTCCCTCCTACTGGCGCAAGTGGCAAAGAGGGAGGAGAGAAGGCGTGACTGCGTTTAGCACAGCCGGGTCAAATCTTTACCAATCAAATGAGCTCCTCTCCTCACCTGTAAATGCGCGCTGGCGAAGTGCATTGCAAGTTTTGCTGAATATGGATAAAGACAGCAGAAGACGGCCAAACTTCTCCTAGAAAGAAAGCGATGTTTTGGTCCGGGAGGTCCAAGCTCGCAGTGGCCGAATATATGGTCACGCAAGCAGACCTCCTCGGGCTGATGATGCAAAAGTGGTCTAGGAGGAGATTACAAGTATTGTAAATCAGGTTTGCGCTGACGTACTGAGAACCATTGCCCAGTGTAAAAAAACGGTTCACTGATGTCAGAAAAATGGTAAAACAAAAACTATCAGAGCACCGGAGGCACGCGGTGGCCACCAGGCACCAGCTCGGCGAGGGGCCATTGCGTCCTCCACCCTCTCAGCTGTCAGTATTGAAGGTTTTGGTGGTTCTGAGGTTGGTATTACCGGTAAGGTAAGCATTTTTCCCCACTAAAAAGACACTCGTAAAAAAACTATGCATAAAGGGGATGAAATCCGAAGCAACTGTGCGTAAAAGACCCATTGCCAAGCTCGTGGTCCTGCCCGTGTCACTTGCATGTGAGATGAGCTTGTATCACCCAATTCATTGTGATCAGTTTTGCAATTCTCGGTTACACAATCAAAAATGTCAATACGATTGATTAACCATTTATTTACATTTAACCACATCCATATCAGACCCACTGGCTACCGTTGAGGAGGAGGAGGAGGATGGGGGCAGCAATTCGGGGACAGATAAGGTGGTGGAGATGGTGCAACAGAGGCAGATGGGACAGTCAATATAGATCAAAATGTATGTGCTCATTCAGATAGTTACTTCAAACAGTAGTTGATGTGATTATTCAATGCATTCAAATGTGCCTGAAATTGTGTAAACTGTCCTGTGGGGTTTTGGTGACGTGTGCACTGTGCGCCAGTCTGCCAAATTAACACTAGACCAGCTGCGATTCGCCTTACGCCAAGAGTAGACCAGGTTGGAGCTGGCGAGCTTTCAGCGCACCTTCGGCGAAGCCTTTTGGCACAAAATTGTCACTACGTCAGACTGAATCAGTCGGCACCTCCCCCTACTGTGCAGCTGGCATGCCTCGGTCTACCAAATTAACAAATTGGCTGCGCACTGTATTGTGCCAGGCATAATTACCACTGCGCGGCCTGTGCTGCGCCGCGCCATCCACGAAATTAGCCCAAAGGCTCAAAAATATAAACATAAATATTTTAATAAGGGGGAGCTGAAGGTTCCAGAATGTCCTTTAACTTGACAAGGCCAAGTCCTATCAACTACATCATTGCAGCTTATAAAAGTTTCTCTTTGGCATAAAATGATTTGCAATTCTATCCATACATTCAATTTGGACACCACTTCTGGGTGATAGCATTGGCCATGATGCAGAGTGAAATGTGGACTACACCCTGGACAGGTCATCCACAGTCCTTAGCAGGGTGACTGTTACCCTGCTAGTGAGTAAGGAATTGATCATGCAATATCACACTGAAAGGCTATTTGTACCACTACACAATCAATGGCCCCACTACCAATATGCTTAAAAATTAAGTTTGTTGATTTCATTAATTTAGTTTGAATGCAATTTACCCGCGACCCTAATGAGGATAAGCGGTATAGAAAATAAATGAATGAATGAATGCAATTTATCCATATATCCATATATATATGGATGGGAGATTAGATTATATATCCATATATATTCATATATATTATAAACTATAACAAAGATAATACAAATAAAATACACAATAAATATATACAAAATATATAAGCAAGCAATACCAACTAAATAAAACAAATGGACATACTTTTTATATGAAAACAGAGCACTGAACGGTCCGTCTCACAGGTGTACTTTATGAAATGACCTGTTATGATAGTATTCGTTTTTCTACATATCTACCAAAGTGTATGATATCGTACATACCATAAACATAAAGCTGTGTCTGAACTTCATCCCTGTATCCGTTGTCAAAGTCACAAACGCAGGTATATCTGCCACCATCAGCCACCTTGGCTCGCTTGATGAACAGTTTAGATGAGGTCTCATCCACCTTTGATACCATCTCTTCATCGATGTCCTCACCATTCTTTTGCCACGTTATGTCTCCCTCTCCCCCAGCTAGGAGAGAATATGAAGCTTTACACAAAGCATTACCACATGTCTGAGGCTTAAAAGTACCCCACTCTCTATGCATTCCATGCATTACAGATGCAGATACTATTTTGTATTGAAATAAATTAAAAACTGACCTTTACACAAAAGTAAAATCTCATCTCCAACTTGAATATCTTGCTTACTGGTGATGATGTCCATCTTGGCATCTGTGAAAGGGAGGAAACCATGTACCATCATTGCACATCTATGTACTATACCCAACCGCTTTATCTTGTCTATTAGATATACTGTATTTACAATAGAACCCAGAATTATCTGATATTTCCCATTTATCCATCTCATAGAGTATCATTTACGCAAGATCACAACACAGAGTCAATCTTCCTTACATTTTGACGATTCTAACAATAACAAATTTTACCTGTGCTGTATGTAAACAGGAGCAGCAGAAGCAGAGCCTTTCTCAGGTAGAAACATGCCTGTTTGGCCATAATCACCAAATCACCTTTCAGGTTTGTTGATGAAGTCTAATTGTTATTTTTTGTATTTTTTGGTTTAAGCAATCAGTTTATTAAAACTTAATGTGCTATTGAAGATCTCAAATATAAAACCAGTTTTCCAGATTGCTATGACAGGGAGAGTCCGTGCCTTAAATTATATAGGAGTCAAGGAGGAGATGAGAGGAAGCAAAAAGTGGGTGGAGAGAAAAACATGTGGTCTTATCCTCCTCTGTTTATACTGCACTTGGTCAGTTTGGTCATTCATAAACAGAATTGGAAATCACATCCTTTACATTCAAGTCAGTTCATTTTACTGTAACAACTCTCCTGTCTGGCCAATTCAAGGCTGATATGCAAATCTTGTTGTTGAAAAAGCTACAGCACCTAAATAATAATATAATTTTGTGTAAGTTTTTTTAAATAATACGGTATAACTAATATTATAACTAATACGTTCCATAAATGAAGATGAATGAGATGATTGGATGTTGCAAATGATTTCTATTTGGCACTGTTGGATTGACTAATTGACAGCATGCCAGCTATTTGAATAGCATTGTGGCCAGCGGTTCACAAAGACAACTGTTGTTGCAAGGGCCAGGCAGCAGGTAGCAATCGAAGTGACTTAAATTCACTGCATCAAAAAATGACAAATGGTCTAACCTAAAAAATACATATATCATGTTCAGCTATAAAAATTTCAATTCCACAATTTGATTAGGTACATTTTACAGTATTATTTATAAAAAAAACACTCAACCAGTCAGGTTTCATTATGGGACACCAGTTTTAGGATGGCTCCTTTAGGTAATGAAACGTTAGGCATAGACTAAAAGGCAGCTTGCACCACCAGTGCTACCTCTGCCTCCACACAGAACATCTGCTGTGCATAGACCTCAAGATCCATGGGGGGCCCCATTTTGCAAAAGGGGGCGTAGAAATTCAAATCAGCCCAAGGCAGACGTATAATCTGACAATGCACTTGTTGCAGCAATGATTGACAGAATGCAGCAAATTAAAACAATGGCAGAATTCACTCTGTCCTTAGTGATGTAACGGTACATTTTCTACCCTATAATGCAGAGAGCACAGTTTTTTTTTTGGTTTTGTGAACTAAAAATAATGTATCAAACTATTTGTTTCCCATGTGTTTGTATCACTGCAAAACATGCATGTTACTAAATTCAGGTTGAAGTAAAATAGTATAAAAACTGCTTTGCTGTTTAGTTAGGTTCTTAAGATTGATTCTAAAGATGTGATTTTTTTCACTGGAGGCACCCTGCCCCATTCACAATAATGTATTACTCTTTGTAAACATTAGTAAACTTTGCTAGTGGGCCAGGTATATCAAATGACCTGTTGTGCATAGAGACGCAATTCTGGCTGTGTATCTGAAAAACAAAAATTTAAAAATCATCCTGATGCACTCAAAAATCACAAAATAAATTATAGCGCTTGCGTCACTATTCTTTCATCTACTACAGTGTAAGTAGTCGGTCCTCTGGGTCCTATCAATTCCATTGGCTTAAAGCCAGCCTGCCCCTCCCACCTCACATATGAAAGCCTATCAGTGTCTCTACACTAGAGTCCAAGCAGCCAATCAAAGCATAAAAAGTCCAATGGGGCAAACTATCAGATTGATTATCAGGGTGGGTTATTATGACTCATTAAAATGAAGTGTGCTCATAATGAGGCCCATTAGCAAGGGTGGGCACACACATTGACTACCGCTCTATGTCACATTTTCTTTAGAAGGGTTTTTCACAAAATTTGTCTTTAAATTATTGTGATAGTTCTACGTTTGTACCTGCACAATAAATCACGAATGCAACTCCCATCTCTAATTTAGATGAAATGCCATAAAATACCATTGCAAAGCTGAAATGCTAAAGTACAAAACACATTGTAGAATATAATGCTTGGTAATACATTTTAGCATATTATCGGAATCCCTAGGTGCCATGCAGCCTGTGAGCAATAAATGCAATGAATCAGGGCAATCATATTGGACACTGAGGCAATGGAATGACATCATTAACTACTTTTTTCTTCTCTCTCCATGATCTCATGCTCATTGTAAAAAAACATAATTTTCCTGTGTTGTTTTGTTTCACAGTTTACAGCATAACGGTGACATATAGTACAAGTAACAGAGTAAGTGGATGGACCCCGCTTCGAACTCTGTGTTGTTAGTTAGCACAAAAGTAACACACTAGAAAGAGTAACACAAGAGTAACACACACAGTAGTCCCCCAAAAATGCAGTAGATCGACAAAAATGTGGATCGTAATGCATATCGTGGACACCATGCCATAATTCTGATCTTGAATCAGTGTCACTTTCATTGTTGTTGGAATTTTGACCAAAACAATGGAGTTCTTATTGTGTGTCAAGGCAGATCAGCTCATTTGCATATAGTATTTCTCAATTAAATTTGAGTAACATTGTGTGCAGAATATGCTGTTTACATTAGCTACATGTAACCAAGTTTTGTCAAAGTATATGTTTTGGATGCAACAACATTTTTTACAAATAAAGTTTTCAACACAGTTTATTCAATGTGTTTGCAATACATTATCACATAGTTATAGCTTCAAATCACTGTATTGCGTCAAAGTAACGGCACCCTCTCTTTCAGGAGACTCACCAGTATGTGAGTGCTTGGCTTTTAGCGTTATTCCATGTAGTAAATATTTTTAAACCTTCTCAGCTAACAGTTTTTTACACAAATTTGATCTTTTTCTGATTTGTGGTATCCCCAGTTTAAGATTAGCAGAAGCATCAACCAAACAGGCTCCAGAAAATAGGTTTGTTCAAGAGCATCAGCTGATACTTACTTTGTGCTTTGGTTTAAGTAAGTTGACACATCTCCAACACATCCAAAAGTACCTTATGATCAATGGGTTGCCTAAGCAAGATGACCTCACACTGGTGTTCTCCACTGAAAATTGCTGTCATAAAAGGGCGGCTTATATATTACCAGCATACCTCCACAAATGGAGCTCTAGACAGTGTTCTCTGCTTTTCACCTCAACAACATCCTGAGCTTACAATTAACAGGTACAGCACATTTGTGGAACACCTGAAACAGGAACAGTGCACATAGCAGCACTGGCCCTTGCCTACCTAACAGGTGATACATGTGTCCCTGTATGCTATCACAGTACCCATATGCCTTGTCGATATGCCTAGCTATCGATCCCTATGTATTGTGACAGATGCCTGCATCCAAAACATGGACAACCTTTCCATCCTTGCAAGTGTCCAGGCCTTTGGGCATTGCTGCACAGGATCCGGTTTGCTTCACCAAAGGCTCACTGCAGTCTCCAAGGTATCTCAAATCAAGACACGTGTTTAGCCCTGCAACAAAGGATTTCCTGGGTGGAATACATCTGGAGCATGAACTGGGAGAAGAAACAATGGGAATGCACCTGCCCAGCCTGGCGCAGGTGAGGCTTAACTGCCTACAAATTGGCGTGGGGCACTTCCACTCATCAGCACACAGTTGGGGCCCGGTTCCTTGTGCAGACAATACCGTTATGGACTGTCCAATTTATCAGTGACTAAACGGGATGCACAGCCTTACAGTTGTGGATAAAGACGCAGAGAGAAGCCTGCTAGGTGTGTGCCCTGAAATATAGCCATGGCAACCCTTCTTCTGGTCACAAGGTCTTTATGGAATGCTATAAGGAATATGGAAGTCCCTTAAATAGCCTGTGAACTGGGTTTATGCCTGTGAACTATTGTATGCACAACATATACAGTATAATGCATTGTACTTTGTTATTTATTTACCAATTATAACGACCACAACAAAATATACAATCTATTGTGTATCACAGTGTAGTACAAACAATTACATAATGTGCATTTAATTAGCATAGACTTATATAACACACCAAAATACAAACAATATGTGGAAGACATGAAGGCGAGACAGTGGGAAGCGGAAGTGGGAAGGAGAGGCACATGCAGAGTCTCGTGAGTGGACTAGACACACCCTCATGCTCCCCTGTGAACTCAAATCTGTGTGTGTATGTGTTTTAATCAGATGGTGAAAGTTGAGGTGATAAATTATGAGCCTGTTTCGGAAAAGAAAGAACAAAAAAAAGGAAATTGTTAAATGTTGTTCCCAGATCTTATAAATCATAAAACAATACTCACTAACACAATTGTTTCTTTTGCATTGCACATGCTGAGTGAGTTAAAAGTGTGTGTGTATAGGTATACCCTGAGTCCATTCTGTACTGTATATATGGGTACAGAAATCGTGCCTGTCAAGGTAAATAAAAATAAACCTACTAACTTTTATTATAAATGAAAAGTCTTCTGTTTGTTTGATTTTATTTATTTGACAGGGACAACGCAGTCACACATAGTTACAGGGTTGCAACTGATGGGATGCATATAGAGTTTACAGCTAGTACTAATTCTCAACTCCGGTCCCCGGTTGGAAAAAACAAACAATATGAAATACACATCACAATTAAAAATATATGCCGGCAAAATTATGCATA
Source organism: Oostethus manadensis (assembly GCA_024372805.1). NCBI lineage: Eukaryota > Metazoa > Chordata > Actinopteri > Syngnathiformes > Syngnathidae > Oostethus > Oostethus manadensis. The sequence goes on along the minus strand of QODF01000060.1, from coordinate 1,326,944 downwards.
CACATTTACACTTATTCACTCTACACAGTATTAAAAAATGAGTACACTTTTATTGTTTCTTTACCGGGGAGTTTGTTCTGCAGGTGAACATCTTAAGCTCTGAGATGGATTTTATTGAATTCCAGAGTTTACAGCTCTTTTAGGAGAAAGTTGACTGTCTGAAAGTTGTCCTGAAAAATGGGATTTTGGAGTTATGATTTGATGGGCTTCTGGTGACTTTGTTGCTTTTTTGTCTGTGGCTCAGGTGCTATGTTACTTTTACACTTGAACATTGATTTGAGAAAACATAAATCACTCAAGCTTTGAAATCTTAGTAAGTTATGTTTTTTGACGATGTGACAGTGGTGGTACCCGACTTTTTAAAAGTTTTATTATACAGGGAGCAAATGTGCTTGTTGGCAGTGGGAGCAGCTTGAGCCCAAACTGTCATGCAGTATGAGATGGGTGAAAATATCATAGCGTGCATGTATAGCAGGGCAACCTGGTTAGGTATGTAATGTCTGAATAATTGAACGCAATTTAAGTAACTTTGTATAGTTTTTGAGATTTCCTTGGGGCTTGAGCACCAATCCAGGATATTTAAATTCTGTCACAGCTTGTATTTTTTCACTTTGTAAATCTATATGGAAGCTTTGTGCTGGGTTGATTTTTTTAATAGAGAAGTACACTGACATCGTTTTTGAAAGATTGAGCACCAACTGATTTTTGCTAAGCCACTGCCTGATTTCAACCAAAGATGTGGAAAGGGCATCATCAGCCTGCTCGGGTGCCATGGCGGGTGCATAAAGAACTGCATCATCCGCATACAGCTGGCAACTGACACTTGCACAGATTGAGGGCAAATCATTGATAAAGAGACTAAACAGCAAAGGTCAGTGTATAGAGCCATGTGGGATGCCCGTTTGTATATTTAGGAGTGGAGATTTATTCAGATTCTCCAGCATACCACTGCAACCCTAATGAGGATAAGCGGCATAGAAAATGGATGGATGGATGAATTTATCCTGAGCAACATTGACACACTGAACCCGAGCCTGAAGAAATTTTTTAAACCAACGTATTGTCCCATTAGAGATATGGGAGTTTTCCAATTTGGACAAGAGTAGGTTATGGTTGACTCGCTCAAAAGCTTTTTTTTAGGTCCGGGAAAATAGCCCTTACCACATTGCCCCCATCCAGGGATTTTTTTGACATTTTCCACAAAACTTGCTATTTGCTATTTCAGTGGAATAGCCTGATCTAAATCCAAACTCCTGAGGGTGCAGAAGCTCCTTGGCTTCTTTCTAGGTGTTCCATCAGTTCTGACGCAACCACTTTCTCAATAACTTTAGACAATATGGGTAAAATGGATATTGGCCGGTAATTGCACACAGAATCCTGACTTCCTGCTTTAAATATTGGTACAACTGCTTTTTTCCAACCTGAAGGAAACGTACAGGTCTTTATTGAAAGATTAATTAAATGTGTCAGTAGTTTAGCCAATACTGCACAGTTGCATTTGAGCAAGGAAGTGCTCATATTACAGTATATACAGTATGTATGTGTTGGAGTTGGACAATTTAGAAATGATTTCCATAGTTTGCGTTTCATGGATCTCCTGAATGCCCTGCGATTGACTGGCGACCAGTCCAGGGTGTACCCCGCCTCTCGCCCAAAGCCAGCTGGGATAGGCTCCAGCATCCCCGTAACCCTAATGAGGATAAGCGGTACAGAAAATGAATGAATAAAAAAATGATCTCCTGAATGCAAAATTCACAAATAGATTAATTTTGCGTTATATACTTTTGGCATTCAATTTGTTCACAATCTAGTGTTAATTCCATTACTGACTGCAGAAAATATGAATTAAATTTAATGTCCCTACTGGATGGATTATTTATATTTTTCCCCTGTACAGTGAGTTATTTTATTCCATTGTGTTTGCTTGTTTTATTAGTCAGGTTATTCGGGTTGTTTCCGTAGGGATTTATTGTTGCCCCTTGCATTGCATGAGTTGACTGTATTATGATTCTTTTATCACTTTATTTCTTACACCTAAATTGTTAACAGATCTGTAGTAAGTTGTGATGATAGTGATCTTTTTAATGCTAAGTCACGTAGCTTCACAATTTTATTATTTACCCATGGTAGAGTGCTATTTTTTGCCTACTTTTTTGTTGTTTTGAGAATTTTTTTACCTTGTCATTTCTACCTCTTTTGCCATTTAAACAGCTTTGTAAGCATAACTGGTGTATGCCAACCCCTTTATTGGCCTTTGGAGCAGTTTTCATTGATGCCAAACTCTATCTGGCAACAAGTGCAAGTGAAACCAAATCATAGAAAGCTATGAATTCTATTTGGAACTACTGTATATTGCAGCCTATTTCAAAATGGTTACAATCAAATTTTCACTGTTAAATTTCATAATAAAAAGTAACTTTGGATGTCTTAGACACTGTATGTACAGTATATGTACTGTATGCACATACGACACACTATCTATCACCGACGTTTCATGGGAATGTGTGCTGTAGAACTGTTCCTTAGTAGCTCACAAAAAGGCTATGGGTTATTATAAATGCCTCCAAACATACAGTACATACATATACTTGCGCTGTATGTAACAGCTAAAGTCTGAACTGAAAACTTTATTGTCTCTGTTATCATTGTGAAAGTAACAGCAATGCTACTTGCTATATTTATCCACGTTATGTTTATTTACAGAGAAGACGGTATGAGAGACAGTAGGAGGTCATTAAAATCCCTGTTTACACCAACCATTGTTCCACTACAACGGGGGTGCTCACACTTTTTCAGCCTGTGAGCTATTTTAAGTCCTAAAAATCTATTTTAATAATTTTACTATTACTTTATTTTACTGTACTGATTCAAATTTCACATTTAGTTTCAAAATTGCAATCAAATGTTTTAGATACAACAAATGAAAATAATTATCCAAAAGACGGAAGTCAAGGCAACATATTAAGAAGTGTAGTCATTTTCTTGAAATAACAGTTTCCAAAACAAAAGTGTAGAAAAGAACCAGATTTGGCCGCCGAAGACCAGGTCGCCCGGACACCCGCCCTCGACCACTGCCCAAATCACAATGCACCGGACCCTTATGCTTGCCCCTGCAGGTGGTGGGTCTGCAGGGGGGAGTTCCCGTGTGGCTTCTTTGGGCGCCACGGGTGAAGGCCACCAGGCGCTCGCCTGCGAGCCCCTCCCCCAGGCCTGGCTCCAGGGTGAGGCCCCGGTATCCCACGTCCGGGCGAGGTGCGGTCACTCCTCTTGATCTTCTTCATAGGGGTCTTCTGAATCACTCTTAGTCTGGCCCGTCACCTAGAACCTGTTTGCCTTGGGAGACCCTACCAGGGGCATAAAGCCACCGACAACATAGCTCCTAGGATCACTCGTGCACTCAAACCCCTCCACCACGATAAGGTGGTGATTCACGGAGGGGAATGGTTCGCATTGCCAGCAGTAAGTCGAGCTTGTTCCCGGTGAACGTTGGCCTCCGCCAAGGCTGCCCTTTGTCACCAATTCTGTTCATAATCTTCATGGACATAATTTCTAGGCGGAGTCAAGGTGTTGAGGGAGTCCAGCTTGGTGACCTTAGGATCTCGTCTCTGCTATTTGCGGACGATGTGGTCCTTATGGCCTCATCAGGCTGTGACCTTCAGTGTTTACTGGAGCGGTTTGCAGCTGAGTGTGAAGCTTCTGTGATGAGACTCAGCACCTCCAAATCCGAGGCCATGGTTCTCAGTCAAAAAAGGGTGAACTGTACACTCCGGGTTAGGAGTGAGGTCTTGCCTCAGGTGGAGGAGTTCAAGTATCTCGGGTTCTTGTTCACGAGTGAGGGAAGGTTGGAGCGTGAGATCGACAGACGGATCGGTGCAGCATCTGCAGTAATGCGGTCACTGTACCGGACCGTCGTGGTGAAGAGAGAGCTGAGCCGGAAGGCAAAGCTCTCTGTTTACCGATCGATCTACGTTCCCACCCTCACCTATGGTCATGATTTATGGGTCATGACCGAAAGAACGAAATCGCGAATACAAGCGGCGGAAATGAGTTTCCTTCGTAGGGTGGCTGGACTCACCCTAAGAGATAGGGTGAGGAGCTCGGCCATCCGGGAGGAGCTCAGAGTAGAGCCGCTGCTCCTTCACATCGAGAGGAGCCAGTTGAGGTGCCTCGGGCATCTAAGTCCAAGTCCAAGCGGAGGAAAATGGAATGGAATGGAAAGTGTAGAAAACACACAGTTCCATAGCTAAGTTCATGATTCAAAGCGCAGTCATCAAAGAATTGACTTTTTTCTACATAACTGGCTGCAACAAGTGAACAAACAGCTTTTGGTGTAGATATATGCATCTTACCACTGACTTAGTTATCTCTAATCAGAATAATAAAGATGAAAGGCATTTCCAAGTGTTGCTTGAGACATCTGATGATCACAGCAACTTAGCTGACTTATGTCAGCTGACTGATGTCATGTGACATCTACAAAGTAACATTTATGGCTTGAGTGACACATGCGATCAACATAATGGGCACCAGCGTACTACAATTACTGTTAAGGAAACATTGTAGTGTGCTTTCTCTTTGTATTTCCTCAAGTCCTCCGTAACTACAGTGAAAAGTGGGATTAATCAAACTTCTTCGTGTTGAGTGGTTCTGGCAAGAAGACATGAATTGTACAAATTTAGCCGTGACATCACTGTGGTACTGCACAAAGAGGCATTTCCAGTAAAAGACACATCACTCATCATCAAGCTTGGCAGTTTTCAACAATCTTGAATGTTGCCTTTAATTCTCTCATCAGAGCCTTCATGTGAACAGCCACAACATCTCAACCAACGCTGCCAGAGCCAGCACCAGATGTGCGGTTGAACACTCAGATTTAAATTTAACAGTGGGCTGCAACAATGGCTGGGATTTCTGTAAACTTATTTAAGCGGCCATATCCGTCCTTTATAAACAAACACTTTAATGATGTTGTAATTCACCAGTTCCAATCCAGTTCTGAATACTGAATGAAAAGTCAATGACTCCATTGCCATAAAACAGGAACCAAGGAACAAACAAACAACATTTCATTTGTACATAGAACTGTTTATTTACCACAAAGGTTGTTTTGCGTGCCTTCATATGAGTGAAAGAATCCGTGTCCAAACACTGCAACAAGGGATGTTGTCCTCCAAACACAAGCAGCAAACATTATTGTAAGAGACAAAGGGAAAACCTGAATCACTCTTTTCACAGTTTGAGCCCGATGAATCCTGGCATTTATAATCTTGGAATATGCCCGTGCCATCAGGGAAGAAAAAATCCACTGATGGAATAACCTGGTCATTCAGTATATTCAGGTAGTCAGCTGACCTCATTCTTTGAGTACTTAGTGTTGCTGAACCTAGACCTATTTGCTTAGATCGATCCAGATGGCGACTTCTTTTTTGGCCAGGCAGTGTACTTTATTGTTTCAGCCTCTCATCTACACAGAAACGGCGTTCTGGGTGCCCTGAAGCGGTAGTGTTTGAAAACTCATCCTTTTTGTGTAGACAGCACAACAAAATACGATGACATCACAAACCCACCACCACCTTCACCAGAAGTGTGCTTTGAAGACGATGGAGTTATGTGCATGCGTTTTTTCTGCTTTTATGGTTTGGACAGGGCTTTAGAGACAGACAACCATTCACACTCATATTCACACCATCACTTACTGTAGTGGGATCTGAACCAACGCTGCCTGGAACTAAAATCAAACATGTCAACCACCAAATCAGATATGTCTAAACTTTTTTCACTGAGAGCTGCATCCTCAAAAATTAAAAGATGTGGAGGGCCCAATATGATAATTTTATTTTGTTATTTTTATATTGTTTTTTTTAAGCTATTAGGTATTAGAATCAACATTTCTCTGCTTGCTTTTTCTTTTTACATTGGTCATATTTACTCAATTTTTTAAAGATTCTGTTTCCACAATGTGAAAAATACAAATTAAATGGCCCCAGGACCATACTTTAAATAGCCCTGCACTAGACCATCAGTGACTAATATATTGCAGTTGGATTTTGGATGCATGTCACTTGAAACATACATTTTTAGCAAATAGTTATTTAAATGTTTTTTTTTTTAAACAGAAAAAAACAATACAGTTTAACTGTTGATACTCATAAAACACTAAGCTGAGATCTATGCTGCTTGTATATAACGTGTCTTTTTACAAAAATGTAAAAATATCACAGATTTTTCAGTACTTTGCCTTTGAGGGTAATGTCTGGACACCCCTGATCAGCCTGTATATTTGGAACATGTTTACTCTATCTTTGGTGACACACGACTTGCTGTATCAACAATCCAACCAGATGTTGATATGAATTCAACGTAAATACAATCACAGACTGGAATGCAAGTACCTCTATGCGCCCGCCAGTCTGCCTGCTGGGGGAACGCTACGTGACTGTTGTGTCTGAGCCCAATTCAGGGATTTGTCGTGTTTGTTTTGTTGGATCTTTTTTTGGGCCTCCCTGACTACATCCTCTTTCAAGTACCACTCACTGCATTATCCTGGTGCCAATGCCTAGCTCCATGGAGCAGGAGCACCTGCTCCAAGACGTGGGCTATGCGTAGTCTAATGCATACAGGAAGCGAGACGTGCAGCAGAAACAATGGAGGCGTAACAGCTGTAGCAGTGAGCCTTCATGCAGATAAAGCAATGTTGTCAATTAACACATAAAGAATACAAGTAGAAATTTGAGGATCCACTCCTGCTGTGTTCATACTCTCTATGCTACATAAATAAAACAACAAATAATATTCTCGTACACTGTGACAAGTTCATGTATGGATCTTGTCCCCAGTTATTTGGGGGCTTCTGCCAACCGTGCACCTCAACCCCCTCCCTTGCTCACTGTCTCACGAACTGTCTCCTTACAGTACGTGACCGGTCCAGAGTCTGTCAGTGCCAGTGGAGGCCGCCACGGCAGCAGATAACGCTAACTAGCTTCCTGCCATTACTTGTAATTGGCCCACAGCCCGGAACTCTGCAGACACCCTGGGTGGGACGTGACTGAGAGTGTGTGAGTGGGTGTGTGTGCATGTGTGTGTGTATGTCTTTCAGAAATGCTATTCACAAATTTGCAAATGAAATCAGTTGTTTGAAGTCATTCTTATTCGAAATGTCTTGTCGTAGTAGAAAAGCACTCGTTTGATGTGTTTTATCAGCATGGGTGCATTCACAGAAAAAGGGAAATGAGTTAAGGTATAAACTATGCGGACAGTGGAAGGTTAGAGAACAACTTACAATAAACATGGTACACACGCATAGGTAAACCAAATTGTATATAGGGAATTCAGAATGACGGCGTTGCCACCAAAATGATCTGAAGTGCTCCGGAAGCAAACGAGCAAATGCTGTCCTTAGGTTGTCATCTCGTGCTTAATCATAAATTCAAAAATAAGTTTGCTAGAATCTGCAAGGTAGAATAAATGTGCCTTGTACTAATATTCAGTCTCCAAGGTAACTAAGTGTACCACGACAAAGAAAACCATCCATCCATTTTCTAGACTGCTGGTTCTCATTACTGGTGAGCTGCAGCCTATCCCAGCTGACTTTGGGCGAGAGTTGGTTGCCAGTCAATTATAGGACACTTACAGCATTGGCAAACAACTACTGACACTCACATTCACACCTATGGACAATTTAGTTTCCAGTTAACCCAGTGGTTCCCAAACTGTTTTTGAAGTGTCCCCCTTTTGGAGATAAAAGGATTTTCAACACCGCCACACCCAAAAAATATGGTAATAATGAAAAGTGTTAGTGGTAGCCCCATGCCCCCCCCTGTTATAACGCCGGGCCCCCCCCAGGGGGCGCACCCCCCAGTTAAAACCACTGCGTTAACCTAACATGCATGTTTTTTGGCAGTGGAGTGCAGTCAGAGCCTGCAAAGCTTTCTCTACTGGCCTAACCCTTACCAAAAGCACTGACCTACTTTTACAACTTCAATTCTAGTATATGTTCCATGAATTGTATGAATTTATTCCCAACAGTCTATTATCTTCATTTAGTACTTTTTGGCTGCATTGCTTCTGGTAAGCCAGTGGTACCAAAACTTTTTTTGCAGTGCCCCCCTTTTGGAGATAAAATGATCCCCCCCTTAAAATGCCAGGTCCTCCCAGTTTGAAAACTACTGCGGTAGTGTATGTGCATGTTAGACATGTTTGTCCAGTCAGATTTCAACTTCTGTGTGTTGCCATATCAATGTAATCTGCCCAGGGCCTTGAGAATCAGGAGTGCTGGTCCATTTCATACACACTATTGGCAATGGAGCTATTTTTTTTCCCAATCAGACTTGATTCGCCTCAGAGGGACAGCTAGCCAGTCAACATTTGAATAAGCACTTTTCCATCCTCTTATTGGCTGATAAGAGCAATATTGTTCAACAAGCAAAGTTACACTGACTGAGTAGTAAGAATTGAGATTTTTAGTAAGTAGAAGTATTTTTACTTAAAAGGTTTTAGATTATTGTCACATTGTTAGATAAATACTGATTGTGAACTGCTTCAGATTATGTTGTATTGTAGATGTTTGGAGTTGTCTGAACCTTTAGTGACCCAGCTGTTATTGTATTTACACTAGTTGTGTTTGGCTGAGCGCCAACTTTACAATCATCAATGTACCATTGATCACCAGTGGAAATCAGTCACTAACTCAAAGTCAGTAGCCATAATGTAAGTCAGCTATATTGGTGATTACGTATTGGAAGATAAGAGGACTATTATTAGTATAGATAGAGTGTTGGTATTGCGGCAATCTTGCGGCAATGGTGCCCCAATGTGTCTGAGTCTGAGTCTAAAGGCCTCTATGGTGCAGGGCTAACCAGTTTTGTACTGTGCATGGGTGATCATGATTCAAAACCCCACCATGGCAAATATTTGCTAACAATATGTTTGTTTGTTTTTTTGTACTGGCTTTCATGGTGCCTTGGGCCACTGAAGGTTCAGCACCATCCAACACTGTTTTTTGGGATGTGGGAGAAAGCTGCAATACCCAGAGAAAACCCACACATGCATGGTGAGAACATGTTAACTCCACACTGATACACTGAGATGTTCCAAAGGAGATCCAAACCATTGCTGTCTATCTGAGGCTAACATGCTAATAACTAAACCATTGCAAGGCCCACAAAGAAATGACTCCTTGTCAATGTATTTCTGGCCAGATGAAAGAAAAGTTGTTTTGTTTGGTAAACAGCAACTTTATAGTACCAATTGTTTGGCATGGAGGGTTCACAACTTCATGCTCCAGGTCTGACATCGTTTGAACTGGTCTTACGTAATAATGATAAATAATGAATAAAAAATAACCTCAGAACTTTATCAAGTTGGTGCAAAAGCACCCAACTATGTTTCAGCATACCATGGCAGAGTGAGACATTTAGCCTGGAACTCTTTCGTTGTTAACTACACCAAGAGCGTGAAGGCAACAAGTAATAAATAATGCGAACATTACAATACTGATTTCTATGAAACTTATTGCATATATGGCACATTTTGCTGCAACATGTGTCTTTTTGAAGATTAATTCAATAATACCATAACATTCATGCTACAATGACTGTATATAAAAAGGTGTGCATTCATGACAACTATTCTGTGTCATATACAAAGCAAGAGGATATTTATATTACTGTTGGGAGGGTACACAGCAGCCTGAAGTTATCTAACAAGAACATCACCTACCAGTGATTTAGCAAATGACTTAGACAATGAGGCTCAAGCTATGAGCTTCACAGAAGGTCGGTGAATGACGCCATTTCCCATGCCATCGCTCGTGAGTCTGAGAGAATGTGTTTGATAGTGGGATGAAACCACTACTTCCATCAATTTTCTATACAGCTGATCATGTTCAGGGTTGGCCTACTCTTTGGGCTGATTAATCAAAAGACTAGAGTCAACCATTTAAATTCAGAACTATGTAGAGTCTCAAATTAATCTTGCTGCATGTTTTTGAACTGTGTATTAAGTAAAATCCAAGTATAATTGTAAAAGTACAAAGTAACCCCAGAGAAACCAAGTTTAAACAAGGCAACTGATCAAAACGTTGTGTTGGCCTAATGTGAACTGCTAAACATCAGATAAATGGTAGCATGGCACCGGGCAGACAGACACTAAATGATTTGGCTGGTCAAAGGATTGTTTGGAAGGGTTGTTGTGTGTGTGTGTGTGTGTGTGTGTGTGTGTGTGTGTGTTGATGAGAGAAGCCATCAAAGAAACCAGGCATCCTGTGGGCAGCCCAGGGCAGGACCAGTGGGCTCAAGGCAGCAGCGTAGTGGGTGTCCTAGCGCAGGCACCGCACCGTCTGCAACACACACACGCCCACACACACACACACACACACACACACACACACACACACAGGAAAAAAAGGCCACCATGTAATTGATTGTAATTGATGTAGTGTCAGAACTCAAGGGACTGATAAGACACACACATGCGCAGACACACACATCATTCAGCTATCAAAAATTGGGCTGTTTATCTGCTGCTGGACAGGGATTTGACATAGCAGAACATTTAACAATCCATGCATGCCAAGGCATGGCAAAAGCAATCACTTTAAACTTTGATTTTCAAGACCTCAGACCAAAAGGAAACAAACTGATTTACTGAAATTATGATAACAGAACATCACCTTTTTTTTTTTTACTTTATTGAAGTACACCAATAGTAGTGTCAGCGAGAACAAGCAACAACACTAAATGCCATCTATCCATCCATCCATTTTCTAAACCTCTTATCCTTATGTATGTGTGCTCGAGGTTATCCCAGGTGACTTTGGGCGGGAGACGGGGTACGCCCAGGACTGGTCGCCAGTCAATCGCAGGGCACATATAGACAAACAACCATTGACACTCACATTATGGACAATTTAGAGTCGCCAATTAATCTAACATGCATGTATTTGGAATGTGGGAGGAAACTGGAGTACCCGGAGAAAACCCACGCATGCACGGGGAGAACATGCAAACTCCACACGAAGATGACCAAAAGATTCAAACCCTGATCTGCTGACTGTGAGGCTAACATGCTACCCACTCAGCCACAGTGCGGCACAACACTAAATGCATTAAAGATATTTGTATGGTCTGCTGAGTATCCATCCAACCGTTTATCCATCCATTTTCTTCCGCTTATCCGAGGTCGGGTTGCGGGGGCCGCAGCCTAAGCAGGACAGCCCAGACTTCTCTCTCTCCGGCCACTTTGTACAGCTTCTCCCAGCAGATCCTGAGGCGTTCCCAGACCAGTTGAGAGACACAGTCTCTCCAACTTGTCCTGGGTCTTCCCCGAGACCTAGTATCGGTTGAATGTGCCCCGGGAGGTGTCCAGGAGGCATCCTAACCAGATGCCCGAACCACCTGATCTGGCTCCTCTTAATGTGGAGGAGCAGCGGTTCTCGAGTCTCTCCCGGATTACAGTCCTTCTCACCTTATCTGTAAAGGGAGAGCCCAGACACCCTGTGGAGGAAACTCATTTCGGCCGCTTGTACCCGCGATCTTGTCCTTTCAGTCGCTACCCAAAGCTCATGACCGTAGGTGAGGGAAGGAACGTAGATCGACCGATAAATTGAGAGTTTTGCCTTTTGGCTCAGGTCTCTCTTCACCACAACGGACCGATGCAGAGTGCACATCACTGCAGATGCCACACCAATCAGCCTGTCCATCTCATGTTCCATCCTACACTCACTTGTGAACAGGTACATAAATTTCTACACTTGGGGCAGGATCTCATCCCCAACCCGGAGATGGCACTTCATCCTTTTCCAGGCCAGAATCATGGACTTGGACTTAGAGGTGCTGATTCTCATCCCAGTCAATTCATACTCAGCTGCGACCCGATCCAGCAAGGGTTGAAGGTCATGGCTTTATGAAGCCAACATGACCACATCAACTGCAAAAAGCAGAGACCCAATTCTGCGGCCTCCAAACCGGAACCCCTAGATGCCCTGGCTGTGTCTAGAAATTCTGTCCATAAAAGTAATAAACAGAATCGGTGACAAAGGGAAGCCCTGGCGAAGTCCAACCCTCACTGGAAATGACCCCGACTTATTGTTGGTTATACGAAGCAAACTCTGAGACCAGTCATACAGGGAACGAACCGCCTTAATTAGATGGTCCGATACCCATATTCCCGAAACATTCCCCACAGTATTTCCTGAGGAACATGTAGCCTTGTTGGGCAAACTCCCATGCACCCTCATGTAGCTGAATATAATCAGCTCTGCTGAGTAAATGAATGAATTTGACTGTCAAGATGGAGATTTTATATCCAAGTTCAACAGAAGGTGGTCAGACCTTTAAAACAAAGTAAGTTTTTTCCTAATAGATAGGGTGCATGCACTTCATATACAAACAAAAACATAAGACCATGCAAAAGTAAACTTATTTTCTTGTTATCATCTTAATGAGCAACCTGAATTAACATTAAAAGACTCAGTGGTGAGTCAGTGCCTCACCAGCCAAGAACCTTACTGCACGTCACTGACTAGGACATTCATTGTCATCCCAGAAAAAATGACAATATACTTTATAATTTACATCCTGAGATTTATTATCAACCTGAATTGTTATTGCTTTTTATGTTGTAAGGTACCACTTTACATTAGTAATATATCAAAGGTTGACTTTTTGTTTAGTCAACTGATATGAATGTATTTGTTGGTAAAGATACTAGTAGTCTAACACGTTTCAAAACACTTTTGTTATTATTTGGGCTTAATTTCTTAATACACAGTGAAAGTGAATGTAATCAATCTGAGTTCCAGTAAAACTCAAACACAAATGGCATGTTTCCACATTTTTGTTAGAAGTACATCTAACAAAAATTCATTCATTCATTCATTCGTTTTCTATACTGCTTATCCTCATTAGGGTCACGGAGATGCTGGAGCCTATCCCAGCAGACTTTGGGCGAGAGGCGGGGTACACCCTGGACTGGTCGCCAGTCAATCGCAGGGCACATATAGACAAACAAACATTCACACTCACATTCATACCTATGGACAATTTAGAGTCGCCAATTAACCTAACATGCATGTTTTTGGAATGTGGGAGGAAACCGGAGTAACCGGAGAAAACCCACACACGCACGGGGAGAACATGCAAACTCCTCACAGAGATGCCCAACGGAGATTTGAACCTAACAAAAATTGATAATTGAAATGTATATTCACGTTGCTTTTTTGTTATCCTGTATTCATCTCAGTGAGTGTTACATTCCCTGACACAATAGTTGGTTGCCTCTGTGTAAAAGGTTTGAAATTTGCTGCCACCTATTGGTTGATTAATCATTATGCACTGTTAAAGGTGGACAAGTAACTTGAAACGTTATTGCGAGGAAATTGAATTAAAAAAATGAGTTCATGTTAAAAAGAGAGACTCGACAGAGACACACTGCGTGTGGATACATGTCAGGCAATGGTTATGTACTCGGCATGTCTGAGCTTGACTGCTGAACTACATTCTTTCTCTCAGTCCATGTCATATTACAAGACACCCACATCCACCAAAACCCCGCACTAAATAGTTACTTTCTCATTTATGTTTTTTTTAACCTGTTGAATCAACTGGGAGATCTAATTATGGTTTTGCTTATTCAATATACCATATGGAAGGAACTTCTTCTGGTGCTAAATCAAAACAAATTCATCAAGAAGTTGCAAAAATATATAATCCTTGGACAATGGAGAAAAATAAACACAAATAGATTCATTAGCAATTACAAATCATTTCAAAAGCTATAAATCTGTTAGCTACTCATTTGCATATATGTGAACTTTTTATTTTTTTATTTGTAAGTATTTTGAAAACACTGTAATCCAAACTATTCCAAAAATGTTGGCTGTGTAGTTCTTTATCCTTTCCTACAAATTTGGCCCAGAATGATCTTAAACATACTTAGAGTAAGCACATCACAAATATTCATTGAAACTTGACTGTGGTAGTAGTATACATGTACAGTAGGCAAAAATTCACAGGAGGCCCTTCAAAACAGCGTTTATCAGGAGTATGCAGCCACTGTAATATATACTGTACAGTAAGTCTAAGAATGAGTTATATTACATGATTGATACATGATGATGTACAGTGTATAATGTTAATAATAATGCATATTGCACATGCGAGGGTAGGTATAGTATCTTGTTATGAAATATAATGTATAACATGCTGCATTTTGTGTTAATATAAGTGCCTTTAGTGTTACGAATAGGGGGTGGGTTTATATAAGCTTGTCTTCTTCCCACTCCTTTTCGAGCCAAATGGTTTCCTACCTATATGTGTGTTTTGATTGTGTTCTGTTCTGTATACTTTGTGTGGCTAAAAAGAAAAAATCAATCAAATAAAACTGCTGTAGAAGTTCAATGTTTGTCAGCCCTTGGCTGGAACCCCAAGCACTTGTTTGCCTTGCCACCTTATCAGTTAACAGCGGCTCTTAAGGGTCAACAATTGAGCAAAGACACAGCAATTACTATTCAGTCCATTCTTTTGGTAATTATCGCGGCCTAAAATGCGTGATTTTGCTGTAGTCTTTCAAAGAGTTGTGGCAAAAGTTCAGGGCACATAGTCACAAAGCATCATAAGCTAAAAATAGCTCTTAGTGAGGTCATTCTAGGAAAATCTGAAGTTCCTCAGATTCTAAAATGTTTATTTGAATTTTTACAGGCTAAGATAAAAGGTTACATGCCTAAGACAAAGCGTCTTAACCCTTAAGCGAGCTTCTAAGGCAGAAAAATGTTAGGAGTGGTTGAGGAGGACTTCCAAGAGAAAAAAAAGATATTTTCTGTACGCTAAATTAGAGCAAATGTAATAACCCGCTACCAGCTTGACCGTGCAAGGGTATGTTGGACTTCATTAGGGATGAATTTACCAGTCCCACCCAGCGTAGTAATGCTATAACTCCTGAGATGAAAGTATGACGCAACACTGCACCAGTCATGACTTGGATCTGTCACAACCTTCTGTCTGCAGGTTGACCAGTTAGACCATTAAGGCACTTTCACAGCCTTATATTGTTAGCAATCTCAGGAAGGACTGACAGCTGAGCTTGCATCCACCATTTATATCAAATACAGTACATGAAGTAGTAAAATGGCCAGCATGGACAGTTAACATATCAATATCAATATAATGAGCATGTGAATGAAGTACACTCACAGCTCAGATTCATAATTTATTTCAGTGAGCTTCATCAGATAAGTTTCATCATCACGACATAAAATCGATGTCACGATTATACTGTCCATTCATTACGAGGAGTGTGGCGTGCATTTTTTTCTTTCTTTCTTTGTCTTTCCCCCTTTTTGTAACAACCAATCACAGCTCTTAGAAGACTGTGTCATTCCTAGCAACGGGGTCAACCACACTTCCTCACTAAGATAAAAGTTTCTTTCCCTTCCTTGCTCAGAGTTGCTCTCAGGACTCTTGAGGTAAGATTCCTTGTGTGGAATTTTTAGGCTAAATTAGGAGCTTTTTGAGAGGACTCCGGGAAGCTTTGTGCATACGGGCCCTGATGTTTTAAGGCTTATTATTTCAATAAGATTGCATCAACTTGTGATTTCATGAATTTGTTATCAATATTTCAACTGTTGTTTGTTTGCCTTCACCTCAAAACCCCCCTTTATTTTAACATATTTAACAAAACAGACTAAATTAAAAAAGACAATTTTGGTTGAAAAAAAGTGTTGAAGAATAAGTAACTCATTAACAAACACAAAGAAGAAAAAAACTGGGAAAAGCATTGTACCAACAAAAATGTTCAAACAGGTTTTATTCAGTCACCACAGATTTCACCTCTACTCATGTAAGCAAACTACAAAGCCTTCACATGAAAAAAAAAAAACGTTCACAGTTTAAAATCATTAATGCAACTAAATACAAATCTCTCTCCAGGGACATCAGTGACACTTCCTATACCAGCTGTACTCTAAAGTATAAGATTCATTACCTCAGCCACGCATGGAGGTTATGTTTTTGCCTGGGTTGATGTTTGTGTTCAAATAACTTCAAAAACTCAAAAATATATACGTTGTATATATATACACACACACACACATACAGTATATATATAGGGGGGTGATCCGGATCAAAATCTGCATCCAGGATTTTTTTAAACGATTCTTTTGCATTGAATCATTTTTGCAATCTGTGCAAATAACGCCACAAAAGACATGAAAATGGAGATTTAGAAAATATAAAAGACTGAACCAAAAAAGGAATCACAAGGATTATGGCACTTGGCGGAAGTCTGCGCTCTCGGAGTGCTTTTCTACTTTCTAGTATTCTCCCTTGAAAAAATGAACTTTAACAAAAAAAATGATTGAGGGGTGCAATCACTTTTGTGCTATACTGTACGTATATGTGTGTGTAGAATTAGTGTGTTTACTTACATCTCCAACAGTTATCAACAGTATGTTTTATCTCCTTTTACACGTGACCCATTCACAAAAATGACTGCATAGTTTGCAAGGCAAACATCACCAAAGGTTGGTGTTGTCCACAAGATGGCATCAACTTGTGATTTCATGAATTTGTTATCAAATTGTTTTTTTGTGGCCCTAATAACATTAACATTTGTGCATAATTATTTTCTAAATAGTAAAAACTGTGAGTAAATATTATTTTCTAAAGTACAAAACCAAGCCCGAGCATCTTATCCAAGATCAAGCACTGTAGTTGTTGCAACCGGTGGTGTAGTAATTAGTATGTATGAAACACTAGCTTTATAAATGACAAATTAATTAAAACACTGAAACACTAGATACAAATGCAAGGACAATGCCAGGATCAGCACTAAGATCATGAGAAATTGGAACCAACACCAAAAATGAAAAAACTACAAGGTACAGTAACCAGGACCAGGACCAGAACCAGAACCATGACAAGACAAAGGCGAACCTACAGTAATAACAAAGACACTGGGAAGACAGAGGAGCACAAATACAACCAAGAGCCCAGTAAACTACAAAATAAAGTCTTAATATTGAATAATTTTGGCCCACCACATGTCCAGCTCTGTGCAACTTATATTTGCTTGCTTGCTCCAGTTTCTGTTCCATCCAGGATCCAAGGGAGACTGAAGTTCTCTCCCTCCAGCTCCTTGTAAATGGCCGAGGAGAGGCGGACCACTTGTTCTGTGCTAAAATGTTTTTTCCAGTCCCCGGCAACACCTAACACACAGACAATAAATACAAAGTAAGTCTTTATACAAAGACAATGCAAGTCTAGTTACATTTCCGCCAGTCATGCTGTTAATATGGACTGAAAAACATTTACATAAAATTCATGTTGTCATTATGGTGTGTTGAGTGTAGAATTTTTAATTCTGTATCATAACAAAATGTGTAAAAAGTGAAGCACATTCCAGACGCACTATTAATAAATTTGTCTCACAATCCTTACGTTTTTTCTTTTCTTCCCAGTAACGTGTTTATGTGAACTAGTCACATAAACACAGAATGCACAGCTAAACCCGGTGTGTTGTAATGTAGCCACCCTCAGTGCCCTGTTAGCAGTAGTCACTCATTTACGCACTTGGAGCTCGTCTAAGTGATATTTAAGAGATCTTTTCAAAACACTTACATTCAAAATAATTCCATTATATTCATATCATACCAAATCCCAACAAAAGTTATCTCAAAGCTCTTTAAACATTAAGTAGGTCAATGAGCACGGTCTTCTTAAAATAAAATAAAAGCCAATTGAAACCCCACATGAGCAAGAAGTTGGTGGTGGAGACAAGGAAAAACTCCCTCTGGAGAAGAACCCTTGAACAGAACCCAGGCTTTGAGGGGTGCCTGTCTGTCTCAAGATAGAAAGAGAAAGTACAGTGACAAAACAGGAGACCATCTTAGTGCAAAGACCAGAGATGATCAAAGTATCAGGAGGAATATGTGCTGAAAAGTAAAGGTCCTACCTGCCATTCTATTTCTAAAAATTATACAAGTGGCAAGTAAGTGTAAATTATGCTGCCACATCTACTGGGTTGGAAAAAAAACCCAATGTAAGACAATTAGTCAACAGAAAAGCCCTAGAAAACCCTAAATGTCATAAAGCCAGTCAGTGACATGGTGTATATAATATAAACCTCAATAATAAGTGGTGCATTCTTGTCGTTTTGATAAATACAACGTTTTCTTCTTACTCCTTTTACATTATAATTCATTGCCATCTCACCTTTCCTAAGGAATGGAGACTTGTCAGTGTCCATGTAGTCCTTGGAGATCAAACTGAAGTTGGACATGTTGTTGGCCTGCATGGACCTGAAGGAACAATGTTCTGCTATTTTCTGAATGACTTCTTCACTCAAGTTCTTGCCCAGGAATTCTGAAATACTATGTACAGCTGTACAAAGATTCTGCAAGAGATGATCATTTATTTAGTATATACATTTACTATTATCTCAGAAGTACTTTGTTTTCCCAAATGTGAATGTACTGTAATAATTCAAACGCTCAGCATGCTTTATTTTACCAGAACCATTTCCTCATATGTAATGAAAAGGATTCTGTCTCCTAACTCGGCGTGCTTCCAGCTCTTCACATGGTCTGTCCATTTACCAAACAACACTGCAGACACAAAGTTTGATCATTTTCAGTATAATATACAATTGTACAATAAAAGTTCATGATTGTACTGTGCAATTGTGTAGTGAGGTACTGTACTGCATCATGCTGACGTTTGCTGCTAACAGGAGAATATTTACAAAAGATGTTGACCTCTGCCTTGCAGGAATTTGTCAATGAATTCATCCAAAGTTCCAGGGTCTTCAAGGAAAGTCGCCATCTGATGGAAGTAATATGATGATACAATGACATCCATAGGGTTCCTCATTATGTAGATCACCTAAAGAAATGATAGTTAGTCAAATGCAGGATGACATCCCTTAGCAAAAAGTAGTATTGTTAAAGTTCATTTTATTAAGTATACTTCTATAGAAGTATAGCAAGTATAATACAGACCATGTACTTTTAGTGTCTTAAGTATACTAATTTAATACAGTACTAAACTGAAAAGATTTTAAGTTTCTGAAAGCATACTTTAAGTATACTTTCAAAGCTAATTTTAAGGTTGCGAAAGAACATAAGCGCACTCATCTATATACAAGATATGTACTTGGTACATGCTTGTTTCACACTGCCCACACCTTGGCTCAAACCAACCGGGCCAGGTAAGTTCACCACTGTGCACATGCGCAACCGCACTGGCTGGCATCTATATATCTACATACTGTAAATCTCTCTAATATACTTAAAGTATTTATCACAAAGTACACCACAAGTACACACATCTACAGTATATACTGCCATTGTACTAGTCAAGTCCCTTTTTAGTAATAAAGCATTACTGCTCTGAAGGGGGGCTGCATGGTGGATGAGTGGGTAACATGTTGGCCACACAGTCAGGAGATCTGGGTTTAAATCTCCGTTGGGCATCTTTGTATGGAGTTTGCATGTTGTCCCCATGCGTGCAAGGGGTTTCTCAATCCCACATTGCAAAAACATGCATGTTAGGTTAATTGACGACTCTAAATTGTCCATAGGTGTGGTTGTTATGTCCAATTCATTGATCGGTTGCACCTGTCAACCTATCCATCAAAAGCAAAAGTTTCAGTCTTAGTATTAGTACATATGTACTTAGTACATAGTCTTAGACTTTGCTCATATTTTTCAGAAAATGTAGTTTAGAAAAAGTCAAGTCCAAGTGTTCTTTCTCGGTTTTAGTATAAAAGAAGTTAATTCATAGTACACTTGAATAAACTTATTTTTGCTAAGGGATGACAGAAAGAGACTTGAATAAACCTTGGCATTGGAAGTTAGGAAAGAAGATGGCATGAACTGGAAAGGAAAATGCGTGACCAGCCCTCTTGGAGACGGCAACTGATCCACCACTTCTTTTAATCTTTTCTCCTCCAGCCAGGGAACTCTGTCCCAGTTGGGGATGGTATGGATGGGTGTCAGATCCCCTCCATTCAGCACCAGCGGCAGGATCTCCTGCATCCAGATTGTACCTGCAGAGGACAGCAGATTGTATTATATGGATTACTGTTCAATAATTCATGGAATAGAGTGGAATTGCGTGTCTAATACAATTTGATGAAATATCTGCATCAATAACAATGACTTTTATTTCTGCACAATTCCTTCTCAAGGACACACTAGTCTGCTAAGTCACTAATTCCTTCATCGACTAAACAAATCAGCCTTTCAACGCTTTGAATGACGACTTGGTAAGAAGATGGAATAAAGAAAGTGGTTGACCTGACTTCGGGTAGGTGACAACAATGGCGTCAGTGTCTTTAAACGAGAATTCCTGTGCAAACGTCAGGCTTTCTTGGGAGTGGGTCTCTTTCGGTAACAAAAGACCATGATGCATTAAATAGAGGTCTTCTGCAGACATTGTTCTTCAAGAAATGCCCACCGACGAACAGGCTGGCAGGTCTGTTCTCTGTTGTCGCATTCAAGTACATAGGAATACTTGGACGCGTTATACACCGACGCTTTCAAAAATACACTTCAGGTAACTCCGAAGCCTTCTTATTTACAGCCCCGTCTGCAAAGCACAAGGACTTGATGTCACCGCTCAAGCGTTTGTAGCCAAAGGACACAAGAAATACACCGACTTGGAAAACTTCACATTTCGGAGGGTACCTGAAGTCATCACAGCATTTCCCACGTCCCCGCACACTTGTGTGGGACAAGTGTCACTAACACAACCACAAGAGGTGCCCGCGAGGTTCGGTTTCAATTAAAAGAAAGTACAAGAGGTACACTAGAAAGTAATGCATTCTCAAGTACAAAATGCAAAGGAAAAAAGAATATTGCTGATGTTTTAATACAAAATGCCACTTGTGGATACCAAAAAAAAGTAATTCAATGAATCAAATACTCGATTCTCTTGCCTTTGCCCCACCACATCACTCTCACCAGGTTATAGGGATAGGCTGGGATAGACTCCAGCGTACGCCGTGACCCTAGTGAGAATAAGCGGTACAGAAGATGGATGAATGGTATTCAACAGCATTTTAGTTTGAAATATTTGCATTTAGTCATGCAAAAAATGCAGTATATGTGTCTTTAGGCAGCTATTCAAAGGAAATACACAAAATTAAAGTGTCCCACTTGGGTCTCCATTCTTGTGCATGTCTCACACTAAATTGGCAAATGCACTTGTGTTTAACTGGTGCCCTCGTAATGTAAAAATACTGATTTGATGCATACAACGAGCCCCACAATACAGCACAAATCTGTCCTCTGACACTGCAGCATGCGATATAATGTTATCTCTCAGATTAAAGCCCTAGATTCATCACATTGTCCACAGTAATACAAGTCAAAATATGTCAAAAGAAACTGTACCTGATTTGGGATATGTCACAGCAAACACATCAGTATCCTCTACAGAAAAATTCTGGGCATATTCCAAGCTCTCATAAGTGTGGGCTCCAGGAGGCAGGGGCAGGGAACGGTACTTAATGTACTTGGTCCAGGACATGCTGGCTTAAACGCTGTAGGAGTACTGGAAGTCTACATGTCCCGCCTTTTGCGTTGAGGTAGACAGTGCTATTATCAGAAATAAGTTCCTCATGATTCCGTACTGCAATTGACGGGGCAGTAACACTAAAAAAATGTCCTAAAACTGCACTCCTAAAACCTTCGGCCCCACTATAAGGTACTGATGTCAGTGATACATGATACAGACTGATAAATGAGGTATCAAAGTGGCAATGAGGTACTAAAATATATATATTTGAGAGTTTTAATAAGTTCTGATATAGGATAAGGGTAAATTATGGCTGAACCAAAGATAATCTCTTTCACCACTACCACATTTTTACACTGTCCTGCAAAATCACACTTGTCCAATTCTCAATGGAATGTGCAAGGTCGGGTCCCTTAGTGTTTTTTCAGCATCCGTTATTCTTATACAAAGAAGCAGCAGTGTGTCACCAGAGAAATATGCGTATTAGCCAACAGCACAGTCTATTGAGGCCTGCTAACAATGAGAGCTTTGTGGGCCTCTTGAGTTAAGATACATAAGACAACAAATATTTTGTCAACATAAAGAAATGGCCTTTTCCAAACAGTTACCACAAATTTGGAAGCATACAGCTGTTCAAAATGTCTTTGCAATGATGAAGACTTAAGACTTTTAAACCTAGAACCAAATAACCCAAAGTGTATAGTTTTGTTTTACAAACATTCATCATAAGTTTAAGGGTTGCAATAATTCTGGGCCCTACGTGCTTTATTTTTGTGGTTCTTTTCCATTTCTTTTCTACCACTTATCCGGGTCACAGGGGCAGGAGTCTCAGTAGGAAAGTCCAGATTTCCCGGTCTCCCAGCCACCTCCTCCAGTTCCACTGTTAGGACACCAAGGCGTTGGCAGTCCAGCTATAAGACATTGTCCTTCCAGCATTTCCTAGGTCTGCCCTGGGGCCTTCAGGGCATGCCCGGAACACCTCAGCAGGGAGTCGTCCAGGAGGCATCCGGACTAGATGCCCTCTCTTAGGGTGAGTCCAGCTTACCTATAGAAGAAACTAATTTCAGCTGCTTGGATCCACAAACTTTTGGTCATGACCCATCATAGGTCATGATCATAGTCAAGGGTGGGAATGTTGAGTTTTGCCATTAGGCTCAGCTCTCAACGCACCACAAAGGTTTGGTACAGCGAGACCGTTATTGCAGACCCTGCGCTGACCCACCTGCTGACCTCAAGCTCCAACCTTCTCTCACCTGTGAACAAGACCCCAGACACTTGAACTCTGCCTAGAGCAAGACAGTGCTCCCAACCCGGAGGGCGCAATTCATCTCTTCCCGACAGTGAACCATGGCCAAGGATTTGGAGGTGCCCAGTCTCATCCCAGAAGCTTTGTCACAGCAAACGCTGAAAGTCACAGCACGATGAAGCCATCAAAACCACATCATCTGCCAATAGCAGAGGTGAGAACCTAAGGCCACCAAAACTAGCCCCATCAAAGGCTTGTACATAAAAATTGTGTTCACTCTCTAAGGTGTCGAATGGTTTGCCAGAACCATTTAGATGCTTCATGGCTTGATGGGCCTCCTTCTTTAGCTTCAGTAGTGCTAACCCCTGGTGTCCACCATTGAGTTCAGGGATTGCCGCCGCCTTGCGGTCACAGCTCTGACTGACTGCTCCAGCAATGGAGGCACGGCACATGGCCCATACGGATTCGACAAAAATGAGACTTTGCCAGACATTCCCAGTACATCATCTGTACACGTTAATAATGTATGTGAGAGTATGAGTATGGCCCTTGAGTATGTGTATGTGTTGAGTATGGCCCTTGCTTTGGGGGGTTGGGTGGCTTCTGGGCCCGGGGGAGATTGTCCTGCTTGCCCGAAGCTGGCAGGCCCCCGGCGGGTGTTCCGGCGGTTGGCGCCCGGGCCCCCCTTGTGGCCCTTGCTCGGCTGCCGAGTGGCATCTGCGCGGGTCTCCTTTGCACCTCTTCGGACTGGACTTGCGGTTGCCTCTTGGGGGGGGGGGGGGGGGGGNNNNGGGGGGAGGCCTTCCCCTCTGTATGGAGCCTGCTGGGGGACCGTGCTCTGGCGTCTTCCTAGTCGGACCCTCGCTTTTGAAGGGAGTGTGGTTTGGGATGCATGGCGGTGTTCACCACAAACATCTCATTCTCTGTTTCACTCTGATGCAGTTATCCTGTCACTGCAGAGTAATGTAGATTTAATGTAGATTTGTTGCACGTGTCATCTGGATGGTCATTGTTCAAGAGGTTCTGTTTCTTTTCTTGTTTTTCTTGTATGTTTATCATTATTAGTACATATGTATGTATGTGTGTATACATATATATGCACACTGTATGTGTGTGTATGTATGTACTGCATGGATATGTGTATGTGCACAGTGTGTGTATTTATACGTGTACAAATATGTGTATATGTATATATATATATTGTTATATATATGTATGTATATATATATATGTGTATGTATGTGTGTGTGTATGAATATATATATATATATATATATATATTTCCCCCCCCCCTGTATTTTTGCTCATTTTGCTTTGTGACTGTTCTGGTTGTTGCTGAAATTGTGATTATCATGGTTGTTTATAATATGGTTGAAATATGTTTGTGAGGTTCTTCTGCACCCTTTCTTAAATCCCCCACCACATCCCCCATCCGTCCCTTTTCAAGTCAGGTCCGGCATCAAAATGTGGCGCAACAAAATTCATAATAAACGCAGTCAAATGTCAAGGGAGACTCATTTGAATTATGAAATCTCCCTTGGCAAAGAAATTTTGCTCAGCATTTAAAGACAGCTTGACTCCCATTCAGCTGTTATGATGCTGGACAAGAAAAAAATTAATTCATTTAAAAAATAAAAAATGGTTTGTAAGAAATGTGAGTGGTGTACTCACTTTTGTGAGGTACTGTACATTCCAGTCACCTAAATCCACACCTAAGTGGTTCTAAAGGTTCCAGAACGTCTTAACTTGACAAGGCCTAACTCTATACACTTCTTGTTCGCAATCATGTTTGCCTACACCTGGTAGTGTTTCTTTGCCAGCTGATATGGCAATGGACACTGGAAATAATGAGTGAACAGACTACTTGATGGAGGAGAACTGTACCAAACAACTTTGCATGAGCTAGGATAATTACATTGGTACAAACATGGGACATGCAATGCATGATGAATACTCTGACTTGCAAACAGTACTAATACAATTAGATTCACCCACTATACGGTTTAACCATGTTATTATTAGAACCAAAAATAAGCCAAAATTATGAGAACACCTCAAGGTTTCAGTTGTTTTTGTTGAATTGGCCATCAAAATAACCTTTAAACCATAAAATATCTACAAGTCTTCATTATGCTCTATAAATCATAGAAGAGCGCTATCATGATTTACAGAAGATGATTTCCCTTACAAAAACAAGCTAGGCCCATTTCACTGTTAATGTCACACAATAATGGTGCTTCCGCACCCCCATTGAGCAAATTCTTGGCAAGATGGAGAAGAAACTTGCTATTATACATTCAAAGGAAAGCTGGATTAACAATACTGTTTAACATCTTGGGAAATATACTGACACTAGGCCAGAGAGATGTGCTGCTGGTATTGCTGCACAAGGTCGAGATAACAAGTTAAAAATGGATAATAACAGTAGGACTTGCTTCACACGTGCATTTTGTTCAACTTGAGCGATGTACTTTTACTCAAATTTCAGTCTGCAGAAAGCATTCTTTTTATAGCTCCCCTTGTTAAGAGAAATCTATGATATCACAAGCATATAACACTGTTTTAAAGCACTCATTTGCATCAACAAATAATGAGGACAATGGGAAACTCTAAGGAAGTTATGAAGAAAATCTACAAAGACGAATCACATTTTTTCATATCTTTAAATGTCACCTTAGAAAATCTTACAAAACAATTGAGCTACATAACCGATGAGTAAAGTGGCTTTTCAGCATATGGAAGATTGTTTGACATCTCATTTTTAAGACAAGCAAATATCTTTTTTTTATATTTAAAATCCATATTTGCCCCGTGTAGAGAGATTTAACACTCTACTGGTCACAGAAATTACGTCACGCGTTTCTTATGAAGTTGTGGATTTGTCTTGTGTTTTAATTATGGATGTGTCTAATGTATTAAGCCATCAATGTACACAAAATCACTATTCAAGAAAAAGCAGATATAAAATGTTACTATGTAATAACTTAGTTTGTGATAATAATACAAAATGCACCTTATCAGAAAAGGCAATTGTGGACGCCTTGAGCTGTCACCTCCATCAAGAGAATAATTTCCCTTTTCAGTCCAACAAGACAACATTTGCCTAAGTTAGTTTATCGGTTGGTGGCTTGTACGTAAGACCAGTCTGTAAGTAATATGACGAAGGGTATTTGAACTGGATTTAGTTACTGTGCACCAGGGTGACAAAAAGAAAAAGTGAGCAAAGAGAGATGGCACCAGTCAACACAGCTTTCACCAACAACACTGTCCAGCTGCCCATCAGGAAGGCATGGATGAATAACCTGCAGACAGAGTAGAATGAAACAATAGATTTAGTATTGCAATTACAAAATTAAAATACTAAAAAATGATTTACTTTACCACATTACAAGAGTATTTGGTTAATACTGGTAGAAGGAGAACATTTATTTTCCTAAGATAACTTAGTTATGTCATGCAACTGACATTAAAGGACAATTATTGTTCAAATAATCTAAGGTACACATTGCTTACCAGCCACTTAACCTGTTAAATAACTTCAAGGATCTAAAAATTACTTTACATACAACGTAAGCACTTAAATCCTTGAATATGTAACAATTAAGAGGAATTACAAGAACTCATTCGCATTCGTATTTAACTAACACAGGTTCTTGATCGGTCTACGGTAATAAAAAGGTTGGAGACCACTGCTCTATAGCACCTGAAGGCTGTGTAAGAGTCACTTACTCCATAAGGAAGGACTTGTAGACACAAAGTGCCAGCAGCACAGTAACAGGAAGCCTGAAGCTCTTAGGAAGGTCATAGCGTGTAAACATCCACACTACTGCTGCCATGGCAATATAATGGACCTGTACACACACAGAGAAGATAAATAAAAACAATTTAAAAATGTGTTTGTCTGACCACAAACAACAATCTATTCAGATTAAATAATTTCAAATGGACATTTCACATCTTATAAAAACCTTATTATACACAAATGTAATAAAACGAATTAGGCTTCAAAGATATTTCTGTCCCATTTAATAGAAAAATATTTAAAATCTGAAAATGTAAAGTGTCTTCAGAATTTTGAATGTACTGCAACGCCTCACAAGCTGCCCACCCCAGGGGTAGTAATGCACCTAAGTAATGGATGCCAACCGCTGTAAAACCAAAGACGAAGCTGCTGCCCTCGCATTGTTTCCCATCATCCTTGTCCTCCTAACGATGGCCAATCATGGCCGCCTGTTGTCCAGCGTACCAAAAGGCTCCTGTCCATAGTTAAAAATTACAATTAAAAAATCATATTGTTAAGTTTAGTATGTAATACTATACTATATATACTGTATTCATTTAAATTAAGTTACAGTACATAAACCTATGTATAATTTCTTCCATTTGTCAAAACTTTGTCTGCCGGCGTCTCCTTTGCCATGAAGCTCACCTCGCTTGATCCGAAAGGTAAGGCCTCATTATTTATAACATTTGTTATTTGTTTTTTAACATTCATCCATCCATCAATTTTCTGACGCTTATCCTCATTAGGATCGCGGGGTATGCTGGAGCCTATCCCATCTGACTTAGAGCAAGAGGCGGGGTACACCCTGGACTGGTCGCCACTCAATCGCAGGATTATATTGTCATTAACTAACATATTTATTTCAGGTGGGTACAATACTTACACTTTATATGACTGTTTTTGAGGGGTGTGGAATGAATTATGGCATTTATATGGTATATCTTGTCTGATAATACAAAAAAATTTTAAAACATAAAAGCCCCTACTGAATGAATTAATTTTGTATCTTGAGGTTCCACTGTATAATATAATATATTGAGGTATGTTAGAAGGAAACAAGACTACAAGTCAGATGATGAACACTCACTAGACTAAAGTTGGATGACGATAAAACTCACCAGACTAATGTTGGAGTCAAAGCTCATTTGGATGTATTTCCAGTCAAATTCAATCCCTCTGGCACCGACCCACAGAGGAAGACATCTGAAGAATCACAAGCAGAGAGATAAAATGAAAGTGTTTGCAATTGGTATTTGTTTTGATGGCACCATGTCATGGAACTATAGCCAAGGGAAAAAGGGTAACAGCTTACCTTGACATGACAAGTTCTGCTGTTGCCCAGCCCATGGCGGCCACCATGATTTTGTACTCTCCTTTGCCAGCATTACGTGACATAACAAGATGGAGACCCAACAGGTCTGCAAGGTCCACTGTCGCTTTCATGAATTCCTGATAGAAAAACAGACAAATTTATGCTTACATTTGCCTGGTACTTTACCAGCACTGGCAATCATTATTGGAGTAGTTATGCTCCACGTTAGTAGCGGAAATGAAAGTCAGGCGTATCGTGATGATAAAGGGTGCTTACGTAGTTATTAATTTAGTTAATTTAAGCAGACAGTAACTGTTGGGAATCTGATTCAACACTCACCCCAACAAAATCATAAACACCAACTCCTCCTTCCCAGGTGGGAAAAAAAGTTGCAAGGAACAGCATCTGACAAATAAAATAATAAGAATATAAGATTTATGTCAGCATTCCCAAAGCTCAATTTCCATTCTATTCCATTTTCTTCCGCTTATCTGGGTCCGGCTCGCGGGGGCATCAGTCTCAGTAGGGAAATCCAGACTTCCCGGTCTCCGGCGACCTCTTCCAGCTCCACCGGGAGGACACCAAGGCGTCCCCTGGCCAGCTGTGAGACATAGTCCCTCCAGCGTGTCCTAGGTCCTTCCCGGGGCCTTCTCCCGGTTGGGCCCGAAACACCTCACCAGGGAGGCGCCCGGACTAGATGCCCGAGCCACCTCAACTGGCTCCTCTCGATGTGAATGTGTACCCTAGGTGTACCCAACCCGCAGGGTACAGTTCACCCGTTTCCGACTGAGAACCATGGCCTCGGATTTGGAGGTGCTGAGTCTCATCCCAGAAGCTTCACACTCAGCTGCAAACCGCTCCAGCAAACGCTGAAGGTCACAGCCTGATGAGGCCATAAGGACCACATTGTCTGCAAATAGCAGAGACAAGATCCTAAGGTCACCAAGCTGGACTCCCTCAACGCCTTGACTGCGCCTAGAAGTTCTGTCCATGAAAATTATGAACAGAATGGGTGACAAAGGGCGGCCTTGGCGGAGGCCAACGTTCACCGGAAACAAGCTCGACTTACTGCTGGCAATGCGAACCAGGCTGCTGCGATTGTACAAGGACCGAATGGCTCGTAGTAGCGGGCCACCAATCCCGTACTCCCGGAGCACCCCCCCACAGGACACCACGAGAGACACGGTCGAATGCCTTTTCCAAGTCCACAAAACACATGTAGACCGGTTGGGCAAACTCCCACATACCCTCCAGTACTTTTGCAAGGGTGTAAAGCTAGTCCAGTGTTCTGCGACAGGACAAAAACCACATTGGAACTCTTGTAACCGAGGTTTGACTAATGGTCGTACCCTTCTCTCCAGCACCCTGGAGTAGACTTTCCGAGGGAGGCTGAGGAGTGTGATCCCCCTATAGATGGAACACACCATCCAGTCACCCTTTTTAAAAATGGGGACCACCACCCCGGTCTGCGAGTCCAGAGGTACTGTTTCCGACTTCCATGCAATGTTGTAAAGGCGTGTCAACCAAGACAGTCACCCAACATCCAGGGCCTTGAGAAATTTAGGGCGAAACTCATCCACCCCCGTAGCCTTGCCATTGGGGAGTGTTGGCAAGTATGGCTTATGGCCATACTACCCTGAGAACGCCTGATCTCGTCCGATCTCGGAAGCTAAGCTCAATTTGAGAGATTAAAAAATGGGACATTTTAAATGTTACTGTGCTGTTGTGACAGAAATGCTTGTACAAAAATACTCTATTGTATTATAATATTTATAATACAATACATTGCCCATTTAATAATGCAACACACATGCAGATGAACAGCATTTCACTTCTCACAATCTCATGTTTAAGTTAAAACAACGATATGCACATGGGTGGTGATATCCTGTCAAAAGTATTACATCCTCAACTTAATTTTAACTGTAATACTTAATGATACTGAAAGACTTACAAGGTAAAATGCCAGACAAAAAAGCTCACTCACTTTGCAGAGCTGGACAAACAGGTATGTGGCGCCAGCTTGGACACATCTCCAGAAAGCATTGTATTCAGAACTAACAATTAGGAACACAAACAACACATCATAGGGTGCAAAAGGTGGCGTAAATAACACATATGATGAGAAAAATGATGACAGAAGGCCTAAAATGTATGTGGAAATACTACCACGAGCACAGTACAACATGCAAAGAGGATTATCAAAGCTCTGGTAGTAGTAAGCTGATTGTTTGGCCTTTTTGTTGTCTCCATAGAAAAAAGAGCACACAACTTCTATATGATACAGAAACGCTAACAAATACAATACATGTGTTATAACGTGTTATAACGTGGATAGGTCACAACATCACTGTATATAAGTGTGTAGGTTTCACATTTAAAACAGACACTTACAGTCCACTGCACTTGTATGTTATAAAATACGGGAAATAAGCCAAAGCAAAGCAATTTCCAAAGTGAAACAAGGTCATGATGACAGCTGCTGACGAGTGGCTTTGCCCGCCTGTAAAAAGAGATTTACAAAATGAAATAGTTACTACATAAAGCATTTACGTGCGTGGAAATCCCCCACTTTTCGATCATTCAAAATGCCAGAATTAGTGTGACGAAAGGCTAATAACCCAGCACCAAAAAGGTTTATGTTTGTAATAACGACCCGATTGTGTAGCTTGGTGAATCCTCGACACCGTTACAGACACATCGAGCAAGAACGCCAAACGGCGGATTCTCCTTGCAGATATGCCCCTTAGAGCATTTCTTATCAATTTAACAGGCAATTGTGATGATAGCG
Organism: Oostethus manadensis; assembly: GCA_024372805.1. NCBI lineage: Eukaryota > Metazoa > Chordata > Actinopteri > Syngnathiformes > Syngnathidae > Oostethus > Oostethus manadensis. The sequence continues at coordinate 1,296,299 of QODF01000060.1, read as the reverse complement.
AAAACATATTTTTACTTACAACACAATTTATGAAGTGGCCAAACGTCCAACAGCTCCGAATGACAACCGGAAGTAATAGGAGTTCTACGACAAAATCGCTCCGACTGTGTCACGTAAGACTTGTTAAAGGTTCCGAAGGACTCAGAATGCCAGCGACAGTGCTGACAGTATCAGCGTTTCGCAGCTTTGTCGTGCCATTTATAAAGGTGTACATGGTGAAAACCAACTCTCCACCAGAGAAGCAACATTTTTAACGTTGTTTTTTTCAGTACAGTTGCCATTTACCGGAGTCTGTTGGCAGTATATGTAGTAAACAACAGGGGGCACTACACTACACCCCCCTCAGTCCTCCATAAAGGGCTTTTTTATTTAGGCCTTTACTAATAGTTTACCAGAAGGTACCTTACTATTAATGCAAGCAATGGTCATTGTTAACTCTGACCAACTAGTCTGCGGATTTCTGAAAAGATGTCCCCCGTTTTTTATAATTATTTTATGGCTGTTTTACTGTGCATTGAAAAGGGTGGGCGCACAAACTACACCAACCTGTTCTTCAGTGGTCATAGCCCACTGTTGCGTTACTCTGGCCTTCAAATGATGTTCAGTTGAGAGCATTTTACTGCATCATTATATTTGGCATAATCTACTTGTAATTTACATTTAAACACCTGCTAAGAACATCATTTATTGTGCTTACTTTTGTCACATTGTAGCAAATGAAATGAAAAAATTTGAATTTATTTTGAATTTGTGTTAGAGTGAAACATATTTCGTATAATTAAACAGGACATGAAGGTTTTCAAGTTTTATTTCTGTCTTATTACTCTTTAGATGAGTTACAGTCACTCTGCCTCTAATGTTCTTTCTTCCACTGGTGAACACGTTTTAAACACACCAACAGAGATGGGTACAGCAGTTAACCATAGCACTGAGCCAAAACAACACAACTACAGTGTCATTGGGAGGTGAAGAGGGAAAGGGCACACAGACACAAATACTGTCAACAACCAATCCTCTTATCATCAAAGAAAAAGACAGAATTAATTCAGAACACATAACAGTTTCTGCTGTCTACTTGTACAGTAGTAGAGCTAAAGGGCTGTGAACCTATGACAGGACTATGACAGGGGCCTCTGTGTCAAATTTAAAGGAGGGGATGAAATACGGGTGGGGGTGGTCCCTTTATGGACTTCCTTTCGGCACAGGAAGTGTCTACTCCTTGGAGTTCATGTACAGCAGCAGGTCAGCAACGCGGTGGCTGTAGCCAAACTCGTTATCATACCTGGAAGAGGAGACAGAATCGAGAAATTACCAAAATGCCTTTTTGGACAATCTCAGTTTAAATCCAAGACAAAACAAAAAACTAACCAGGAAATGAGCTTCACAAAGTTGTCATTGAGGGAAATGCCAGCACCAGCATCAAAAATGGAGGAGTGACAGTCACCAATGAAGTCAGCTGACACCACCTGCAAAAACAAAGCAAGCAGTGAGTTTCTGGTAATCAAATTTAAGTACACAATTTCAAACATTGATAGTATTTGTGTCACCTGATCTTCAGTGTAACCGAGGATCCCCTTCATCGGTCCATGAGCGGCCTTCTTAACAGCTTCCTTAATTGCAGCGTAAGATGCAGGCTTAGACAGGCGACATGTCAGGTCTACCACAGACACATCAGCCACAGGCACCCTGAAGGCCATGCCTGTCAGCTTACTGGAGACAAATGCACAATATTACAATTCATTACCTCCTTGTCTCAGGTAACAATGTACAAACATTGTGTTTCTCTTCATGACCTCACCCATTAAGCTCAGGAATGACTTTGCCCACAGCCTTGGCGGCACCAGTGGATGCTGGAATGATGTTCTGGTGGGCCCCACGGCCATCACGCCATGCTTTGGCGCTTGGACCATCCACTGTCTTCTGGGTGGCTGTGTAGGCATGGACTGTTGTCTACAATGACACAAACATCTTTAACTTTAAAGACCATTATTCAGTGTAGAAAATAATGGAATTTTTACTGTAACTTACCATGAGAGCCTCCTCAATACCAAAGTTATCATGGATGACTTTGGCCAGAGGGGCCAGGCAGTTAGTGGTGCAGGAGGCATTGCTGTTATAATAGAGACACAGACATGGTCACTAAAGAGGAGATGGTTTCTGAGTCACATCACTCACTGTATTAACATTTGCAACACACAACACATGTGAATAGTTGGATTGGCTTTATTTTAAAGAAAGTACCCATAATTACCTGACAATCAACATGGAGGAGGGATCATATTTGTCCTCATTAACGCCCATGACAAACATAGGGGCATCAGGTGAGGGTGCTGACACAACCACACGTTGAGCTCCACCACTCAGGTGAGACTGTAGTTAGCCAGGAGAGAACGGGGACATCTTAGAAGAAACTTGAAAACATGCATACAATGTGTCTGCATATACTGGCCGTATATGTACATACAGAAGCTTTCTCCGTACTGAGGAAGACTCCTGTGGACTCCACAACGTATTTTGCACCAGCACTGCCCCAGGGGATTTCAGCTGGCTTCATACTGGTGTCAGATAAAGGAGAGTAGACCATCAATTACTACTGTCAAGTAGGATAGAAAGGACTTCATCAATTCACAAGTTGTACTGTGAGATTAGGAACAGTTTGCCAAAAAGATAAGGAGCAAACCTTGCAGCATGTAGGGTTATGGTCACACAAAAATGGAATTTTTTTTTTACAATGCATATTTTTCAATGAATTTTGGGTTTTTATAAAATATACGCACATTGAAGCAAATTAAGCATTGTCATGCATAAAAATGGCTAGATTAACTAAAATAGCTGGGCTGGGAATTAAGGGTTATACGATTTGCAATACATGGCTCAGACTAACTATAATATGGTGATTGGGTAAAACAAAAGCAAAAAAAACAAATTAATTTCATAGTTTATATATTGCAGCTTTCAGCTGGGATAGGTTCCAGTTTACCCCTGACTTTGTATGGACATAGTCTAAACAGACTAACAATACAGATACAAAAACAGTAAAATAAATTTTTTTAAAAGATGCCCTCCTTTTGTCTGCACTGATTTGAGACAACTGACAATGGGTTGAAAACAGGATTTTGAAGTGTACAGTAGCTGCTATTTCATGAGGCTTATGCTCCCCACAACATACTTAACTGCTTAGGTTCATATCTGTGCCACTCACCACTGGAAGACAGAGATGGGGTTCCCATCAACGATGAGCTTGCCATTCTCCTGGGACACTTCACCATGGTAACGGCCGTGGGTGGAGTCATACTTGAACATGTAGACCTAGAGGTGCAATGTTACTGGTGAATATGTGTGTTTGTGATTAATAAACACACATAATTTCAACAAAATGACAAGTAAAAAACAAGTAGTACAATACAGTAATGTATTTACGAGAGACCGTACGTAGCTATATCGTCCATGTTCTAGCCACATTATTATTAGACACAGTCATTCACTTTCCACAACTTTTTCCGTTCAGTGACACAGGTGAGCTGGAGCCTATCCCAGCTATACTGGGCTAATTGCCATTCAGTTACAAGGCACATTCAGACAAACAACCACTTACCCAAACATTCACACCTAAGGACAATTTAGAATCTTCAATTACCTCTGACGTGCATGTTTTTGGACTGTGAAATAAATAACTAGAGGAAAGCCATAAGATTTGATCTCCAAACATCCTGGTTGTGACATTTGCGTGCTTCCATAAAACACATTTCAAGAATACTTCTATTTTCTCACCATGTACTGCAGGTCAATAAAGGGGTCATTGATGGCCACAACATTAATGCCTTTCTGAAGACAGGCCCTCAACACAAGGCGGCCAATGCGACCAAATCTGCAAAGAAAGACAGAGATTTTTTATTGTTACATTTTCATAGAAAATAAATTTTACCATTATGGCCCTCGGCTTATCTTCACCAAAGATCCATTCTAATTTTTTACAATTCCGTTTTAGCCTTTTACACCTATTTTACCTGACATTTCAGAAACAAATGTCGCTTGGGTAACTATGAGATGTCAGCCTCTGCACAAATGGTTATAAATTGTTTGCCCGTGCTTGTGGTTAAGGAAGGTGTAGTCACTGATTACCAATTCTAATCGCTTTATTCATGTAAGCTATTTTTTAAATTACCTTATTTTGTTATCACTGTGTGGTGCAAACTGCTCTTATTGCTAAGTGCTTTTCATTTGAAGGCTGGAAGTGTATTTTGTGTGTGTGTAGTAAGAACGTTGCTTGATTGTTGCTAAACGAGATGAGTTACAACATGAATAAATGTGCCTCCCGCAGCAGTGGATCTTAACCTTAATTCACTTATAACTTGCACAATGTCAGCGTTTATCCACAAATGCTCGGTTACATTAACACGTGGTTAAACACACTAGCATGCTCTGCTAAACTAAGCTAAACCAGCCTCCAGTCACGCTTGCTGAAGAGTAAGCAAGCTGAAGTAAGTTTTAAAGTTTTTAGCCTACTTAGCTTCAACATGTTTGGTTTGAAAGGGGGTAGCTTAGTGTTCGTGAGGAGATGCTGTCGGTCGCTGGGGTATTCTTTCCTCACAAATGTTCCTTCTCACAATGATAGCATTTCATTCACAATATGTTAAGTTCCACGAGATTCTGTGTTTAACAGTAAATTCAGTTTTACTGACCAATTTCACAATTCCGTCCACAATTCTGTTACTGTGGAATTCACAGGGCCCTCTAACATGAATCCATGACACTTCTCAGTTCACAGTGCCACAGTCATAAAAAACACATGTGGCCAATACCACACACTGTTCACAGATGAACTGCAATTAATGCAGCCCGAACACATTCTAATTACTGTGGCCCATTACATAACCTAAATGACCCTGACATTTTTGGATATTCTGATGTTTCTCTGTCAATAATCACATCCTGTTGCAAAAAAAATAAGTAAATAAAGTATTTTAAACTCACCCATTGATTCCAACACACAAGTCAGACATGGTTGCTGCTTCTTGGGGGAGGCTGAGTTAACTGGAAAGAAGAAGAGAAAAAAAACAAGCATAAGAAAATACACTGATAGAAACACTGCATGAGTGCTGATTTGAGTTTAGCCCAGTGACGTTATTAGCACATTACTGTCTGTGTATGTCTTTCAATATGTACAGCGCTATAAAAGCATCAAGTGAATGCAAATACAGTACACGTGATATATGAAAGCAGAAGAAAGTGATGCCTTCTGATATGTATGTTGAAAATGGTTTGCTGCACACCAAACTTGACTGAAACAGTATACAGTATATTGAAATATATGCAAATTGTTATCATCTGGGTAAAACCAGTCACCTATAGTTGGGCAAACTTAAACTTAACACATAGGGCCCCATGAAATGTATTTTTTTCCAAATTTCATTTTTTACATTTTACACTTATTTTTACTAGCATAGTGAGTGTGATTTTAGGGTTAGTGAATAATATGTCTGGTAATTAGGTGCAAAAAAAAAACATTTACTGATGCAATCCATCTCTGGACAATTTAGCCCAGTATAGAGAAATGGATGTAGCCCGGCTCACTTTTCTAATTGGATGCGCGCATTCCTACAAACTCTTCAACAAACTGTAAAGCTTGTGCTTGTGATTAAGATGTAGTCACCGATGCAATTCCAATTCCATATGTAAGATATTTTTGTGTCAAACAGCGCTCTTATTTTGAATGCTGGAAGGATGTTTTGTGTGTGAGAATGTCTCTTTATGGCTAAAACCGGCCGGGCTACAGAATAAACCTGTTTTTTGTCTTTTTTCACTCAGAACCTGCACGTTGTCATCGGGCGATGTAAAACGCTCTTTACAATAAACACTTTGAAAATTTACTCATCCAGCCAGAGCCGGGCGCACACACACAACCCCAAGCACCCTAACTTCCATTCATGGAGTGTATGAATACTAAGAGGAGGTTCTGCCAACTTTCGCTGGTGTTTATTGTCATTTCATTTCATTTCAGTGTTTGAAATGAAATTCTGCCACGATTTAGTCGTCCACCGGGTATGTAATTCCACACACGAATGTTTCCTTTGCCTCACAATGACAGCATTTCTTTCACATGATGTCAATTTCCATGAGATTCCGCATTTAACAGTAAATTCTGTTTTTATTGACCAATTCCGTAATCATAGGCTACGACATAAGATGATGTACTGTCTTTTTTGTAATTTTGAAAAGTGTAAAGATGGAAAAGTACAACATTTGACAGTGAATGTACTACGGGCAAGATGAGGTACTACATCATGCATGAACATGTTGACAAAACAATTGGGAGGTTAAAAATGAAGTGCAGTGGAAAGATCAGATGAGGCATGATGGTTGGCTTTAGTTCAACTATTTGAGCATCAGCATACTTGTCCTACTCTTGTGTCTGCATGGTAACTGTTAACTGGTTCAGGTTTAGGTTCTTGTGCTAAACCAGCACCATTGACCACATGTTCACCTGGTCAGCAGGGTTTTTAAGTGGGAGGTAAGAAAGAGCACTGTAAGTTGTCCTTGAAACTGATTGGATGTCATTTTAAACTGCTCTAATCTCATATGACATTTCTGCCAAGGTCAATTAAGAGTATGTTCATCCACGGTAGAACTTTACCGTGCTGCTGCTCTGTAACAAACATGGTTACCAAAAGAAGCTGTAGCCCAGTGTAGCTGTGTGCTTTCTTCCTTCTTCCCCATCATACTGTCCCATTTTGTGTTTACTAAACTCAGCAATCACCTTCCTCGTCTTAAAGTTTGGTTCCTCTTTGGCCTTTCCTTGGCTTTGTCAATACTAAGCACTCCATTTTCATTGTACACAGTAGGTGGCCAAGCTTTTCAAACACAAAATGGCTGCTATGCTGAGAAACGATACACTTGTAGATTTGAGAATCAAAGAGAACTATTTAGATTGATAGAGGAGCCTCTACTGAATGTGGCTTCAGATAATGTGAATTATTTTAGTGCTGTGTTGTAAAATCAATAACCTGCATTCAAGCCTAAGAATTGCGGGTCAATGTTGTATTTGTATGTTTTGTATATATTTGTATATTACTGTACTTCTCAGTGCAGTAGTTAAGACCGTGTTTAATGTAAAAAAATTAGTAATGTTGTGTTTAGCACGACAGATTTTGGAACTCACAAATGATGTTTGTAATACATTATAAAACCTACCTTATATACTGCTAGTTAAGTTCAATTATCAGATGTTTCTAATGGCACTCGCCTTGGGATCTGGTATTCAGCACACAATCACACACACTAAATCTGCCAGTACACAGAGGCAGCATTGTGCCCAGCCAACCAGTCGAGTCTAATGTTGGGAGCATGAAATCTGCTGACACTCATTTAAATGTAGAGCGGAAAGCCCAACAAGGGTTCCACTAATGGGTTGACTGTCATCACAATAAAAGTGCGAGTGAGTTGCAATCATTCACATTTCACCATTAGAGTGTCATCACAAAACCTTTGTCACATTGTACTTTAAAACTGCAGGCCATAATCAAGACTGCAGGGCATAAATCAGAGAAGACAGACTATGTCTGAACAACATTTAAAAATTGCTACACCACACATGGTGGGTGTTTTTAGCAAACTCCAGAAATACCTTATTAACCTACTCGGACAGAAAAAGTGCAGTGCATTAATGGTAACACTCTTGCTTTGTACAGTAGGAAACGAGATAAAAGAACAAGATAAAAGATCTATTCACTCTTTTTCTATGCCACTTGTGATAATATTTTACTACATATGCCAACAATGTGTGTCATGCGTGCACCAAGTTTTTTTGAGGATGTCTATTTATAGGAATAGCTTTCTATGAATACAGTCTAGTACCCCAAAAATCCCCTTTAACATGTCCAGAATGTTCCATCCCATTGAAATATTTTCTTCGTTGCATTTAGTTTGTGCTTCTTCTTTCATCTGCTTGCTCACCAACAGTACACTTTTTGTACTATTCCATTTTATCTTAAACTTTTTAGCCCCACACCCTCCTTTTCCCAAACACACACCAAATGATTAAAAATGTCCACCCTCCCTCCATCTGCCTATTTCTTTGTTTTTTTTTTTTGTTTTTTACCATTCTTAGCAGTCCACCCCATTAAAGCTTTGCCCTCCCTCTGTGCTACGACCCATTTTCCTAACAGAAATGATTGCGTTAGTAGGGCAACATGGCCGGGAAAAAGACACAAAATACTGACTACACTGTCTACACTCCAATTTTAGTATGAAACCCCCAAGTGTATTCCCTTGCCGCCACCCATTATTGGTTACGACTCCTAACAATACAAAATAATGCACTTGAACCCATGCCATTCACCAACCTTCATTTGCCCCGCCCTCAGCTTCTCTTGCTTATTCAAACTTTCATGGTTCTGTCTATCCCTCAGCCATTCCCTCCATCCCAACATTACTTTTACATTGCAATTGGATGATTGGATACACCCAATCAGGAGATGTTTTCACTTGTAGGTTGCCTCCTTGTGAATCAGATTTGTGCAGCGGTTTCACTTTTAAAAGGAAAAAAAACCCAAAAACAAACGATAAGGCCTCCCACAAAATTCATTCTTCTTACTGCCCTTTGTCAGTTTCAGCGATGCCGCCATCCTGTCCAGCACCATCACATCACACTCACACACAACTTGCACACTCAGCAGGCTTTACTTTCTGAGGACAGCAGTACACAAACGACATGTCTTCTCTTTGAATAAGACTTCCTCTGAGTGAGGTGTGATCAGCAGCTACTAAAGAAGACAATGCATGTGCTTGCTCAAACCAACTGTCATGATTAAATGAAAGGTGCGCCAGGCCGGCCTGCAGAGGATTCAGTAGGAGTTGCAGGTCATGTGATGACTGCAGAGAAAAAGCAAGGTAGGCAAACACTGCCCCTGTGTGTCAAAAGCAGCCCCCAGGTCTGTGAATGACACGTTCATCTTTCAGAATTGCACACACTTATGCACACACACTGCCCTGCATGACTTTTTCTACGCAAGCCTAACATGTTTCATAATAATTGTAAGTGTAATAAGAATAATATAACACTTCCTACAAAAAGATGTGTGTGGTTGCAAGTACCTGCTATAATATGTCTAGATGTACTATAGCATATGTTTAAAACTGCATACTTAGCACCTCCTACAGGCCTGTGCTTCATGATACTCGTCATCTAGAATGTGTAATATGGATTGAGTGCTATTATCCCATCAGCACTTGATCTGAGATATCAAAATAAACATTGGGAGCGGCTCTTCATTGCAGCAGGAGCTTGAGGCCTGCATTGACCTTCTACAGCTGGAGTGATGACCTTCATCTCACAGTTGCTTATATGACCGATGGCTATATGTGTAACACACATAAGCAGCTTCATTATAAAGCACAAATTCACCAAAGAAGATAAGGTGCATATCACTTGGAAGACTTGGCTGCTTCCTTCCGTGGTTGCCTCCTCCTCGTTTGTTGGGACGTTCTCACGTTTCATCACATGACCTCGCTTCCATACACAATGATTCAACTGCGCCAGACGACTACACTTCATTGTGAAAAGGCGCAGTCACGTACCTCTTTTCCCGGTCGTTCCGCCATACATGTACATCACAACAAAACCGCGCTCAAAATGCTGAATGGTAGATTACACCCGCACATCTAATGCGAGCAAAGAATTGCCGTTGAGACGCATTTCGCAGCAAAGTAACACGTTGAGTCAGGTTACGTAACACGGCCATATTACTTCCGCAAAGATGCAGCAAGGGGAGCCGCCAATGTCACGTTACCCGCTCGGCAAGGTTGCTCCAGCAGCAGACAGATGTAGTTTCTGTTCCTGGGGTTCATTAACAACATTATTCAAAGTTTATGTGAAATTACAAGGGTAAACTGAATGATGCAATGACGCTTGAATTACACAACCAGCCCGGCGCCATAACCGCATCTCCTCCCATCAGAGGGCTTATCCTCCATTCTAGTGGGAAGATAGGCCTGAGTCCCCTAGAAGAGGCTTTGTGGCGTTCTTTATGGTGCCCACTCAGTTTACTGCACTTTTAAAAAAGATATTTATTTGTACAACAAGACGAATGAACCAACGCGGGGTTATGATGAAACAGTAGCCTCCGCGAGCCAAAATAGGACGTCGGCGATCACGTCGTGTCAAAATAGTAACGCTTGAAATGTGGTTCCCCTAACAATGTGCGCTAGTTGTCTTGTTTGAAGAAATTTGCCGGATATCCCTTGCGTGCGAGTTAATGGTGGCTAAAGTAGGCTTACGGCTTACCTCTCTGTTGACGTTTCTTCAGTCTGAGTGCACAGCTCCCTGCGCCGCCTCCCGCTTTTATACGCGGCACGTTCATCGCTCAGCCCGGTTTCCTTGGTGACGTGACGTCACGCCATCTTTCACTGCCAGCGTCCATTCTGAACTGGGCCCGGGACACGACCGCTCTTCGCTGCCTGCCATAGTAACCATCAAAACATGGTAGCCCAGAGGCACAGAGATAGCAGAAATGATAAACTGTAGTGTTGGAATATTGCAGGATTGGTCCTCTTCGCATTGGGGTTGGGCTTAGGGTGCTTTGTGAGCCTCGTGCGGGCATGCTATATAATGACGCAATGCTAGCGATATAATAACAGTCACAAACAACAATTTATTCTTAACGTGCCGGCTATTGTGACTGCAATGTGCTGATGGTGAACTAGTTTCTGTTAGAACAGCGCTACTCGAGTACACTTACTATCACACGGCGTTTGCGCAAGGCTACGTGCGGCAGGAAGTGTACAACATGGGGAATCCCTGCAGTGGCGGTGATCGTTGGAGCAACATCCGCTTGTCAAAATATGACCTTAGTGTTTGATTCCCTGAGAATGAGGACATATGTAGCCAGCTCATCCCACTTACTTCCGCTTGAATCATAATGTTTCATTTTTTGCATAATTATATTCCCCACTTTGTCCATTTCTCTTCCAGCAACAGGTCGTGCACAAAGAAGAGTCCATAAAAGCATGCTTGTATGAGTTTGATGTCAAAGAACTCGGGGGTTGGGAGTGAGGTCCTGCCCCAGGTGGAGACCTGTGCTCGGGGTTTTGTTGTTTGAGGAAAGGTTGGAGCGTCAGGTCGACAGGCGGATCAGCGCAGCGTCTGCAGCAATGCGGTAGCTGTACTCTTGGCAACTCTTCAGTAAGAAAAGTAGCGGTAGGCTGTCCTAAAAAAAAAAAAAAATCGCTAGATGACGTCATTGTCTAATTTGCATACGATTTGAACATGATGTAAAATGCTTTAGGAAAAAGCATAAACTTAGGAGAGACAACACCTTATTCACGTAACTTGGTTATTACTTTCTTCATTTCAAATTGGTCGTCATATCATCAAAATAAAATAACTAATATTTTATCTCAGCCCAAGTGAAGCAATTGCCTAACAATCAAGTATAACTTTTATCCAGGTGTACTGATGATGGTTTAAAAACGTTTGCATTGTACATCTTAGGAAATTTAGATTTTCACCTTTTAGAAAACAATGTGATTCATTTGCACTTAAAATGGGGAGAGCGTCACATCATGCTCTCAGTGAGCCACAGAAACTGTACAATGCTGGCGTGTGACTGCCTTTGGGCAGGGCAGACCTGTCAACAACACCATTTGCTGCTCAGAAAAAGTAACTACATTTGTCGCTAGGGGCTTTTGAGAAACTATGTCGTCAATGGGTCCCTTCACCAATGAACATGAGAATTGGACCATGACCGAAAAAACGAGATTGCGGATAAATGTGGCTGAAACGAGTTTCCTTCGTAGGGTGGCTGGACTCACCCTAAAAGATCGGGTGAGGAACTCCCTCAATGTCAATTTACACTCCCACCCTCAACTATGGTCATGAGCTTTGGGTCATGACTGTAAGGTCACGCATACAAGCAGCCCAAATAATTTTCTTCCATAGGGTGGCTGGATTCCCTTAAGAGAGAGGGTGAGGCGTTGGGTTATCTTGGAGGGGTTCAGAGTAGAGCCGCTGCTCCTTCATATTGAGAGGAGCCTGTTGAGGTGGCTTGGGTATTTAGTCCAGACCCCACCCAGACACCTCCCTGGTAGGGTGTTCTGGGCATACCCAGCCGGGAGAAGGCCCCAGGGCAAACCTAGAACATGGCGGGGTCCTCCCGGTGGAACTGGAAGAAGTGGCCAAGGACCGGGAAGTCTGGACTTCCTTACAGAGACTGCTGCCCTGGCAAACCGCGAGAAAAATAAATGGATGGAACCTGAATAAAACCCTGACCGCAAATACGTTTGGGATGAAATAGAATACAGCTATACAGTAGTTCACCAATAGGTCCTTTCCCTGATCCAACATCTCTGACTTCACAAATGTTCTTCTGGATGAATGGACAAAAAAAATCACACTGACACAGTGCCAAAATTTTATAGCAATTGAAAGGAAGTTGTTATAGCAACTGTATTTACTTGTATCTTCAATGTTACAGGTACCTTACGCAATGTATCTACATCAGGGGCTGCAGAAGTGTGGCCCACAGGCCATTTACTGTATGTACAGCAGCCCATTTTACGTTTGCCACTGGCATGTTCTGAAAATTCATAATTAAACAGTTACCCAAACACTAATTTGCTGTGTCACCTACAACACAAAGCTAATAAGATAAGATAAGCGGCATATAAAATTGATGGATGACCTACACTGAATTCATTTTAGCATCTTTAATGTACAAAATGTATCAAAGTTGCCCCAGGCATCCATCAATTCTTGTGTGTGGCCCTTTGAAGGTAAATATTTGGACACCACTGAGGTATGTAACATGCAGATATATAATTCCATCTGTGCGTTGTAACCTAATCTAACATAAAATAATTCACTGTATTATACTATACTATATAATATTTTGAGTGTGATTTTTTTCCATGGGTAGACTAGTAACCTAGTATCCTGAGACAATTTTAAAATGCTTAATTGTACAGTTATTTGTACAAAAACGCATGTGATGTCACAATCCTAAGTGGACGTCAGTGGAGAAGAAACCAGTCCCTTTGTCGTCAGATACCAGGTCAGTGACTACCTATAGCCGATTATGACTCAACAGAATGCAAATATTAAACAATGGCGACATCGTGTGGCTAATTTGGGAAATACAATCAAATGGCTTAGACTTGTTTTGTCAGTGCTCAACGTTTTACACTGAAACTGCTGCTATGTTTTGGATGTACATAATGAAGGGATGGACACATATTTCCAAACAGACAATTTAATACATATTTTTACAAAGCTGTTCCAAAGGGGATCATTTGAGCCCCAAAAGAATTTGCATTGTTGCTGTTTCAGGTACATAATTAACCTGTTTACTGCCTTGACTAGAGATTGTAGAGTGATCACACATACTGAATACAATTACATAATAACACATGGATAGCTCTGAGCTGCTACGTCGATGTGCTAGCCTGTGTCTGATTCAGCATCCCACATTAGAAGATGCTTCTTTTGCGTCTCCACAAAAAAGGGACATCAGCATCAGCTTCAAGACATTCACCACACACACACTGTTTTTGAAATGTGTGGGCAAAAATCAGTTGGACAGGTTACAATGGAATATCATCATAGTACAAATCTAGTTTGCAAGTAATTAATGTGTGTAATGGTGTGTAAGTGTAATGGAATAACACATTTTATGAACTGGTGTTATTGTTTTTGAGTAGTTTTTGAAAATTGTATTTGTACTTTTTAAAAGTAGTTTAAAATCTGTACTTGTACTTTTACACAAGTATACTTTCTATACTTTGCACTTTAATACACATTGACACTGAGTAGATAAAATATCAATAAAAAAACCTAAAATACATCTGGAAACAATATAAATGATAGGCCAGATGACAAATTCTGCAGCAAGATGACAATTTATTCCATTTTTGCAAATACATTCAGAAAGGCGTTGTCATTAAAGACTTCCATCACCTTATACATTTTGCTGCACATAGGAGACCCTGCTTAGCAAGTAAATACTGTAGTATTTTTCACTGTAAATACAATTTAAATCCGTTAAATTTCTACATCTACTTGTGTTTACTAACAGCAAACTATCTGCACTTATACTTGAGTATTTTCCACCTAGCTAGCACACAGCCATTTTGGCTACCCATGTAGCCTGTGGTATAGCTAGCAATAGCTAACTAACTCATTGAGCAGATGTTTTTGACACAACCTAAAGAACAAACATACATAGTTGCGTAGTAAATTTCTACTTTGCACCACTTACGTCATGACATTACCTGTTAAACTTGATTCTAACAGGCCAATGGAGAAACGCTACAGTGTGGGGGGGGACAATTAGTGGATCGATTGCGATGCATTTTGGGATTTGTAGTACTACTGTACTGCATGCATGACTTGACAGCTGTTGTAGATACAATGCATACACAATGTTTGATAAAATTAGGTAAATTCTTATTCAATACAGTATTGTATATTGCTTTCACATAATGGTTATAATATAATATTACAGGATGTAAGGTACACGTGCAAATCTTTGTTAGTGCAATAGAGGGCGCTCTTGTCTTGAACAGAGTGTGAGAATGGTTCACGTTCAGATTCAGGTATGATGAAGCTTAACTGCAATTAAAAATACTGTATGTAATGTGTTGAAATTATGTACAAGTTACTGCTTCAGGATACACAATTAGAATATATTTATCTGTAAAAAGAGCACCGTGCACAATTTGTACCTTACCTTTTTTACATGAACCTGGGATCTACAGTTTTGTAGAATATACTCAAAAGACACTTCATAGATAAATGACATATAGGAGCACAACTTAGGCAACCCAAACTATACCGTGCAAATAATAATAATAATCAGTTTTATTTTAATGGTACTAGAACACATGATCTAGGGAAGCAAGCACCCTAAACAATAAATACTGAACATCCATCTCTGCCAACTTTTACCGCTTTGTGGTTATGAAAATAATAATATTACTATGTGGACATTTTATGGAAAAAAAAGATAGTTACCATTTATAATGTGAATACTTTCCATTGATATTTGTATTTTATTATTTTTCTCTTCCACACACTACATAATGTCTTCTTGGAAGCTTGTGAGGAACAACATAGTATTTATTGATATTTAAGCTTCCTTTTGTAAACTGTCAGCTGAAATGAGCCACTAACCAAATGACAGATCTTTCATATTCATCTCCCACCACTACTTAACAGGAAATTTCGGTCTGAGCTGAGGTGTGGGGAGTGTGCATATATATCTTTGTGCAGATGTGAACATATTAGAGTTTGAGGTTTCCCTCATCCACAACACTGGAAAAACAAACCATTTGTCATTATACTTCCAACTATTATAATTATTTCCATATGCTACACTAATGTCACTCATTTAAAAGTCGGATCATTAAGCTTTATTTTCACGTTTACATAACTCCATTAATTATACACGTCAAAATTATATGTGGGATAGTTTTTCTTCACAGCCATTTAAGGCGTCCCTAATTCTACGGGCTCAAACAGTTCATCACACCGAGCCCCAAGGTAGCCTTAAAACAACCTTTTGGCCACCTCAGGCAAAGTGGCGACCCTCACTGATAATATTTTCATAGGCTTAGAGTTATACACGTTTAAAGTGGTACTAAACTCAACGTTTCTCTCTTACTAGGATCTGCTTACCATCATTCAACCGCAATGTCTGGTAAAAGGGCTTGGGGCCCAGGAGTTAAAGCATTCATCATGACGATTATTTTTTTAATAGCATGTCTGCTTTTTATGAAAGTATACCATAAATGGGTAAATATAACGATAGATGGAAGACTTTGTGTCTGTCAAGACGGTGGATTTCTATAACTAAAGTTTTAAGTTTGAATGTTTAAAGTTTAAAGTTTGTTTGTATGAGGGTTTTCTACTTTGTGTCTTTGACTGGCAGGTAAATTCGGAAATGTAGGAAAAAGTGAATCATCTCTCTCTTTCTGCACATCTATCATGAACATGAATTATCCTCAGTATGAGCTGCTCAAAAAAATTCTGCTCTTATAAAATGTGAGGCACGAAAAACGGTATTTAAAAGGAGAATCTCAGGGTGAAGTATAAAGTGAATGCCATGCTAGTTTGTACAAAATGCCACAGTGATACACTGTAACAATATCTGAATCCCGGTAAGAACAACTTGAAAAGTGGCTTAGGTGTACACTCACAAATAAGCGGTTGAAATAAACAGGAATAATATTAAACCAACTCAGGCAAAAGTGCAGGAAAGAAGTAAGATATTGATTAACTCTGAAAATGTGTGTATTTCCAAATGTTCCAATTAGTAAATCATGTAGGCACCTCCCTTTGTGCTGGACCCCGTGATGGTCTTCATGCCAAGACAGATCTCTTTCATGTTGTTGTTGTGCATCCTTTGTTCAAGTTTCTTTCTGTACTGCTCCTTTGCATCCCTCAGCTGGACTCTCAGTTCCTTCTGTACCTGCTTCAGTGCTTGTTTGTCACCGTTTTTGAAGTTCATTTTTTTCAGGTTCAGAAGATCTTTGATATCACTTCTTATCCAAGGCTTGTTGTCAGCGAAGCAGTGCACAGTCCTTACTGGCACAACAACATCCATGCAGAAGTTGATGTAGTCCGTGGTTCAGGCGACCATTTCATCCATAATGTCACTTTGGGTGCCCTGGAGGGCATCCCAGTTGGTGGTCTCGAAGCAGTCTATTAAAGCCTGGTCAGCCTCAGGGGACCACTTCCTGAATGAGTTTTTGGTATAACACTCATGGATCTTGGGCGTACATGCAAATGAGCGTTCATGAAAAAAAAAAAACCCAAAACGTGGGTCACCAACACAGTGCACAGTACTACTACTAGAGCAGGTAGCATCTCACGATCACATGAGGATCAATATGGATTAGTATTACATTATTAAAAACACAATCAAGCCAACATTTCCCCCACATTCACACTGTGGGCTACTTACTAAAATGTTTTTTAAATTAATTTAGAGCTTCATTGCAACATCTTTTGTCATTTAAATTTAGATTATGGTACATTTTTGGCTTTTGTCCTTCTTCCCCACTCCATTTAAAACCATAACTAGTTAGCTCGCCAGCATGCTATGCTTTAATATGTGTCTGTCTCTTGTGTACTTGCACATTAGCAATGAGTTTTAAACAGAAATAAAAGGAATCATAAAAAAATGGAAGGCTGCATGAGTGCTGCCGGCACCGGGGAGCTGCGGTTATTCAGGAAAATATGAATTCCAACATGTGAAATTGTATAACATAGTATGATCCCCTCCCCTTGGAAACTGGGCCACACGGTTGATAATGAGCCCAAACACATCTCTTAAAAGACAAGTGCCTTGATAAGGAAGCTGATGGTGAGAGTGATGGAGTGGCCATGTACGTCTCCAGACCTGAACCCACTTAAGGGTAAGTTATAACTGTCAACTGTACATGAGTTCCACAGAGTATATTTTTAAACCAGCACTTCACGATCCCAGCACAGACCAAACCAGCCTGGTGAGCCTACCGCTTTTGCTTGACATACAGTATATGCTCTCAATCATCCAATCAACACAATTGCCAAGCAAACATTGGGTAAAAGGACCATTACTCAGTGGGATCCGTGTGTGATAAATGAACCTGCTCTTCCACCTACCGTCTAGTACCACCTGGACAGATCTCTTCTATCCTTTCCTGCCGCTGTGTTTGCTTTGGCCTGCATGCCACTGAGGGCTTGGAACTGTCACTTCATCACAACCGACTTGTGTTGTCCTTGGAGATTGCGGAAGGATGTCTGTTAATCTGATCTAAAATCCTTGTTCCTTAGAAACACCTATGACTCTACAGCAAAGTTTGTCTTTTTGAGAGATGGACTGTCTGTAATAACTCTACAAGGAGCCTCAGCTTCATTCATGTGAGGGATATTTTGTGTCTAAGCTTGGTTGAGGAAGCCAAGCGTATTGTGAAATAAATTTGCTTCTGAAACAACAGCATGTGAAATGCAAGACACAAGGAAAAGTACTGTAATTGTATATACTAAATTAAAAGTGGTTAGTCTGATTGTTATGTACTAATTAATTTTGAACTGGGTGATAATTGTTACAGCTGCAAGGTGGCAGTGTGGTTAACACATCTGTCTCATAACCAGGAGGTTCTGGTTTGGAAACCAGCTCCAACTGAACAGGATAAGCAGTAGATAATGAACAAATTAATTCTTTGTTACAAACTGAATGTAACATCAATGGTCAAAAAGATGTGAGCGGTATCACAATATTTCAATTTATTCATTCATTTTCTAAGTAGCTTGTCTTCCCTTGGGCCACAAAAAATGCTGGAGCCAATCCCAGCTGACTTTGGACAAGAGTTGTGGTACACACTGCACTCGTCGCCAACCAATCGCAGTACAAGAGAAATATTCTTTATAATTATGTTATTTTTGGACAGGTGGTCCTTTGTGTTATGATGTTTTGTTAATTAGAAATGTTGTTATATCTTTTTTATGTCTTCCAAAGAAAAAAAAAGTCATCACTGAGGAAATGAAAATGAACATCAACAAAAGCTCGCTCTTATGGTCCCAACTCCACGAATGTCACCATGATTGTTAAGAATATATATGATTGAATGCTAATGAATGGTAGGTGGGTGATGGATTTGACCTGCAGCTCTTGGAAGGGAGAACCAAACATACGCTACAAAGAACCCTAAGAAGAAATACCCCCCGGGGGTGCCCAAGAGAGGAGGAGGATGAGCGCCCCGAACGAAAAAACAATGAATATGTTCAATCGACTGTGAGTCTGCAAAATCAGACCAAGACCAAGATGGCTGCATGAGGAAGTTAATGGTGCAACACACGCTGTCTGTACATGACACAGCACTTGGTAAGATGGAGGATGAGCCGGGGCCGGACTGACCCCACAGAGCTCAGAACCTCCAAGCACCACAAGCTACTCCCTGGGGTAGACCATCAGAGCATCGTCGGATTTTGTGGCTTGCTGCCAACTAAGAGTTAGAGTGGTGTTCTACTGTATATAGTCATGGGACTCCTAGGAATTTGTGGGCTGCACAGGCAAAGGGCCATGAAAAACATCATGGAAGCTGCGGAAAAGGTTTCAAGGTGGCTCTGGTTGAGGAGGGGGGCTGCGTGGTGTAGTGCTCTACCTGGACACAAGGGCCTGATCACCCCCGACTCGGTCACGTGGGTGAGGGTGTCTGATGTAACCCGAAACACCCCGTAACCCCTGGTACATTACTGATCACGAGCCCAGGTTCCACCAAAAGGTGTATCTTAAAAGTGTTTTAGTGTGACTGACTATACGTTTGGACTTACACTAACTTACATCACAGTCTAGGATCCACTGCGGACCACCTGTAATTTCATATTTCTTTCTTTCTACCATCTAACTATATTTTAATTAGTAAGTGTCTTAGTTAGTTAGGATTCAGCATGAGTTATGCTCTCAAAAATGTGCCTTAGACCTTCGTGAATACATGTGCATTTAACTACTTTTTATGGATTTGCAGCAAAAATTGTCCGCATGCGCAACATGACTATTTTCTTCTCTTTGGCAGACTGATGTGGTTAGATGTGGTTAACATATAAGCATTAGAGAAATGTTAATTTGTCATAAACTGCGTTGGTTGAAGTCAGAGCTAAGGTTCAAAGAATGCAATAAGTCAATGTTTGTGTGTGCGTGTGTGCATACTGGGGTGTGTGTGTGTGTGTGTCTAAGACGTGGTATGGCAGGAGTAAAATGACATACTTCAGAGTACAAAAACATCAGGTTGGTCTCAGGAGAGATGAGCAAACGTTCTTGGAAGGAAGGAGAATGCAGAGAGAAAGCCAACAAGACGAGCAAACTCAACCAAATGAAAACATAAATGGACTACTGACTAATTTTAAAGGCTTATCAATTTGAAAGAGCAGAATTTGAAAATGCTATGAGTGATATATGCATTTGCTTTTCACCTTGTGACAGTATAAGAATTTGTATCTGTTGGGGTACTCTCACAGAGAAAAGAAATAATTTATCCTAATTATTCAAGCCTTTTAATACATTTACATTCATTGCTGCATTGCTCCAACCAATCTATCTTCTAAATTACATTATTATTATTAACTTTGTCTGAGAAACATTATCACTTATATAAAACAAAGCAACATAGTAAAGCTGTACCTTAGGTAATACACTTGGGGTACTGCTCTTTTAGCATGTCGTGTATTATATCATAAGAAAATAGTAAATTTTTAGAGCCAAATTTTATAAACTGTTTTTACAGCTGAAGGCTGGAGGAGTGTGCGCATAGTACTTCTGGATTTGGAAAAACCTTAAAGAGTATAAAAGATTATGAAAACAAATTGACAGAATACTGCTGTTTGACATTTTAATCGAAATTCTGATATGTAAACTTCACATTGTCTGATCCTAATGAGGTGGAGAACTGTAACAATTCAGAGTGTGACATTTCTTTAATGCATCAATTCTTACCGAGCTGGAAATTATACAAAAGATAATGAGTTGCATGCACACACACTAAACCACTATGATGTTTAAACAGCTGTTCTTCTTCTGTCTATCCATCTAAGTATATATCCAAATTCTCACAACTCGTCTTTTTTCTGGTCAAGTATTTTCTGCCTATCAATCCGATTTCTCTGACCTGTATTTCCAAATTCCCTCCTTGCTGGTGGACTTCCATCCGTGTCTGTTCCTCCCTCTTCACCTCAATGCATCAACGTTCAGTCCTGAATGTGACCCCCTTGTTTGACTCCTCATATGTCTCTCTCACTCATCACAGTTGCCTGAGTAAATCTCTACCTTGCAAGTGTTGTGCGTTTAACACATCCTTTGGCCACCCATGAAAGATGTGAAAGTTGTTTGCGTGGATGTTTTGATATTGGTAGTGATTATGTCAACACATACATATAGTCTTCAGAATGTTGTAAAGGTGTTGTAGAAATAAAATTAAACACAAATATCAGCAAAAATTGGAAAATAAAGAAAAAAGCACAATGTTTTAAGAAAAAGCTGAAATGTTGATAAATAAGACTTGACTTAAAATATACTGTAAATGTGTAATGTGTAATTATGTATTTTTTAAAGCTTTTTTCCTTGATAAAATGAAAAAATGTCAAAGTGATGTGATCAGAGTATTTTTAAAAAAGTAAGATTTTCAAATTAATGAAAACATTGAAAATCAAAATAACAACAAATGTTGTGACCTACAATGCATGAATTTTGCATAGTATTGTAATACCTGTGTAACAGTTTCCATTTCCATTTTCCTCCGCTTATCCGAGTCCGGGTCGCGGGGGCAGCAGTTTAAGTAGGGAAGTCCAGACTTCCCGGTCTCCGGCGACCTCTTCCAGCTCCACCGGGAGGACACCAAGGCGTTCCCAGGCCAGCTGTGAGACATAGTCCCTCCAGCATGTCCTAGGTCTTCCCGGGGGCCTTCTCCCGACTGGGCATGCCCGAAACACCTCACCAGGGAGGGGCCCGGGAGGCATCCGGACGAGACGCTCAAGCCACCTCAACTGGCTCCTCTCGATGTGAAGGAGCAGCGGCTCTACTCTGAGCCCCTCCCGGATGGCCGAGCTCCTCACACTATTTCTTAGGGTGAGTCCAGCCACCCTACGGAGGAAACTCATTTCCGCCGCTTGTATCCGCGATCTCATTCTTTTGGTCATGACCCATAACTCATGACCATAGGAAAGGGTGGGAACGTAGATCGATCGATAAACAAAGAGCTTTGCCTTCCGGCTCAGCTCTCTCTTCACCACGACGGTCCGGTACAGCGACCGCATTACTGCGGCTGCTGCACCGATCCGTCTGTTGACCTCACGCTCAAACCGTTCCTCACTCGTGAACAAGACCCCAAGATACTAAAAGTCCTCCACCTGAGGTAAGACCTCACTCCCAACCCGGAGGGTACAATCCACCCGGTTCGACCTCGGATTTGGAGGTGCTGAATCTCATCCCAGAAGCTTCACACTCAGCTGAAAACTGCTCCAGTAAACGCTGAAGGTCACAGCCTGATGAGGCCATAAGGACCACATCGTCTGCAAATAGCAGAGGGGAGATCCTAAGGTCACCAAGCTGGACTCCCTCAACACCTTGACTGCGCCTAGAAATTCTGTTCATGAAGATTATGAACAGAATCGGTGACAAAGGGCAGCCTTGGCGGAGGCCAACGTTCACCGGAAACAAGCTCGACTTGCTGCTGGCATGTGAACCAGGCTCCTGCTTTGATTGTACAAGGACCGAATGGCACGTAGTAGCGGGCCACCGATCCCGTACTCCCGGAGCACCCCCCCCCACAGTACACCACGAGGGACACGGTCAAATGCTTTTTCCAAGTCCACAAAGCCCATGTAGACCGGTTGAGCAAACTCCCACATACCCTCCAGTACCCTTGCAAGGGTGTAGAGCTGGTCCAGGGTTCCGCGCCGGGGACGAAAACCACATTGCAGCTCCTGTAACTGAGGTTCGACTAACAGTCGTATCCTTCTCTCTTGCACCCTGGAGTAGACTTTCCGAGGGAGGCTGAGGAGTGTGATCCCCCTATAGTTGGAACACATCCTCCGGTCACCCCTTTTAAAAATGGGGACCACCACCCCGGTCTGTCAGTCCAGAGGTACTGTTCCCGACTTCCATGCAATGTTGTAGAGGCGTGTCAACCAACACAGTCCCCCAACATCCAGAGCCTTGAGGAATTCAGGGCGGAACTTGTCTACCCCCGGAGCCTTGCCATTGGGGCATGTATTAATTACCCAAATTACCTCAGCCACGGTGTTAGAACTGTCCACATACATATCCTCAGACTCTGATTCCGCTACGGAAGGTATGTCAGTGGGATTGAGAAGGGCCTCAAAGTATTCCTTCCACCGACCAACTATAACCACAGTCGAAGTCAGCAAGCCCTCGTCCGCACTGTAAACAGTGTGAACTGGGGGCTGCATCCCCTTTCTGAGGTGTCGGACGGTTTGCCAGAATCTCTTCGAGGCCGACCGAAAGTCGTGCTCAATAGCCTCACCAAACTCCTCCCACACCCGAATTTTTGCCTCAACCACCGCCAAAGCCGCGTGCCGCTTGGCCTGCCGGTACCTGTCAGCTGCTTCAGGAGTCCCGCAAGCCATCCATGCTTAATAGGACTCCTTCTTCAGCTTGACAGGTGCCCTGACCGGTGGTGTCCACCATCGGGTTCGGGGCTTTCCACCACGACTGGCACCAAACACCTTGCGGCCGGAACTACGACTGGCTGCCTCAGAAATGGAGGCACGGAATATGGCCCATTCGGACTCAATATCCCGGTTCTCCCTCGAGATGCAGGCGAAGCTCTGCCAGAGATGAGAGTTGAAGACTCGACGAACGGGAGACTCTGCCAGACGTTCCCAGCACACCCTCCCTACGCGTTTGGGTCTACCAGGTCTGTCCGGCATCCTTCCCCACCATCTAATCCAACTCATCACCAGGTGGTGGCCAGTTGACAGCTCAGCCCCTCTCTTCACCCGCGTGTCTAGAACATGCAGACGCAGGTCTGATGATACGACCACAAAGTCGATCATAGACCTGGGACCTAGGGTGTCCTGGTGCCAAGTGCACTTATGGACATCCTCATGTTCAAACATGGTGTTTGTTATGGACAAACTTTGATTCGCACAGAAGTCCAGCGACAACACACCACACGGGTTCAGGTCAGGGAGGACGTTCCTCCCAACCACGCCCCTCCAAGTCCCACTGTCATTGCCCACATGTGCGTTGAAGTCTCCCAGTAGAACTATGGAGTCACCAGCTGGGATGCTCTCCAGAACCCCTCTGATAGACTCCAAGAATGCTAGGCACTCTCAACCGCCGTTCGGCGCATACGCACAAATCACAGTCAGGACCCTTTCCCCAGCCCTAAGGCGTAGGGAAATAACCCTCTCCTTCACCAGGCATGACTCCCGCACAGAGGCACCAAGCCGGGGGGCTAATAATAAGCCCACACCAGCTCACCGCCTCTCCCCTGCAGCAACTCCAGAGAAGAACAAGGTCCAACCTCTCTCAAGGAATTTGGTTCCAGAGCCCAAACTGTGGGTTGAGGTGAGTCCGACTATATCTAGTCGGAATGTCTCCGCTTCTTCCACAAGCTCGGTCTCCTTCCCCACCAGAGAAGTGACATTCCATGTCCCAAGAATTTGAGATTTGGCCGCCGAAGACCAGGTCGCCCGGACACCCGCCCTCAACCACTGCCCAAATTGCATTGCACCGGACCCTTATGCTTGCCCCTGCAGTTTGTGGGTCTGCGGGGGGGAGTTCCCGTGTGGCTTTTTCGGCCCCCAAGGGAAAGGCCTGGCCACCAGGCGCTCGCCTGCGAGCCCCTCCCCCAGGCCTGGCTCCAGGGTGAGGCCCCGGTATCACACGTCCAGGCGAGGTGGGGTCACTCCTTTTGTCGTTCTTCATTAGGGTCATCTGAATCGCTCTTAGTCAGGCCCGTCACCTAGAACCTGTTTGCCTTGGGAGACCCTACCAGGGGCATAAAGCCCCAGACAACAATGTTCCTAGGATCACTCGGGCACTCAAACCCCTCCACCACGATAAGGTGGTGATTAACGGAGGGGTGTGTAACAGTTATTGATAGTTATTGTTTTGTGTGTTCTCAACGTATCAATATGACAATATGACAAATGTGTGCATAAAAGAAAAAGGTTGTCATGCACAAATAATAACATTCAAAATAATCTGTGAAATTGGCCGTCATTCTTGAAGTATATTCTTACTTCTTCATCTGTTTCAGCTATAACATTATGTTCAAAAACCACCATAAGTATCACATTGTCACAGTTTTTGGGACATTCTTTCAGCCACACACACCTTCTTCCTGGGAGAGGTTAGACTACAACACTGAATTAGACCTTGACTCCCCATTCATAGAGGGTTTTACCACCCAGTCACCAACACTAACAAATAAGAAATGTAAAATTATTCCACACAACTTACAAAATGAGGAGGGAAGTAATTAGTGGGCCCCTGCTTACTGCTCCATACCTTCAAATACAGACACAGAAATAAATATTGGTAATAATTTATTCACATAGTAATGTTTCCCGTGTTCCATGTGTGTCATTGATCATTCTATACAATCCCACAGCTGTGTAATGAAGTAGCCAGGCTCCTTCCATAACTTGACTGCTTCTGTTTGTTTTCACATCCAAATGTTGACTCCTGCTAACCATGCCGGACTGAAGGACAGCACCAGGAAAGAAATTTGAGCAATGGAATCAGAACTGACTTGGCTCTGAGTCTGTGCAGCCACAGATCACCTTGTTAGTCTTGATTTCACATTCTGACCCAAACCTGGAAGTTCCATCTGTGTGGTTAAGTCCAAGGTTGATTGAAGATCAGGTTGCCCCACTGGCGTGCTAATGTGTATGTGCGCGTGTGTATTTGTATACGTATGCCCTTGTTGGTGCATGCAGATATGGCATGATGTGTCTGTATGCTTGCACATGACATGTTTGCACACGTGTGTGGATATGAATGTACCGAGTGTGTGTATGTGTGTGTGCTCGCGGAACGCGTTCCAGGTATGGGTTGAGGGGAAGGATTAATGGTCCAAGAGAGACTCTGCAGCTGGAACAGAGTACAGACAGACAGACGGACGGATGGAGCGAAGCAAGGGAATAAATCAGAGACAAGAGAAGGACGCTGGATGGAAGGATAAAGCGGAGAGAGCTCAGACTCAGGATCAAGATGAGGAGGAGGGGAATCAAAGAAAATTGATTTCATTAACCAGGTTCTTTTGAAATGAAGTGAAGTAAGATTTCAATAATAAGCCAGTAGACTGCAATGAGTGCCGTCATTCCGAGATGCCTGGAGACCAGAGGAAATATCATATAATGCTAATGTATCTCACCACAACCATTCTTGATTCTGCACACACACATACACACACCTCACATCTTCACTTTCCACTTCTCTTTTCCTCTTATTTTACCACATCCCTAAACGTTCTTACTGTCGCTGTCTAACCCCTTTGGCACACATACTTACACACACACACACACGCACACACACGCACACGCACACACACACACGCACACGCACACACGCACACACACGCACACACGCAATATGGCTCTCTTCTGACCACATCCCCTCCTCACTACACTCCTCCCAACCTCAGGTCATGTGGTAATGAATGTGTGACAGAGCCTCGTGGCTACCAGACTGGCAGTGGTATTTTTAGCACTTCTGGTGGTTTCTGGCCTTAAATGTGCCCCAACGTCGTATTTCAGGGTTTGAAGCCAACCTCAAAGGGTAGGAATGGATCATTTGCTGCAGGAAGGTTAAGCTATTAGCCGTTACTGTTAACTTGCGGATTGACAGGCTGGGCAGATAATTAGTGATACCTAAAAAATTATTGTTGGCAAGAGAGGAGGTTTGAGCAGAGTTACATCAATGTAGAACCGGCGAGGTAAAACGACATCACCAAAAGTTCTTTTTTTATTCTAAACATTGTGGACCACGCCAGTTGAACCGGTCTGTCGGTGCACGTCAGTATGGCGCTAGAATTCATAACATGATGTAAATGCAGTTTCATACAACCAGTATGACACTTTAGCAAGTCATGTCATTCAAACTGTTGCCTGCTTTGAAACCAGCAAGTTGTCAGTTGACTTTCGTGTGATATTTACCATACAGGTATTGTGTTGCATGTGGTTGAACCGCACTAGAAAAGTGAACTTCAAGTATTAACAGTTTCCCTGAAGTGTTTGCTGACCTCAACTGAAGTGCTGCGTCAACCATATTTTGTGTTGATACAAAGTGTGTCATGCATTGCTCACTTTTTTCCCTCATGACAAGCCAGCTGCAGCAACTATACAACAAAAACACAGAGTCAGCACTGACCAAACAATTGATGAGGGTCACAGGTGAGGTGAAGCCTATCCCAGCTGACTTTCGCTGTCAGGTGGAGTAGAAGCGGGGGTGACAAAGCAAATAATTATAGTATAGTATCTCGACATATGTCTAAATAACAATTATCCATCCATCCATTTCTATGCCGCTTATCCTATATAGAAAGATAGATAGATAGATATCTAGATAGATAGATAGATAGATAGATAGACTTTATTAATCTCCATGAGAAATTGCTCAAAGCAAGGGCTCAAAGCAATATCAAGCTTTAAAGGAAGTGTATGTACTGCTTAGAAAGTGCAGGGCATTGTAACCTGCTTTTTGTAACTCGCATGTGTAAATAAAAAAAAAAACAAATCTTCAAAACTTACACCCTTCCAGTGTTTCCCCCAGTTCAATGCCCCAAGATATGTTGGTTTCCATGCATGGCGAGATCTCAGAACAACATTTGCAACGGTGCTTTGATATTTTTTTTTTTCAGCTTTAGAGGCATATCTTTTCCCAAAATTTTAGTCATACTCCAAATTGTACAGTTGGGCATTTTACTTTCCGCTGTTGGATGTAAAAATATATTGATACATAAAAACTAAATGTGTGGAAAAGAGCATAAGAAACACATTAAAGAGCACACAAAAGTGGATCCTAGCTGCAGTAAAGAGTATCAGGCCTCTGTCTTGCAACCAGGCCAAAAAGGAAGTACCAGAGCCATGACTGGACTTCCCAGTATCAAATTGACAGCATCTGAACAATGGGTTTTTGTCCACATTCCAAGTCTGACTTGTGTCTATAAACATTATAGAGAGAATAAAAGCCATAATTTGTGTTACTAGGTCGACAGACTTGGACACACACCAAGACCTCTTCAAAATCCCAAACTACCTTTCATGCATGCTGAGTCTAATCTTTTTCACGTTGCTTTTCAATTTCACAGTTTACATAGATCACTAAATCTTACTGATATCTCACTACAATGACTTAAAGTGAATGTTTGCTGAATTAAATGTAGCAATCACGCAACCACATTTCTTATGCATGCATTGTGAATTTGTAAGCATTTGTTATTAATAAGCGTGAAGAACATACAGAACATTAAGTATGTCATTTATGTTAGGATTCTTTTTTCGGTGAGATAATTTCTTCTCACAAAAAAGAGGCTGTGCCGTGATCGATGGCTCACAGTGGAGCACAGATCTTTTTCTTTCTTTTACTTGAGAGCATTTAAGTTTTTACAGAGCGCTACAATTTCTCCTTCTTTATTTCTGTTGGCAGGTCTTATCTCATTCTACCTCATCATTGCTGCTATTTCACAAGGAGCTTCATTGTCCATGTCAGAGAGAGTTGCTTTATGGTCCGTACAAAGGCAAGTGGCAGAAGATCCATTCCAAAACTGCACCGTATGACTGCCTGGGTCATTTCATTTGAATGTCAACAGAAGCTCTTCTTTCTCTTACCAACATGTCTTCAGTGAATTCTCATGTTTCCATCCATAAAAGTACATTAGTACCCAACTTTAAAGGAAAAAAACTTCAAAGTTGTGTCAGTTCTTACATAGCGCACGAACAATGCAGTTATTGTTTTTCGAACGGCATATTTACGTCTCTTCTTCACGTATCCCTCTTGTTTTGGAGTCTTCGCAGGTCAGCCTGCCGGCCTCCAGGAAACGTACGCTTTTCCCCTAAATCGCATCTTTATTTTGGAATTGCACAATGGTGCAGTGCTACACAAACAGAAAGGGGTCTAAAATCGTTGTGCACAGTAAGTGGCAAACATATCACATATGTTCTCGTTTGATGTCTTTGCTAAACTGAAGCACAAGAGAACTAAATGTGCGTATTTATACCCTAAAATACCACTGGCAATATTAAAAATCCGTTGCAGTTGAGTGTAAAACTTTTCATGCACAAGTTTTCCGTAGTGGCACAGAACTGAGGAAGTTTAATATGACCAACCTTATTCCGCATTTGAGACAGCGTTACACGGGAAACTCCCACGGGATGACTAGATAACAGAAAAGACGTCCAGCTCCAGTTGAGTTAAGTTGGTTTAAATGCTTCATTGTGCACCCAGAACCTTGCTATATTATGCCTAGCGGCCACTACAATATAGATGCAACTATACCCTAGATCAGGGGTGGGCAAACTACGGCCCGGGAGCGCCATCTTGCCTGCCAGGTATTTGAATGTGGCCCGCCAGGTGTTTCCAAAGTGTCATATTAACTTTTAACATACAAGCTGGCAACATGACTTTGCTTCTTTTTAGGTTTTCGATGTGGTCTAATGTTTAAAGTGCTCCTGAAGAAGGTACACAAGAACATAAAGCAGATTGTATGATGCTTTTATAAATAAAATAAGACAAATAATTCCAGGTGGACTGTTAGAATTATAAGAATAAATTGTGTGCATGTATCAAATATTCAGTCTGGGCCCCCGGCCAATTTTGTCAATGCGCCCTGCGAGTCAAAATAATTGCCCACCCCTGCCCTAGATGCTTGAAGAAGCAAATAGGTCAGTTTTGCCTCATACCTACTGTTGCTGAGTATTTTTCTCTGGTTAATATCACTTGAGCAAGCAATCCTATCTAATGGCTTTGGAGATCTAAAAACGTTATATCTAGAAAGACGAGACATCTGGTCAGAGTCTACGCATATGTTTCAGGGTGTCTTCTAGTGTTCTTATAGTGTTACAATTTCATCATGGATCGTGATCTATGTAATTGGCTCTTGCTTTTTAAAATCAATCTTTCTCTTCTATGCTTGTAAGTACAGTACAGTTTAGGACATATTGCATTATGATCATTAAACATTTTAGTTTGGACCTACAGTATATACAAGACTTGCAAAAGAACAACAGAGATTTGTTTGCCCTTCATTATGTCACCCAGACATCAGGCAGACTCTCTGACGGTGTGTCAAAGAAAAGGAAAGCCACCACTATAGTCATGGAACTACACTGACCAATGTAGGCCATATGCTCAGTCTAAGCTGTTCAAATGTTGTGACCATCATCAAGGACAAAGCTTGTATTTTTGAATGTATGATATACTCATTCATTCATTCATTCATTTTCTATACCGCTTATCCTCATTACGGTCGCAGGTATGCTGGAGCCTATCCCAGCTGACTTCGGACGGGAGGCGGGGTACACCCTGGACTGGTCGCCAGTCAATCGCAGGTGTGTGATATACTGTAGGTATAAAATATGACTTACTCTAAAAATCGACGTTTGTATCATAGGAACAGCACGCGTTCTTTATCCGAGAACCTACTGTAAGTCATACTATTTGTAAAAGCTCTGGGGTATCAAACACAAGCATGGGAAATGAAAGCGATGCCCTGTAGAATTATTTTTGTTATTGAAAAGTCAAACTCTGAAGTATGCCCTATTTTGTTGCTTTTGTTTTACTTGTTTATATCATATAACCTTACCACTGTATGAAAAAAACAGCAATCCCACACTCTATATGGCATAAGAGGCAACAAAGTTGACCTTGACTTGTATATTTGCAGCCTGCCCTGACCTCCACCCTGACCACAAAACCCAGCAGTGACTGCTAGGCTAAACTGCTCGTGGAAGTGGCTACAAATCTGTGGCACCAGAATTCCACAGGGCGTATCCTGCACTTCCACCTCACGGCTGCATGTTGAGTGTATCGTCTTCCTCACATACATTATGCTCCATCTACTACATCTTCCCAGAGAGCAAACTGAGCTTTTCAAAATAAACACACTGCTGTGTAATGGACATGAACACCAGGTCAGAAGTTTGGCAGCTGCAGATGCTCTGCGATATTATTGCTGACGATTGCTGATCGTCTTAGATTTCATGATGCTTTGTGTTTTGGATTCGTGTTGACGACTGTGGTGGGCCACTCGGACACAAATATCACCCAAGAGTTCTTTAGTTATGCGCTGAGTTCAACAATTCCTCTTTTTTATTTCATACGTGTCTATGTGGATTTCTATTAGTTGTGCTGTGGTGATCTACAGCATATTATGTTCCACATACATTAAAAATTGTTTCTACAACACTCTCAGCTGTACTAATGTCCAAGCAATGTTCCATTTCGTCACAAACGGTGAACTACCGTACTTACGTTGATGCTTGTTGGCAGAGAGAGCTGACACCAACAAATTTCTTTTCAAACTGATTTCATGCACAAGATGGCTTTGGATTGGTTAAATTACTACAGGCTAGAAGCCAGGTTAACATACGCTCTTATGCCAGTAAACTTGTCCCTGAGGAACTCTACAGCTCATCACGGAACATCTTACACAGCTACTATTTAGATAGTTACAAGAAGTGCACACCAAGATTCCAGTATTCAGTAAAATGAGTGTCACAGAGGTGGAAGCTGACTTCGAAAGTGCAAACTGTCCTGTTTGTTATTGTTCCAACCACACGTTTGTGATTGATGCCCTTTTTCCCCCAACTGAATGTCTGCCAGCCCACTAGCCTCCTCATATTATAAAAATGTTAGGTAAAATGCCCATAGCAATTCAGTTCGATAGTTTAAAACATGAGATTATGATTTGCTACTCAGACCACAAGGCTTTTACGCCAATAAACAGTGGATGAGGTTGTGGACCTTACCTCATTCTTTTAATTACATACAGCCAAATTTCAGTCCAAATTTTACTTGCTTGCTTATACACTTCTTTTGCAATTAAGCTTTGTGAAAATACAAGACTCCAGATTGTTTTTTAGTCCTATGTCTGGGTGGCTGTTTCATTTAGGAAAAAGAAATGAAAGAACTGATGTTTGGGATCATATAGTCTGACTTCATGCACACATGCACAGATCAAATAAGCTCTAATTAGATGTTGGCCACCTTTGCTTTGTGCAAGTTTAACACCAATTTTCCCCCTAACACAAGACCCTTACAGGGAAATAGACAAGCGGGGGTGATGAAAATGTACAGTCATCCCTCGCCACTTCGTGGTTTGAATTTCAAGGCTTCACTATATAACACTTCTTCAAAAATAAGTTCAACACGGCCTACTATTAGTCAAAAACATACAATGTACATATTAAAAGAAATGTTATGTGTTTTATGCCTAAATTGAGCATTTTCAAGCATACCAATGTCTAAAAGAACTAAAATACAAATTTCAGACATTCAGATGATGCATTAAAAAATGTGATGCTATGTAGTGGTCACAAGGTGTCAGTAATGTTCCTGTAGTGTTTGGGGAGGCACACACGCCTCAAGTTTGAAAGATCTCACAACAGGAGCACTAATTGTAACATAATAATATTAACACCTGATACTGTTGTGGCCGCAATCGACTGCCAGCTAAAACTCAACTCTGAACCCCCTACATCACTTATTGCCCAGAACACGTAATGTCTGAAATGGCTTATTTTCTCTGATTTTTTTTACTATACACCATGTAAAGGTGACTATAGGGGTGTTTTTTCATGTCCAGAGGGCTCTGATAATGTAAAAAACTTGCGTAACAGGTTTTTCTACACAGGTTATGTGTGCTCTAACTAAACAAATATTATATATACATATATATATATATATATATATATACATATATATACACATACTGTGTATATATATATAAGGAATTCTACTTTGGGGAAAAGTACTTATTACAGGTCTGGAACCAATTACGACTATTACTGTACGTTAAAAAAAAGTAACTGGTCTTTATTCAATTCTCCAACTTCCATCATAGTAAAAAAAAAAATACCGGTTTACTTATATATTCAGTTGAATGTCAAGTCACGCCAATCTTTATACTATATAACTATTTACCTATATTATACTATTTGTATAGTACCAATTTCCTACAGACATGATCTGAAGGAACTTTCTGAAAGAAACTGGTTTAGAACACTCATTATACGCCTAAGAAAACCAACAGAACCCCATGACAGAGGCAAGGTAAAACTAACTTTCAACAATTTATTAAAAACTGGACACAAAAGTAGAAACAGGCTAAGGATAAGATCAGATATACAAAACAAAATAAATGGCATATTATTCGTTAAACAGGAAATGTCTGCAAACAGAGGCAACATTTTTTGAATTTTGAAAGGCTGTCTAGCTAGGCTGTCATTGTCTACATCCATCTGAATGTTAAAGTCACCCACTATGATTATACACGGGAAGTCAATTAAAAACTGGGAGTAGGAGCCAGGGGGGGAGATACACAATGACATTTAGTGGGTGCTTACAGTATGTTCGTCCCATCCCATCCATCCATTTTCTTCCGCTTATCCGAGGTCGGGTCGCGGGGGCAGCATTGGTGAGAGGTAGGAACGTAGATCGACCGGTAAATTGAGAGCTTTGCCTTTCGGCTCAGCTCTCTCTTCACCATGATGTTCGTTCTGGATGTGAACATTGTGGTGTCACTACAAATTTGGCATTTGTAGTGACGCCATAAGTGTTTACAAGTGAGCTCTGATGAGGTGGAGAGGTGACGACAAGCAAGTGCAGCACATCACAGACGCAGAGTGCTTGATTTGCTCACCTTAGCCTATTAACACACATCTCAGTACGGGTATTCTCGCTTCATTGGAGTTTTTTTTTTATGTTACCAGTTATTCCAGCCATTTTAAATGTTATCTGGTTAGTCGGTATTATGTCATAATTCCTCATATGGCCCATATAATTATTGTGCACCCCTACTGTAAATCCCTCCGTAGCCTCAACATTCAGGGATTTGAAATGGTACGGTCATGAAGCATGAAGATTTAACATTACACTCTCACATTATTTTGTAAAAAAGTTCGCAGTCACATGCATTAATGGCCTGGATCTGTTCATGACTCAGGGATCTTCTGGGAATCTACACTGTGCCAAAGATTTCAACAAGGTATGACCTTTGTAATTTAATAGTAGCAATATTTCAACTGCATAATTTTCCTAGGTTCAAATTATACTAATAATGGCAATGTCCCTTGTCGTCATGAGGCATGTTAAGTGGACTGCCGCTGTCGGATAGGGCCCTTTTTAATTACTTTTAATGCCTTTTTAATGTGGTTTGAGCCAATCCCAGTATTAAGATAGAAATTACCTTTGCTTGTTAAAGGTCTGATATTCATTCCATTCCATTCCATTTTCCTCCGCTTATCCGGGTCCGGGTCCCGGGGCAGCAGTTTCAGTAGGGAAGTTCAGACTTCCCGGTCTGGGAACTATGCCATCTCAGGCATAGGGACTATGTGAGACATAGTCCCTCCAGCGTGTCCTAGGTCTTCCCCGGGGCCTTCTCCCGGCTGGGCATGCCCGAAACACCTCACTAGGGAGGCGCCCAAGGGGCATCCAGACGAGATGCCTGTTTACCAATCGATCTACGTTCCCACTTTCACCTATGGTCGAAAGGACAAGATCATGGATACAAGCAGCGGAAATTAGTTTCCTCCCTAGGGTGGCTGGACTCACCCTAAAAGATAGGGTGAGTAGCTTGGCCATTCAAGAGGAGCTCAGAGTAGAGCTCACATCGAGTGGAGCCATTTGAGGTGGCCTGATATTCCTGAGTAAGAAAATTTATTGGTTCCTGTGCTGCGCTGCATAACCTTGCAGCAAGTAAAGAACGCACCTTGCATCAACTTGCAGGTTCCCCATGTTGTAGACCCAATGACAACGATCACCTCACATGCTGTGCAGGGATTTAAGAGCAGCACAATATTTTCCAGCCCTTTTCGTATGTGTTTCATTGGACAGTTCCTGTATCTTGTTTCTGTGGATTAACTGTGAAATTAAGGTCAGTTTAATCAGCTTCTTGGAAAGTATCTTTTCATGTTTTTCTCATCAGCGAATAAAACATTCCCTCACCTTTTAATGTCCCTTGTTTGGTGCTCTCGGGCAAATTCTAAACAAGCAATTTTGTAAAAAACAAAACAAAACTAAAAGAGGCCTATGAAAATGTTTTTTGTTTTTAAAATCCTTCCCTCGCAGACACTGTCTTATGGTTATTGGACTGCATCAGTAACAACATTCATTTGGACTGAGGTTCAGCCCATGTCGTGCGGTACAGACATTTTTTGGGTCTACCACTTGACAGTTTTGTAATCTTCAGGATCTTTTAACTATACAATGACTGTCATACTGCATCCAACCTCAGCAATAAATTAATAATTCCATTCACCAGAATGATCAATCTCTCAATTTCTGAAGCAGTTTTTACTTGTGTATAGAAGTCATCAGCTGTCATTCCAATCTATAAGAATGGAGAGCCTTTGTCAGTTTCCAATTACAGACCAATCAGTACTATTTTTTTTTCATAAAAAATATCACACTGTTACTAGATAAAGGTGGTGTGGTTGGTGCTGTGTTTTTTAATACTGTAAATCATGGATTATTGTTGACCAAACTAAGCAAATGTGTCCACAGGTGTCCCACAAGGTTCTATTTAAAGGACTTTGCTATTTTTGATCTATGTAAACAACCTTCCTCTAGTTTGTCCTCATTCAAATATATGCAGACGATACCGTCATACAAGCATACAAGCTGCCCTCCCCTGGGGCAAAGTAAGGCATGCCAACTGCCGTAAAACCAAAGAAGACGAAGAAGCTGCCCTCCCATTGGTTATCTCTCATCATCCTCTTCCTCCCAAAATCCAGAATGATGGCCAGTCATGGTGTCCCTTTGCTCGTACCGAAAATCTCGCGTCTTTTGTTCAAAATTAAATAAATTAAAAAATCATAGTGTTAAGTTTAGCATGTAATGTACTGTATTCATTTAAATGAAGTTACAGTAAGTAAACTTACGTATGATTTCTGCCATCAGTCAAAACTCTGTCCGCTGCCTCCTTCTCTGCATCAAGCTCACCATGCTGGAACCGAAAGCTAAAGCCATTATTCATAACAACATTTTTTTTTAATTTTTCATTAATTTTATTATTTTCTCATTGTTTCTTTAACATTCATGGACATGTAAATGACTATGCTGTCACTTAAGAAAATATTTTTTTAGGATGGCTAAAATATTTACACTTACCGTACACATATGACTGTTTTTGAGGGGGCTGGAACGAATTACGCTATTTATGTGGTATATCTTGTCTCATAATACTAAAATTGCAAGACATGAATGCCCCTCCAGAATGAATTAATTTTGTATCTTGAGGTTCCACTGTATTTATTTTCCCTCTTAGCTACATCAATATACATTCAGCAACTTCACAAAAAAGTTACTAGGAAGCCACCAGTTAATTGTCTTTTTAATTACCAATGTCATTTTGTGCAATAGGAATAGGTTCTTTTGAATCTGGATTTGCACCCCAGTGTCAATTTGGCAACAGCATCATTTTGAATGTGTAGCTGTTCCATGGATGCTCTCTCACAAGTTTTGATTTTAAAAACTTTTAAATTGGTGACGCAGTGCATGATGAGCATGTGAGTCGCACAGTTGAAAGATGGAGAGTTCATGTCAATGGAACATTTTTCTGGGTGGCTTTTTTCTGGTGTGTGTGTGGGCATCCTCCCATATCACAAAAACATGCATATTAGGTTAACTGTAGAATCTAAATAATCATCCATGTGTGTATGTCAGTGTGAATGCTTGTTTGTCTGTCTGTTTCATGTGTTTTATGGTGACCAGTTATTCACAGGGCAATAGTTAAGTCGGCAGATTGTATTTATCAATTTAGTTTACATGTTGTAATCAGCTATGGAAGTCATTCATTCATTTTCTATGCCGCTTATCCTCATTAGGGTCGCGGGTATGCTGGAGCCTATCCCAGCTGACTTTGGGCGAGAGGGGGGGTACACCCTGGACTGGTTACCAGTCAATCGCAGGGCAGCTGTGAAAGTCAACAGATATATTCTCTACAACAAGCCATTACTAAAGCATAATGTTTTTGTGTCTTCTCGTTCTCCTTGATACACATTACACACACGAAATACTCCCACACCCACTCTTTCACACTAACAAATGAATGAAGTGAAGAACACTCAACAGGCACACACAGAAGTCACTGAAAATACACATTCTTGCTCACATTCATAATTCATGATGATATAAATCACCTGCCCAATTTTTGGTTGGAGAGGGATGTTTTTTTCCTGACATTCATCAAAATGATCATATGTGATTTATGGTGTGTTTTCCACTGAGGAGAATGATGCAGGACTCTGGCCTGTAAACGTTGCCTAGTAGTGTTTATTTTGATTTCATTTAGTTCCGCCTCCACTGATGATTTAAGAAGGCTGTGAGTGGTTTTGGAATTAAACCAGCTGGCAATTTGTGTGTGTGTGTGTGTGTTTGTGAGTCTGTTTTTGCTTCCACATCCGTTCTATTTCTACTTCAGAAATACATCAGTAAAAAAATTGGAAACATTTATACCTGGCACAGCTGTTGTGTGCACCTGCCATGAGAACATGTGCTCATACGTCTAAGGAGAGTTTTTCTACAAAATTGCACAGAACCCATTTAATACAACAAAACAAAATATGCCGCTCCATTATGTATTTTCCTTTTTTACCATTTCATTTTAAAATGGAGCCATTCAACCTGCCAGAATAAAAAATGGTACAGTCCCATTATCATTCTCGCTCTCTGTGAAGCTGGAAGTTAGATGGATGATTTATTTATCCCCAACAAAAATTCACAATTTACAGTTGCATGCTTGAATTGCTGGGTGGGCGAGAGGTGCAAAACATGTTAACAAAATGAAAACCAAATTACAATTATACCACACAGAAGGGGATGTACCAAACCTCAGACTTATAGGAAGTAATAACATTTGGACCAATCAGCTCCAGGATTTGGTACACACTTTTTTTTCCATGTTATGTTTATGTGGGCAGCAAGAAGTGGAAAACACAAAACAAAAAGCAAACCAAATTACTACGGGTGAATCGGTACACTAAAATGTAATTTCAGTTTGGTTTAGTTTCTTGAAGTGCTCGGCTTGTTTAATTTTCGGTACAAGATAGGCAGAAAGTATATATTTAAAATAAAAAAAAGCTACCATTTTGGTGCTATTTAAAAAATTAAAAATATGCAAATTATTATAAATTAACAAGTTAAAACTGTAAATTTTGAACACTTAGCAGCAACAGCCTGAATATAACAAATAACTATTCAAGTATTGGGCTAAAAAAATGAACTTATCCACATTTAGTGCAGAAAGCACCGTTTACAGTGGTTGCAGGGACAATATCTCCAGCTGTGGAGAAAAACCGCTCACTAGCAACAGCGGTAGTGAGCTGAAGCTATCGGTGTTTGCACTTTCTTTCTTGTAGATGTAACATTCACTGCCAGTTGAAGCGCGCTAACATGTGTTTCCTGCAGCAAACTCGATCTCTGTGGTACAATGTTGACAGACAACTTTGGATTTATCCGCTTGCCTTTGTTCATCCGTAATTTAACAAGGAAGCCAAAGAGTTCCCAAACAGCAGATCGTAGTGGGAGGGGAAGGTCTTCCAGCTCAGCCTTTTCGCTGGCATTTGTTATGTTTGAGCTACTAGCATTCCTCCCCCTTAGTCAGTCCGACACTCAGAGGCGTCTATGCAGGAACTCGGCCAGTACTTTTGTTCCGCTCGGAGCACTTAAATCACTCTAGTAATAAATTTAATGAGAAAAATAGTATAAAACATAACCGAAATGGTAAGCAAGTGGACCGAACCGAAAATGCAAAACCGGAACGGTTCGATACATCCATGTGAACCATTACACCCCTACAAATTACAATTACACCAACTGTACTGGCACTGTACCACTGTTATAATTTAATTAAAATATTTGATAGACTCCTGTAGTACATCTGTACTACTGAGATCGGCATGTACATCATGGGCGCGCGCACGCTAAGCTTAAACCTAAACTATGAGATGCCCTACTATTTTATTTGCTATTTTACAATGTACAGTACTACATGAAAATGAAGCTCTAACACATCTACTCTTCAGTGGTGTGGTCATGTCTCCCTAATACAGAAATAGTGCACCACCTGCTGAACATAGGCTGAACAGCTAATTACTTGCACATGCATTACTATGAATGTACAATGTTTTCCATCCATCCATTTTCTTTCACTTATCCGTGGTCAGGTCACGGGGGCAGCAGCCTAAGAAGAGAGGCTCAGCCTTCCCTCTCCCCTGCCACTTCGTCCATTTCCTCTCGACAGATCCCGAGGTGTTCCCAGACCAGTTGAGAGACATAGTCTCTCCAGCATGTCCTGGCTCAACCCTGAGGCCTCCTGTCGGTCTGACATGCCCTAAATATCTCCCCTGAGAGGCGTCTGGGAGGCAAGAACCATGGACTCTGACTTGGAGGTGTTGATTCTCATCCTAGCCGATTTACACTCAGCTGCAAACTGATCCAATGAGAATTGAAAGTCATGGCTCGATGAAGCCAACATGATCTGCAAAAAACAGAGACCCAATCCTGCGGCCACCAAACCAGAACCCCTATACGCTTTGCCCACGCTTAGAAATTATGTCCATAAATGTACTGAACAGAATCAATGACAAAGGGCAGCCTTGGTCGAGTCCAACCCTCACTAGAAACAACTTACTGCCGACATTGCAAACCAGACTCTGACACCGGTCATACCAGGACAAACAGCCTGAATTAGGTGGTCTGGTACCTTATATTACCAGAGTACTTCCCACAGTATTCCCAGAGGAACACGGTCGAATGCCTTCTCCAAATCCACAAAACACATGTAGACTGGTTGGCCAAACTGCCGAGAATATAGACTAGACCTTACCAGGAAGGCTGAGGAGTGTGATCCCACGATGGTTGGAAGACATCCTCCAGTCCCCCTTCTTAAAAAAACAAGACCACCACTCCGGTCTGCCAATCCAGGGGCAGCGCCCCCACTGTCCACACAATATTGTGCAATGTGTAAACCAAGACATAACTGATAACGCCAAAAACATAGAAAGTGATATTTCATTAACATAAAGTAGTGTCCATCACTCCATTTCCTTCCGCTTATCCGAGGTCGGGTCGCGGGGGCAGCAGCCTAAGCAGGGAAGCCCAGACGTTCCTCTCCTCGGCCACTTCGTCCAGCTCTCCCCGGCGGATGCCGAGGCGTTCCCAGGCCAGCTGAAAAACATAGTCTCTAAAGCGTGTACTGGGTCTTCCCCGCTTGGACGTGCCCTGAACACCTCCCCAGGGAAGCGTCCAGGAGGCATCCTAATGATGCCCGAGCCACCTCATCTGGCTCCTTTTAATGCGGAGGAGCAGCAGTTCTACTCCGAGTCTCTCCCGGATGACAGTGCTTCTCACCCTATCTCTAAGGGAGAGCCCAGCCACCCTGCGGAGGAAACTCATTTTGGCCGCTTGTGCCCGCAATCTTTCGGTCACTACCCAAAGCCGATGACCATAGGTGAGGGTAGGAACGTAGATCGACCGGTAAATTGAGAGCTTTGCCTTTTGGCTCAGCTCTCTCTTCACCATGACAGACCGGTGCAGAGTCCGCNGGTTGGGCAAACTCCCACATACCCTCGAGTACCCTTGCAAGGGTGTAGAGCTGGTCCAGTGTTCCGCGACCGGGACGAAAACCACATTGCAGCTCCTCTAACCGAGGTTCGACTAACGGTCGTACCCTTCTCTCCAGCACCCTGGAGTAGACTTTCCCAGGAAGGCTGAGGAGTGTGATCCCC
This sequence comes from Oostethus manadensis, assembly GCA_024372805.1. NCBI lineage: Eukaryota > Metazoa > Chordata > Actinopteri > Syngnathiformes > Syngnathidae > Oostethus > Oostethus manadensis. Next base: position 1,255,852 of record QODF01000060.1, on the reverse strand, counting down.
CTATAGTTGGAACACACCCTCCGGTCACCCTTTTTAAAAATGGGGACCACCACCCCGGTCTGCCAGTCCAGAGGTACTGTTCCTGACTTCCATGCAATGTTGTAGAGGCGTGTCAACCAACACAGTCCTCCAACATCCAGAGCCTTGAGAAATTCTGAGCGGAACTCGTCTACCCCCGGAGCCTTGCCACTGGGGAGTGATTTGACTACCCCAATTACCTCAGCCACGGTGATAGAACTGTCCACGTACGTATCCTCAGACTCTGCTTCCTCTATGGAAGGCATGTCAGTGGGATTGAGAAGGGCCTCGAAGTATTCCTTCCACCGACCAACTATATCCACAGTCGTGGTCAGCAAGCCCCCGTCCGCACTGTAAACAGTGTGAACTGGGGGCTGCTTCCCCTTTCTGAGGTGTCGGACGGTTTGCCAGAACCTCTTCGAGGCCGACCGAAAGTCGTGCTCCATAGCCTCACCGAACTCCTCCCACACCCGAGTTTTTGCCTCGACCACCGCCGAAGCCGCGTGCCGCTTGGCCTGCCGGTACCTGTCAGCTGCTTCGGGAGTCCCGCAAGCCATCCATGCTCGATAGGACTCCTTTTTCAGCTTGACGGCAGCCCTAACCCCCGGTGTCCACCATCGGGTTCGGGGCTTGCCACCACGACTGGCACCGACCACCTTGCGGCCGCAACCACAACTGGCTGCCTCAGCAATAGAGGCACGGAATACGGCCCATTCGGACTCAATATCCCGGTCCTCCCTCGAGATGCAGGCGAAGCTCTGCCGGAGATGAGAGTTGAAGACTCGACGAACGGGAGACTCTGCCAGACGTTCCCAGCACACCCTCACTACGCGTTTGGGTCTGCCAGGTCTGTCCGGCATCCTTCCCCACCATCTAATCCAACTCATCACCAGGTGGTGGTCAGTTGACAGCTCAGCCCCTCTCTTCACCCGCGTGTCCAGAACATGCGGCCACAGGTCTGATGATACGACCACAAAGTCGATCATAGACCTGCGACCTAGGGTGTCCTGGTGCCAAGTGCACCTATGGACATCCTTATGTTCGAACATGGTGTTTGTTATGGACAAACTGTGATTCGCACAGAAGTCCAGCAACAACACATCACAAGGGTTCAGGTAAGGGAGGCCGTTCCTCCCAACCACGCCCCTCCAAGTCACACTGTCATTGCCCACATGGGCGTTGAAGTCTCCCAGTAGAACTATGGAGTCACCAGCTGGGGTGCTCTCCAAAACCCCTCTGATAGACTCCAAGAAGGCTGGGTACTCTGAACCGCCGTTCGGCCCATACGCACAAACCACAGTCAGGACCCTTTCCCCAGCCCTAAGGCATAGGGAAATAACCCTCTCGTTCACTGGGGATGACTCCAACACAGAGGCACCAAGCCGGGGGGCTAATAATAAGCCAACACCAGCTCGCCGCCTCTCCCCTGCAGCAACTCCAGAGAAGAACAAGGTCCAGCCTCTCTCAAGGAATTTGGTTCTAGAGCCCAAACTGTGGGTTGAGGTGAGTCCGACTATATCTAGTGGGAATGTCTCCGCCTCATCTACAAGCTTGGGCTCCTTCCTCACCAGAGAAGTGACATTCCATGTCCCAAGAACCAGATTAGGCCGCCGAGGACCAGGTCGGCCGGACACCCGCCCTCGACCACTGCCCAAATCGCAATGCACCGGACCCTTATGCTTGCCCCTGCAGGTAGAGGGTCTGCGGGCGGGAGTTCCCGTGTGGCTTCTTCGGGCTAGGCCTGCGAGCCCCTCCCCCAGGCCTGGCTCCAGGGTGAGGCCCAGGTATCCCACGTCCGGGCGAGGTGCGGTCACTCCTCTTGTTCTTCTTCATAAGGGTCTTATGAATCACTCGTAGTCTGGCTCGTCACCTAGAACCTGTTTGCCTTGGTAAACCCTACCAGGGGCATAAAGCCCCCGACAACATAGCTCCTAGGATCACTCGGGCACTCAAACCCCTCCACCACGATAAGGTGGTGATTCACGGAGGGGATGGTGTAAACAAACAAAATAAATTCTGCTTAGTGCTCCATGTTGGGCAATATTTATACACACAACACAATAAACAGTTTCCAGAAAACATGGCTGGTTGGTGACAAGTCCAGGGTATACCCGCCTCTTGTCCGAAAACAGCTGAGATAGGTCTAGCATATGTGCGAAAAGGTTTGAAGTCAACTACCTAATATTTTTTGTGTTCAAAGAGTAAGCACTCTTTTAGGGATTATTTAAGGCAGTAGCTTGATACACATTTAGTTCATCGGTACATCTGTCAACAAGACATAATAAAGGAGTATATTAGCAAATTAGGTGTAACAGTCAGTCTCACAGATGTATTTATAATGCTTTTCTGGATGACAACTGAGCGTTAAAGACCTAGAAGACTTTTATAGTAAGCTCAATATAATTTTATTTTCACCAAAATAAGACATGACCAATGTTTGGTGTCAATCCACTATTTTAGACAAGATGCATGCAGAATGACATTTGGCCAACTTGAAAAATTGTGGCGGAACACTTGTGGTAAATTAAAGAGCTTTTTAATTGTGCATGTTGCGTTCACTGCCAGGTGCCACTCAGCTAGTGTTGCTCATCAGTCAGCTGCTCAATCCCTCTTTCTGGCAGCTAAGTTAGACCACACAACGGGGCAATCAGCTAATCAACAAATCAGGGGGGAAAGCATACTTATCATACAGGTTAAGACTTTCCCCCTCTCAAATATGTGCAGTATGAAGCACAAATTGACCGGTGCTTGAACCATCTCTGGAGCATTCATGAGAGTATGTACGTAAGTGACTTTAAGTAAAATATGTGAGCAGTGTGTATGTATACAGGCAAAACATGCCGTTATTTTCTGAAATACCCCCGTTTCATTTCAGGTTTGGTTTGAGTCCAGGTGGTTGGTGCTAATGTAGTCCAGATGGGAGACGCACAGCAAGAGAGAAGCCAGGTTTTTCCAGAGTTTTGGTCAAACCCAGGCCTTGCAAATAAAAGCAGGGGAGATTTTCACAGTTCCACAGACAAAACCTCGCATTCTAAATTCTCCAGGGGGACGGGAGACCGAGAGGGACCGCAATGTTAGACTTTGTTTTTATTAAAGCGAGGTGATTGACAGCTCTGAGAAAATTTTCCAGCATTAAAGCGAGGGTCTTATTGGAGAGGACAGAGCCGAGAGCAGAGGGACCTGGCGAAGCACAGCAATGCTCTGGCAAGTTGCTACTGATGGAAGGCTTGGCCCCTCTTTGAATTCTCCCTACTCCCCCTCCCCTCATTTCTTTCTGCCCCAAGCAGTTTGTACCTGCCCTTCTTAATGTTCTCCACACAGTTTATTTCATGGTGGCCGTTAATATAAAAAGGTATTAACACTTGCTTGAGGCCAGTCTAACTTCTCTTGATTGCTGTGAGCAATCAATGGTAGATGGGATAAAGCAGTGTTGATGTGTATGTACTATTCTATTTGCATGCACCTGAGGCCACCTTGGATGCCTATCAATCTCAAAGCCTATGTTTCACCAAGCTTTTCACCAATATTCAACACAACATATTCTAAGCCACTGAATGATCTAAAATTTGTTTGTTATTTAAAATTTGCAAACCTAGTCTTAGTTATACGGTTTCCTTCTTTGAAAGCTTTACTAATGTAATTTTTTTTTACTGTCTTAAAATGTCAAATGTTTAGAATTCCCATTTCACACTTCTGTTGACGTTAAGAACTACTAATGGCCTTAATTGCAATACAGTACCAAATTCTTCCAGTGTAATACTCTTCTCACTTTCTTCTTGTGGCTAGATGCTTAACTAAAAGCAAAGCACATACATTAGAATTTTGATTGCTGATTGCAAAACTGTTGTATGCTGAGGTCTCACGCGACCTCATGATTCAAAGGTTTTGACAGAATTATAATAATATATTTTTTCTCCCAAACCTATGATCAGGTATACAGAACTGTACAACCAAACGTTGAGGTTGATTTGGTTTTCATAATACTTTTTAATGGGCCATCAGTGATGACAACTCAGTCCATGAAAGGCCTGTCTGCTTTCCATTCCAGAAATCAATGAGCTGCTCTATTAAATAGAGATCTTTGTATCACCCTATAGAATTTCGCGTGAATTAAAATTTTTTTTTATTCACAATGGATTTACTCATTTCTACTAATTCTGTTAGTCTAGGGAATTACTGTACTGTAGATCTAGTTACACTTATACGGCTGTATTATGTCTTTTTGGTTCAGGGTAAGAGATGATGCCCTGAGCTTTTCCTTTGTAATTACGAACATGTGGAACCCACTTCCAAACCCGACATTAGAAACTAGTAATGGCATAGCAGCCAGTGACGACACCAACAGGCTCATAATCATATTTGTCCTCTCTCCTCACTCTACTCCTTTTTCTGCCTTTGTTAATAACAGAACAGTTATTATTATTACAGTGATACATCTAAAATCAAATGTATGTCATTTAAACATTTGAGTATTCAACTAAATTTAAGTAAATACATACAGTACATGTCTAAAAAGGCGTATTAGTCAATGCAGGCATTTGAGAAAAAAGATAAGGGAAAGTGAGAGAGCGAATATACATCTCTGGATTCTTCCTTTTCTTTCTTGTGCCATCCCTCTGCAAAGTTTGGTGCAAATGGGTTTTATATTTTTAGTGTAATCCTACAAATTGCGTCTGCCCTTTTAATTACTGTTTCACTGTGTTGTGAAAGTTCATTAAAACAACATCAGTGGCCTGCACTCATGCTGAACATTCATGGTCTTCCAGCACTTCTATTCTGCTGTATAAATATCAGTTCTGGTTTAGTATAATATAGGGGACATATCTGTCATGGCGGAATAAATGCTGTGTTTCTGATGTCCTACAACACGTCTTCTTCCACTCCGTTATTCAGTTGAGCAATTGTTGTTGTGACATGTACATGTAGGTTCTCCCTGGCAATTCCTACTGTATGTCAAGCATTTCTAACGTTTCATGAAATGTTGGCTTTTGAACTATACTGAAAGGTTGCATTTATTTTGCAAGGTAGAGAACAACACTGTCTTTGACTGTGCACCATGTTATGCTGTTTTATTTATTATTTATTATTATTTATTTATTTTGCCAACCAAACGTCTCAGCAAGTGTTGTCTCCACACCTCGGCTGTGACAATTGGCTTAGAAATCACCACTTTTGTGCCTTCGTTCATATTGCAGTTTGCTTGCAAACTCGCTGCTTTTTAAAAATGTTCTGGTCAGAAATCTGGTCAGAGTTGAGGCGATAGACTTATCTAAATTAATTGGTTGCAAACAGGTTATACCAATCTTCTTCAGTTTAGCACTGAAGTCGCGCATCACCACACACAGCTGCTTGTCAGATGTCATATATGTTTTGGGTTAGGGCTAACCCTCTTTCTAGGCATATCCAATATTACTCAGGAGGTTTTTGAACATAAATGGGGCAATTGCATGACTGACTAATGCAGTGAATTTTTTATGGTATATTTCGACCTAATTGTCAATTGAGGTAGATCCTTCACCAAGATGATCCACATCACTGACTGAAGCTACTTACGTGGCTTTTTAAGCTCATTAAATTGTCTTGTCTCGTTGTGTTTCCAGGATGTGATCCCGATGTCTCATAAGACTCGTCGAAGAGAAAAGTGCACACTTTATTTTGTGCTGAATTAAATATGCACTGTGAGCATGGATCTTATGCTTGCTGAGTTGGCAAAACCCCTTGGATACATCTCCCACTTGAAGTCATACACAGTCCGTCAGTGCTCAGTATTTCTTGTGCTCTTAATTATACTGTTTCCCATATTTTTTCCTTTTCCTGCCACTCATTCTCAATCTCTGTTTCTCTGTCACTCTGGGATCTGGCGTAGTTAGTGTGTTTAGGGGTGTGCCAAGTTGAGGCGGCACAATAATTAGGAAATGATGATGTGGAAAGAAATAACTGCTACTGCACTAGTATTTACTGTAGTTGTGTTTTGTTTTACTGAGGGGTGCTGGAAGATAATTGAAGGGATTCACCAAAATGGAAAAGCAAGCCCAAATAAGCAACTACATGTTAAAAAACAAATAAATGCAACCCACAAAACACAAAAGAAAAAACAAGCATTACGTTTTGCTTCAGTTGGTTTAATAAGTGAACTTTAAGTGGAATGTCTTCAACCTCCTTAGTAAATATTTTTATAATATTATTATATTTGTTTTTTTTAAATGTTGTGTGTACATAACCCCCCCGCCCCCCCCCCCCCAAAAAACAACAAATTTCAAAAGAGGGCTAATTAAATAGCTGTTGTTTTGTTAAATCATGACCTTTTTTTTTTAAATTAAAAAAGTATGGAGGAAAAAGTAGCGTTTACAATGAAGGAGTAATTTTGAGTGCAACTTTGCTTGAAGAAATCACCTTAATCCTCACATATATATTAATGTTGCCTATATAAGTCCGTGTTGGGTGGCATGACATGACTCACTGTGGTTCGTGAGCAGCACATTCTTCTGGTTAATATATGTAATAGCAACTGAGATTCACAATAGAGACAATCAATAGTATAGATTTATCTGAAGAACTGTAAGATTATGCACTTCATTTTACAAATAAATAGTAGCAATAGACTTACAATATAATATAAACACAGTAAATCATCAGTAAGCCTGGATAAAAAAAGGAGGATGTGTTAGGAAATATTTCTGTTTTAGATTTTGTTGTGTAAAACAAGGTGCGAGCCGATTTGGAGTTTTGATGCGTAGAGCTCCACATCATGCTCTCAGTGTGCCACGGAAATGACTGTACACTTGCTGACTTGTGACTGCCTTTGAGCAGGGCTGATCTGTCAACTATGGAATCAAAATACAAAGGAAAAGGAAATACATGTCAATATGTGAAGAGAATCAATATTTAAAAAATGTTGTCATATTCTTTGTCAATTTTGTCTTTGCTTTATCTTTATTGTCTTGGTGTTTTTTCCATTTTGGCATTTATTTTCCTGTTTTGTCTTTGCCATTTGTTGTTTGTCATTGGTCGCCAGTTTGAGCCGTTGGGTAAATGCAATGGTAAAGACAATACAAGGACCCGCCCAGAGTGAAGGCTTCTGCCATCTTTGGGGTGGTCCTTCTGCCAGGGTGACTAGTCCCATCAAGTAGCTTGATATGGACACCATCATGCCAGTACTGAAGCACTGTCGCTCTTTTTTTAATAGTCGTTTATACAGCGGTATTTTTTTTTTTTTTTTCCTCTCGGCTGATTTTTTGCTTTGACTCCAAGCTAAAATTGTGTGTACAAGCTGCTAGTTACCTGTAGGCATACCCGAGGGCAGCTATTTGGGGACTTATGTCAATGTGACCATGGCTGTAGAGCTAGCAGCCCTAGCATTAGCTAGCATTTGCAACGCACTTGGTACATTGGTACGTCGGTAAAACATGCGTTCATTATCGGGATCTAATTTATCTTGTTTATTATGTATTGTGTTTAACTACTACAGGACAACATCAAATTTATAGCACAAAATAAATACAGCGTCACGATCCACCAGTACTTTGCGGCCAAACCTGCCTGTCAAAGCCTGATCCCGTCAGATCTCAGAAGCTAAGCAGGGCAGGGCCTGGTCAGTACTTGGATGGGAGACCTCAGAGGAACACCAGGTGCCACAGTGGGAGGAAATAAACTTTCCTTGTGTCCTTAGGCAAGGCACTTCACCCACATTGCCTAGTATGAAAGTGGCGTGTGTGAGTGTCGGAGGGGCCGATGGCGCACACTGGCAGCCTCGGTTGCGTCAGTCTGCCCCAGGGCAGCTGTGGCTACAAATAGTGGCTTACCATCCCCAAGTGTGGAGTGAATGAATAATGACCTCAGTGTAAGCGCTTTGAGAGGCTTTGTAAAGCGCATAACAAGTGTAAGGCATTATTATTATCCATCCATCCATTTTCTATGCCGCTTATCCTCATTAGGGTCACGGGGATGCTGGAGCCTATCCCAGCAGACTTTGGGCGAGAGGCGGGGTACACCCTGGACTGGTCGCCAGTCAATCGCAGGGCACATATAGACAAACAACCAGTCACACTCACATTCATACCTATGGACAATTTAGAGTCACCAATTAACCTAACATGCATGTTTTTGGAATGTGGGAGGAAACCGGAGTACCCGGAGAAAACCCACGCACGCACGGGGAGAACATGCAAACTCCACACAGAGATGCCCAGCGGAGATTTGAACCCAGGTCTTCCAGATCTCCTGACTGTGTGGCCAATGTGCTAACCACTCAGCCACCGTGCGGCCCGGCATTATTATTATTATTATTATTATTATTATTATTATTATTATTACTAACCTGGAGGCTAGAGGTAGTATATCAATCAAAAATGCACATTAGCACTCACAACACATCTTACCGTTATGCATTCCCTCAGAATATCAGCATTTGGGAACAAATATGAAGTGAAAGAAAACGGGGAAACTATACTATGGTATTTGAGAAGACACTTTACCCATCTCTTCTGGAGCCAGGTGGGGCACAATGGCGTTGTCTGGCGGATGGGCCTTCAGCCATTTTACCCGGCCGGATATAGCCCGAAGAATTAACATGGGTCCCGTGTTACCTCTTTGTTTGCACAACCAGTGTACATTTGTTTTGTGGATTTGAAGGTATTTAGCTGTGTTTTGTAGGCATTCTGTATGGAGTACTCAGAGAACATGGGGTACCGCACCACCTAAATCAGGCTGTTCACTCCCTGCATGACCAGTGTCAGAGTTTGGTCTCCTTTCCCGGCAATGAGTTGAACCCGTTTACACTGAGGGTTGGACTGCGCCATTGCTGCCGTTTGTTATAATTCTTTTCATTACGTTTTTTAGAAAGACTTACTAGGCGCAGCCAGGGTGTTGGAAGGGTTCCGGGTTGGTAGTTGCATGATTGGGTCTCTGTGTTTTGCAGATGTTGTGGCTGCATCTAGCTGTGACCTTCAACTCTCACTGGATTGGAGTGTGAAGTGGCTGGAATGAGAATCAGCACCTCCAAGTCCGAGTTCATGGTTCTCGCCTGCAAAAGGGTGGAGTCCCATCTCCGGGTCAGAGATGGAGATTCTGCCCCAAGTGGAGGAGTTTAAGTACCTCGGTGTTACGAATGATGGATGAAACGCAAGATTGAAAGGCAGATTGGTGCAACGCCTGCAGTGATGCGGACTCTGCATTGATCTGTTGTGGTGAAGAGGGAGCAGAGCTAAAAGGCAAATATACCAGTTGTTCTTAACCTCAACTATGGTCGTGAGCTTTGGGTAGTGACCAAAAAAACAAGATGCCACGTACAAGCGGGCAAAATAAATTTTCTCTGTATGGTTGCTGGGTTCTCCCTTAAAGATGAGCATGGTCATCCAGGTGAAACTCAAAGTAAAGCCAGTGCTAATGAGCATTGAGAGGAGCCAGATGAGATGGCTCGGCAATCTGGTCAGGATGCCTCCTGCTGGACGCCTCCCTAGGGAGGTCAACAAAGTAGGAGAGGGAAGTCTGGGTTTCCCTGCTTAGGCTGCTACCCCTGAGACCCGACCTCGGATAAGCGGAAGAAGATGAATGAATGTAAACATGAATATGAGCATATGATTTTATTACAGAATTCCTCATGCATCTGATTATTATATTTTTACAAGCAAATTAACACATTGATGGATAACTTGCTTTGAAAAAATAAGTGAAGTGCGAATGTCAAGGTGAAAAGGAAACAGTATTTATTTTTAATAACAAAATATGCTGGTAATGTCTTGTTGCACGATCAGTTAATATTAAAGTTCAAAATGAAAGAACAAACACAGTGAAAGGTGAAGTCAAATATTGCAGTACAAATTATCCCCAGGTTTTCCTGGGCCACATAAAATGATGTGTTGGGCCACATCTGGCCCTCGGGCCTTGAGTTTGATGCTTGTGAGTCGGAAACATAACAAGAGTACATTTTAAACATATACCATCTGAAGATTTGGAAATGTAGGGTATGGCCCTTTTAATTTTATTTCTTCATGTCCCAGGCCAATTAAAATAAGCCGGAGCCCTGATCTAAACCATCTTAACATACTTGGCGTTTGCTGCTTGTTGATATCATTATTGTGCACGTCAAGCAGGCATAGACAGCAAACAGTTGTGATCAGTTGCAGCTGCAAACATTTAATGGTGCAATCACTGATAAGGAAATGTTTCATCTGTATACAATCGTCACATTTATTTGGATATTTGTATATTTCTTTCAAGAGAGTGCAAAAGTGAATTTCTCCGTGGGGATTCATAAAGTAAAGAACTATTATTGGTAGCAATTACTGGATTGGAATAGGCTTTAGCCCTGCCTGGAATATCTTTTCCAGACAGACATTAATTCTGAGTCTAGACAATCAGAGGATACCAATTCTGAAGAATGTGGAAAACCGTGCGGAATAACAATGAATGAGACCATCAGGAACCGAGGCACCAGATGAATGGACAACAGCTTTGTTGGCCAGATCACCTTCAACCACAAGCTCTGTTGCGTGAAAAGATTTTTAACCAGTGATGAAAAAACAGAAAAAATACATCTTCCTAAGTGCACCATGATGATTGATGATCATATGAGTGCGAAACACAAACAGGAATGTATGTGTGAGTGTGTATCTGGTTAGGCAAACACGCATATCACAGCTTCCAGTGTGGTATGGTCCTCAGAAGGAAATGTTTTTTTAACAAGCAATTAAAGAGGCTGTAAGCAAACAACAGGAATGTTCACAAAAGGAAGAGTGCATGTTGGGAGAAAGCAAGTGAGGGATATAGATGTGCTGATAAAGGCTGAGTCAGAATTCGGCACTTTCGCAGGTGTGCACATCAGGGGGGTTGCAGAGGAAGACGTTTCTGTTGCTGTGTGTGTGGAGCAGCCAAAGTGGCCACCTGTCTTTGCCTCATTGTAGTTTTAGTGTTTCCTTTCATCCGGCCCTCAGCAGCACAGCTCCCACTCTGCACAGTTAGCCTCCTGCCGAGAGTGACCGTGTGTGTGTGCGTGTGTGTGTGTGTGTTTGTGTGCCGGTGTGTTTGCATAGCTCTGATCCCAGTTGGCTTAGAAAGACGAATGCTCCTAAAGGTGCATTTTGCTCCTTCCTGCACGTTTTATATCTTTGTTCTTTTTGGTTTATTGAGACAGTTTGAGTGGAGGCAGGAAGTTGGCCATCAAGCCTACAGAGCAGGAGAGTACACCGGAGAAAACTTATGCTCTAAAGTCAACAAGGTTATGCTCCACCAACATCCCAACTGCCAATACATCATTAATTAATGTATCTTACTCAAATGGGTTCCATGTACTGGACTGCATTTTTAACTCATTTCTATAAATTGCACATTTTTTCCAGGAAAATAATTATTCTAAATTATTCATTCATTCATTTTCTATACCGCTTAACCTCATTAGGGTCGCAGGTATGCTGGAGCCTATCCCAGCTGGCTTTGGGCGAGAGGCGGGGTACACCCTGGACTGGTCGCCAGTCAATCGCAGGGCACATATAGTATTCTAAATCAGTGAAAAACTAAGGTGATTTAAAAACTCTGTATTGCAGGAAACTAAGTTCAGTAAGCATCTAATGATACATGAATTTTGCTTCTGGTCAGTTGTGTTTTTTGTGGAGCAGCAAAAAATCAGGTTTAAAAAGAAAAAAGAAAACAATATACTTTTATTAAAGTGCATTAGTATGAACTATGCTTTGCTTCTTCCTACTACTTTTTGAGCATGATGAACTGTTCAAACTTAAACATGTGATGTCTCCTCCATCTGAGGACTTCTAGTTGTATCTATTATTACAATATAACAGAAGTTAAATTAAATTAGTAGTAAGGCTTCACATATTTGTTATCAAATATATGTTTTATTGTTTATACAGTCATATAATATTAGCAGGTCTGGTTTTTGAGAAGATATAACAATTTTAAAAGATGATGGTTAAATTGTGTTAGGTTAAATGGAGTCAGGAAATTGTCCATAAAGGTAAATGTGAGTTTGAATAGTTTTTGTCTATTCAGTATGAGCTCTGTGATTGACTGATGACCAGTCTATGGTTTACCCTCTCTCTTGTCCAAAAGTCAGCTGCAATATAACACAAATAAGCTGTAAAAAATGAATGAACGAATATAATTTTGAGCATTGGCAATTTCAACCAGTAAAGACTGCAGTCCACGCATGCACATATACATAATAATAGATAGCTATAATTATTACAGATCCACACCAGAGTATAATGTCTATTAAATTTCAAAGCACCAAAACAAACATAAGCATACTCTGCTCTTGAACACAGTGTATGTGTATATCTGTGCCTAATATTAACTGTGATTAACCTATTTTGACACTGGTACAGTTAAAATAGGTTTTACCATGGCAACAGTTGGACCAAGAGAAAAACATCTGAACAAAGCATCAACAAATGTATGTCACTTCTAAGCACACATATTAATTATTGCAAAAGCATATATGGCATCAGCCTAAAAAAATAGCATGAAGAAGAACAGCTTGAGGGGCCTTTATGCATTTGTCCACGTCTTGCCATGTTGTAAAGCTTAGGTACTACCATAACAAATCTAGTAAAAAGGGGTGTGTGCCTTTAACTCACCCCATTATCCTCACTTTCCTTACAATGCGACGGCATCCCAATTTATTTGAAAGAATGAGCTAAACATTTAGAACACTTTGATTGTAGCAATAGGAAAATACCAATTTGTGTGCAGAAACAGTGAAGATTTATGTTTAATGCTTGTCTAGCTTTAGTAAATCAATTGGGTTTTCCATAGACAAGTTCTGTCAGCTCCAGAGGACAGTTGGACTTGGAAGGAATGAAAAAACCTGACCTGCAGCCCACAATCATGGATTAAGGATTCAATATTATTTTTTTGCTTACCAGAGAACATAGAGTCATAAGTTGAATGTGTAATCATCTGAGTCTATTACAGTTTTCCATATCAATCATGTTTTTAATATTGTTTCATTGTTCAGATGAACTTACCAGCATTTCTTTTACTTCCTCAGTAGCCAGATTTCCATGAGGGCATCTTCTTTAGAGACCATTTTATTGTTAATAAGTCTGCCAATTGTCCACCTCCGGTTCACCTTAGTCCAAAACCGCCCACTGAAATACGCAACAGCCGTCTGCCCCTCAGCTGATCTGTTTTCATCAATGTAAAAATCAGAGATCATTAGACAGCTAAGCTATATCACAGATCCCGTGAAGTGAGTGTGTCTACACATATGTGCATGTGTCCATTTATTTGTGCACGCAAACTAATCAGTGTGCAAACCGTCATCTGTGTGCATGTGTGTGTGTGCGTGCATGTGTGTGTAGGCGTAGGGGGAATCTGATCTGGTCTATGTGTGGGAGGAAACGGTTTCTACCCCCCTCCCCACTTTGCTGCTCAGACAGACGGCCTGTTAGAGAGATCAGACTCTCAGACCAACTGAACCAGAAGCCATTAGGATGCGCTCGACATCAGCGCTTTTTGTGGCTACCCCACATTGTCGATGTCTCATCACTTCATAACACAACAAAGGCGTGTTCAAAATAATAGCAGTGCAACATGACTAACCAGATTAAGTACTGTTATTATATTTTTATTGCTACATGGCAAACAAGTTACCAATAGGTGCCCTAGATTCTCAGAAAACATACAAGACCCAGCATTCATGATATGCACGCACTTAAGGCTGTGCAATTGGGCAATTAGTTGAAAAGGGGCCGTTAAAAAATAGCAGTGTGGCGGTCAATCAATCAAAAATGATCAGTGATCAATTAAAAAAAAAAACTGGTGTGAATCAGGGGGGCCCAATTTAAGGACCAAACCAGCACTTGTTGTACATGCATTTCTCTTTGAAAACCTGAGAAAAATTGGTTGTTCCAGACATTGTTAAGAAGAACAGCGTACTTTGATTATTATTATTATTATTGGTCTCCACTGCATTAAAATGGAGAGCAAAACCAGAAACACAGCAAAAAATGGAAGACAACTATCAAAATTGATCGGAGGAACAATTTGTGGAATGATGAGAGTAAAATTGTTCTTTTTGGGTCCAACGGCCGCAGACAGTTTGTGAGATGACCCCCCAACTGAAATCAAGCCACAGTGCACTGTGAAGACAGTGAAGCATGGTGGTGCAAGCATCATGATATGGGCATGTTTCTCCTACTATGGTGTTGGGCCTATTTATCGCATACCCCTGGGATCATATCATGGATCATTTTGCATACGTCAAAATACTTGAAGAGGTCATGTTGCCTTTTGCTGAAGAGGACATGCTCTCGAAATCGCCGTTTCAACAAGACAATGACCCCAAACACACTAGTAAACAAGCAAAATCTTGTTATGTTGTTATGTTATGGAGTGGCCAGCCCAATCCCCGGACCCTAATCCAATCAAGAACTTGTGGGGTGACATCAAAAATGCTGTTTCTGAAGCAAAACCAAGAAATGTTAATGAATTCAGGAATGTTGTTAAAGAATCTTGGAGTGCAATGATAGCTGAAAGGTGCCACAAGTTGGTTGACTCCATGCCACACAGATGTGAAGCAGTTATAAAAACTGTGATCATAGAACTAATTATTAGTTTAGTGATTCACAGGATGGCCATATCCTACAAACAAAGAGTTGCTTCTTGGAGGAATCTTGGAAGGTGCCGAGGCATACGGGCATGTTCAGAGGTTAATATGCGTGTCTGTTGGTCATGCTCCATGAGGGTAGGCACCATTGTAACAATGTATGTTTTTGTAATATTCTCGCTATCAACCGAAAAAGATCGACTTGAGGCTCGCATTCGATGGGTTGGTGACCCTGGGTTAGGTTGCTGCCAAAGATAGGTTACCAAAGATACATTATTTGCAGTAAATAAGGAATCCTTTTAGGACCAATTACCATAAGTTTAATTGGCCAATGTCCCGCGGCACACCTGATGATTTCTCACAGTAGTGAATCACTGCATTAAACAGTAGGGGCCTAGTTCAGTACACAGCAACTGTGATTTAGTCTTTGGTTTCTCCATGTTTCACTATGGAAAGCAACAACAACTCTGGCGGTTAAGTTTAAAGGGGATTTTCAAGCATTATATGCTCTAACTACATTTTGTTTTGTTGACTTTCCCAAGAGCATTCTGCAACTATCCTTAGGTTATTATGACCGAAACTTTCCCACTTGAATTGGACTTCTATTGCAATTTTTAAAATAGCATTTTACTTTTCTCCAAAATGAAACACTTCCATATTCCTCCCTTTGTTACCATTTAATTATGGTTTTGAGGCTTTTGAGAAACTGTATACGCACACAATAAGTTTACTTTGTTTTCATCATTTGTGTGTATGCCTGTGTCTTTCAGTATGTTTTTCATTAAAAATGTCTTTCTCAGCCCTTTTTGTTTGGTTTGAGCTCATTTTGTTGCTTCCAGTTTAACTTTTTTATTGCTTTAACTTTTTATTGCAGACTATTGCCGGATAACCCATTTATGCACAAATCATTTGTTTTACGTACCCCTTCAGACATTTGACTTGATCCCATGTACCCCCTACTCCAGCCCACTAAATAATAAACTTGATTAATTTGGTTAATAAATGTAACAATGAGTAAGTAATTCTGGTTCAAAAATGTGCATTTTGTTTGAATTTTGATAAAAGTTTTACATGAGCAGTGATAAATAGATAAGACTTAACTATTCGTTCTACATATATTTTATTTTAAATGGATGTTGAGATTCTTCTGTTTGATTGGGGTGAACTTAAGCTTCACTTTTCTCCAAGTACAATCGCTATGATTTAAGTCTGCATATTAACTTGACAGCAAAAAAGAAAAGGTAAACAAAGGTAAAGGTAGGTAAACAAACGTAATTAAGCAGTATCCAAAGTACAAAAATTCATAAAAGGAGCGATAAAGCCTCATTTCCCCACTTTCTCATCATGACATGCACGTACATTGACAGCTTCTCACAGTGCAGTAACTGTAACACCAAAATGAATTAAACTTTTAAGATCAAACACATTTAATACTCAACATAATCATCAAACTCACCTATTCATATAACTTACACACAGCAATGAACAACTCTCCTTCCTGCTTTGTGCTATGATTGCATGTGCTAATTGTTCTTCATTTTTATTCATGTACCCCCTATGATAACTGGCGCAGACCTATTGGCATGCGTACCCCACTTTGGGACCCTAAGTATTAGGGATGACTGTAATCGTTTATTTATTACAGTCAATTGGTCCCAGACCCAACCGTGATAAGTGAATTTTTGCAATGTATGAATTCCTTATGTATAAATGCAATATTTTCCTTTAGAACATAGAAATCCGGTTTACTGCCTTCTAAATATAGTTTTTAAGATTATTAGAGCCCTCTAGACATTGACTAATACCCCTATGGTCACCTTTACACTCTTATTATCCAATAAAGTAGACAAGATAAGAGTAAATAAGCCATTTAAGCCATAAATAAGTCTCGTGCTAATTATGTGTTTACCAGGGGAGCAGAGTGACTGGCGGACAAAGTCAAGTCGGGGGTTCAGAGTTGAGTTTTGAATGCCTTACGTTTGTATTTTAGTTCATTTACATAACATCAAACATGCATACAATTTGACTAATGACAGGCCGTATTTAATCACTCAACCAAGCATGATTTATTCATTAATGTATTATAGGAAGAAGCTTCAAAATTAGAATCAAAAAGTGACGAGGGACAACCGCGTAGATGGGCAGACGGCGTCACAAAGTTAGAAAAATATTAACTTCCAAAATATTTATATTAAAACTAGTTTGTTCTTACCATTAACTCTAAAATGGGAACGCTTTCATTTATAGAAATGTAAAGCAATAATACTACAATAATACTACAAAGACCAAATAAGTATTTTCTTGTAGATAGTTGTATTTAGCAATTTTAAATCAGTCTTTTATACACTTGTTTTAGCATTTTGTATTTAGTTATTGCATAGTATTACTTTAACTTATGTGTAAGTTTGTTGCATAAAAACTGTGTGTTTGTTGTTTTAATTATTTAAATGTGGTGTTGATACCAGTATTTATACTGTAATGTATTGCTATCATTATTTATTGACTTATTTCCATGAATAATACTTTGGGGTAAGGGGATTTATATGGTAGTTCAGACTTTTCTTGTATTTATTTGTCATTTGAAAAGCATATAAATTTGGTGACATGTTACAAATGACTAATGTTATTTATTATTATTATTACATATTTTGGAAATAAAAGGCTGGTAAGAACAGATTTTACCAAGCGTAGGTAAATCGCTGATGGGAGGGGGTTCCGTCATGTAAAATCTTGCCTACGCCATGTCGGGTATGACAGACCAATATGCAACTTATTGTTGATTAATTGTCTTGGTAACTCTTGAACTGAGGCAAAATGGAGTGCACTACTTGGCTCTAACCAGCAGAGGCTCATGCTGGAATACTTGACAGTCTTAACAATATGATGTCAGTCACATCCGCATAGATAGTTCTCTAAATCGATAGCTGGACAGTTCGATAGATAAACAAGGTAACAAGAACTGCGAGGCTACACACCCTGAAAAGTCATCACCAACTTCAACTTAGTGGCACTCGAGGGAAAAGAGAGGAAGAGCCAAAAAGGAGGTGGAGAGAAGAGCGTGTGGAGAGGTAAAAAAAGAGGACAGCGAGGGGACACAGGCAGATGTCCAAGTATCTATACCTGCAGATTCAATTCCACCTCATCCATCCCAGCTTTTTTCCCTCTTCTGTACACATTCCTCTCAGCTCCTCTTATCCGCCCCATCCTGTATCCTTCTGTCTCCCTCGGCGCTGATCTTGCTGCCCCCAAAGAGAAGAGCAAAAGAGGAAGAGCAAAAGAGACAGGGTGTTTTTTTTTTTGGGGGGGGGGGGTGTCTTTAAGCCAGAAGGTAAAGAAAAAAATATAGACAGTACATGCAACTGAATTGATTTCATGTGTCCTATTAGTTGCACTACGGTGGAGTATGTGGTTGGCACCACTGCCTCACAGTAAGGTGGTTCTGGGTTGGAAACCAACTCAGGCCTCTCTGAGGTTTTCCTTCCATGGTTCCATAGGAATTCCTCCCATAGTCCAAAAACATGCATGTTTGTTGTTGTAGGTGTGAATGGTTATGTGGGGTATGCGTCCTGGTGACCATTCTAGAGTGTACACCACCTCTCGCCCAAAGTCAGCTGGGATAGGCTCCAGCTCTCTTAGCACAAAATATTCACAGTAAGACGACTAATATGACGCCAAAGTAAATTTACGCCTGAATACAAAACAATTTATTGACCATCTTTAGTTATTATCCAGAACAACACAAAACCTAAAAAGAAAACCACAAGAAAGTTCCAGCATTTAACCACAAGATAATGCCATAAACTTGTGAGAAGTGGCAACATTTTGCACGCAGGCCACCTTTAATAATTATTTTCCAAGAATTTGATATACCAGTTAAATAACATAGTTTCATTATATAATGTTATGTCACATAAATATAAATCTATATTACAGTTTACACATTAATAACACAGCTGTTGTTGAAAACAAATTTGTCTTTCATAGGTTTGCGTGTGTCTGTGATCATGTGCCAATGGCTTTTTACACAACAGTAATAGTCCCACAAATAAAGGGTCTTCATTGGTTTTATATGCATGTCAAAGACAGTCCCAAACTGCTGTTTTTCCAAAGTGAAAAACGTTGCACGGTAGAAAGAGCTATACAAAAAGACGTTTTGTAAAGTTTGTGTACAAAGCTCAAGATGTGCTGTAGTACTTGTTGAAAAGTCTCAGAAATGCATCACAAGTTTGATGAGTCCTCAGTTTGCTGTATTAAAAAAATAAACGCCCCAGCTGGTGCATGGTTGTTAACTTCGAATGGCCGTCTTCCTGTCTCTGTCTTTGTTCTGTAAGAGAGAAGACAATTTTTACATCACTAAGCTCTCAAAGGAAAATCAAGACTCAACTGAAACATCCATCACCGCACAAGTTGTTGTTTCTTTAAAACGTACCCTTAATAGGTGTTGTGTTTTGTGCAAACTTGTTTAAAACTGCGTTCAGGCAGTTGATTATCATTCGCAATTTGTTTGAAAAAGGCAAGGCGAGCCTTCTAATATGTCCAATTTCATATTCAAGGTTGTTCAATGCCACATAAATAAGAAAAACAGAAAATATTAAAAGAAGAAAAGAAAGTAACATATTAAAGTAACATATTAATAAGATGACACAGTAAACAGCATTAAACGTAAAGCTTAATAACAATATCCATTGATGGGCACATGGAGAGAAATGTGATTGATGTCGATTTAACATGTCTACTCCATTGGGAGGCATTATTTATCAATGATAAACAGATGATAAAATGGTGATATATGTTTGCCATTGTATTTTATTATTGTTTTTTTAATTTCACTTTGAAGTTCACTTTTTGGTACAGTAAGGGAACAAAACATAAAACTGCAAAACTTTAAACAGCTTTAATTATTTTTAAAACAAAACAAAAAATACAAACTGCTGGCAGGTAATTATCCAGTAAATAAAGTTGTCAAATAAAAAATGCAAATATAGATAAAGCATAGTGAAAATTTAAAGTATGTGGGAGGCCATTTCGATACACTCGAGGCAGTGTGGGCAAAGTTACGTACCATTACATCACCCACTCCTACGTCTGCATTCCTGGATAAGCATAATAACAGTTGCCCTTAAGGATAATAAAAAAGTTGGTGAGCCCAGGAAATACTACACACCAACAAATTACGTGTCGCCAACGCCATTAGCTATTGGTTAGTTGTAGTCCAATAATAGCAACTTTGACTCAAATTACAAAACCCTCATTCTGTGTTACATTTTGATTTCAGTGTTCATTGTTACAACCCATGTTCTGCGTATCGATTTGCGACCGTGGTAGTTCTGCACTATAGCTTATGGGCTTCAAAGTGAAAGTAATGAATGTAGGTTTGTTTGTGACACAAAAGATGCATGTATGTGTTACTGTAGCATGAACTCTTAAGCCTGAGTTATGCTGCGACACCACAGTGCACGTGTAAGCTGCACTGTCAGCTGCAGATGTTTTAATTTTGCATGAATAAAGCAGTGATTGGTCTGCTTTTTTATAATACAGTGGAACCTTGGTTAGTGTCATTTATTTGTTGCAGAAGGTCAGACTCTAACCAAAACAGATGCTAACCAAATAAATGTCTTGCATAGAAATAATGTAAGCCCAATGAATAATTTCCACAGAGCCAAGCATTCATTCATTCATTAATTACAATACCAGTTATCCTCTTTAGGGTCGCAAGTATGCTGGAGGCTATCCCAGCTGACTTTGGGCGAGAGGCGGGGTACACCCTGGACTGGTCGCCAGTCAAGAGAGCCAAACATGTTAACACAAATGATCATTTAAACATTTAAGTTTAATATTACCTTCATTGAAGACGCGATTCTTTAGAATTGTTTCATGCATGCAAAACTAGAATTGTACAACTACAAAAACATGTTTTGTGTGAACATTTTTGAGAGTCTAAAAATAGTATAGAAGGGTGGACAAATCTGACATCCGGTCGAGGTTGATCTTTTTCTTAGCAAGCTAAGGATGCTAACTGGATGTTTTGTGATTTAAAAAAAATACATAAAAATACAGTTGGACTCACGCAGTATACTAATAACACCACAAGACGCACACCATATTATACAGTAATTGGAAAATGTCTAAAAACAGAGGAAAAATGTCGGTGTAAACTTTTTACTTTAACCGAAAAACAAACCAACAGAGGTTCCTTTGTAGATCATTTGCATTTTTTATTTTTATATTCCTGCGAAAGCGTCAAAAAGTCCCCAAAACAAAAGCAAAAAAACATGCAATACACACATATGAACAGGTATATGAACAAGATGTCAATATGACTGGATCCAAATAAAATTGGCTGATGTTGATTAATTCCAGCTCCAGCAACAGATGGTTGTACATCACTCCCACCATTGTTTACTACTACACTGGAAGCAAAATAGTGAGTCATAGAGAGTTGTTTAAGTAGAGAATAACAAGTCACTTGTCAGCCTCCGCTGAAAGAGCTCTAAATTGATCGAGACGCCGTCAGAAAAAGTAGAAGAAGAATAGGTAGGAGAGGGAGTTGAATCTTAATTCATGTGATTGCTGTCTGACGTCATGAGCTGGCATTTGACATGAGAGTATTTATCTGTGGTATCAGAGCAGTGCACTCTTGATTTCCTGGCTGGTGGACGGGCTCTCTATCTGGCCAGGAAAATAACATCACTTTTTCCCTCCCCTTCCCGCCCCCAACTTTGCTTGGCTACCATTAAACTTTCAAGTAGCGCTCGAGGGATTTTATCGAATGGACTACTGAGTGATATGCAACACATCATCCCCGTTTGGTTTATTGTTTTTCAAGGCCAATGTTTCATACATCAACTCACAGCTGACAAAAGATATGCAACCTTTCCCAAACAAGAGAACTAATATCATTTGGCTTGGCCAGAGAAAACAGACGTCGCATTTAATGTGGCTGTAAATGCATTAGTAGGTAGCAAGGTTAAAATGATCGCCTCAGGTGAGGTCATAGATGAATAAGAGCGCTCTCTCCCCCCTCCTCGCCTTCCCTCTCATGACTTTCGTCTCAAATCGTCTCGAGCGTGCCTTCTTGCTTCCCGCTCATCAGCCCAACACCTGTTCCACATTTCCTCTCAGACCGTGCACAAGGTGTAGGTGTTTGGAAAAAATAATCATCCTGACAGACATCAACAAAGTTGGGTAGGTGTTTGGATGGATATCAGGCTGGAATGAGGGGCTGAGATCATTGGATTTGGGCAAGAACCGCTCCTCCCACGTACTGAGGTGAAAGGAAGGAGACAATCCTTTATCCAGTCGGGCTGGACACGGAAAGCTACTATTAGACTGATGTTATCTGGCTGCAGCTTTGTTTACATGTGTGTACACACACTGCAGAATCAACGTGCTAAAATTTGAGACAGACCAGTGCAATTAGGGAGTTTTTGGACTACATTGATCAACAACAAAGACTGCATTAATGTTCTATAATGGAGTACTGCCAATGAAAGACTGTGGCTTTGGTTACACAATCAAACATTAGCCAAATGAACCATGCGATAATTTAGGAATATTACTGTGATTAATGTGTTAAAGGAACTTTAAACCATAGTGATGGTGTTGGCCAAAACCTCAGTGAGCAATAGTATGTAATAGTAATCTAAAAAAATTCATTCAATGACTTTATTGATTTTAATTCCATCAACCACTTCTATGCATTATATTATTGAATCAACTAAATATTTTTTAACAGTAATATTCTACAACAAATTCTTGGAACACTACAAGAATGTTTGAAGTTTTTCTTGTGCTATTTTCACACACACATACTGCATGCACATTAGTCCATGTTGTGATACATTGTGAATTTTAAATAATCTGAATTTATCTGAATAACACAACTGCATCAACCTGGTTGACTCGAGTGATTTGTTGATGGTTGAATTTTCACCTAATTAATCAATCACAGTATCATTTTGAAGTTAATCTGCAACAAGAAATGACAACGGATGAAGACCAGAAACTGTTTTGCTGAGAGCTTCCAAGCATGTGTGGAATAAAGTACGCAATGTAATTTAAACTAAGTCACAACAATATTCAATCAATTATTGAAATTATTGGCAATTGCCAATTATTGAAATAATTGTATGCCTAGAGCATTATTAATGTATGTTTGAATTTTCCACGGACAGGATGCAGTGACAAACTGCTTCACATTTGGTGGTGTGCATTTATAACACCAAATGCATATCCTTGCATGATAAAGGAATAATTACTTCACAAAATTCCATAATGTCCCAGCAGACTGTGGGAACGTTGGCACCCAAATTATATGGCCCACCAATTTTTACATTTATTAATTTGCGTCTGACCACCATCACTTGGACAAGGGCCATTTCTGTGTGGGAGGAGGGCAGTTTGGCTGTATGGGGGTGACTAATTTAGTCAAAACAAAGAGGAGGCGGCTTGTGGAGGGGGCGGGGGCTTAGAGGCAGACTGGGTAGTCAAAACAATCCCTTGAAGGCTAACACGGCATGGTCACATGACATCCCTCTCTCTCTCTCTCTCCCCAGACACACACACACACACACACCTCTTTCCCCATGGAGTAATTTGTCCGAGACTAATATGATTATCTGATGATGTTTTCTTTAGGTACAATATGATGATATTACCACACTGAATCAATATTATTGCTGTATCGAGGTGAAAGAAGTCTGTTTAACCTTAATGTGAGGACAGTAAACACATTCTTATCAATTCCACAATTTCACTTTAATAATGTTTTCATGTGAAACTCAATCTGTGTCCTTTAACTGTGGATTTTCCATGCACTCGCACTGTTTCCTTGTGCTAATCCATCCCGTCAAATGCAAACATCTAATTTAGCTCCTGGCGGCACGAAGAGAGGAAAGACTTGGTTGGAAAATACCATTTCATTTGGGCACGACTCTGTAAATCATATAAGGAGATTGGTATTTAAGGGCAAAATGAAAACAGCTCATATTTTGTCAGTTCTAGAGTGACAATATTTTTGAATAATTGTAAGTCAGCACCTGTAGTGTGTCATACAAGATGTAATTTTCCTCGTAAGGGGTTGACCATTTGACAGCAGATTAGATTAAAGGCTCACATTTAAATGGTGCAATAAATTACACATCACAAGTTAAGTAACACACTAAATACGCCACAGTGGGCCATTATGTGGCTTGGATACATCAGACATGCACTTCACGCTCACTGTGGTTTACAAATAAGCATCCTTAGGGCTTCTGAAAAACACAGGGTTTGTGTAAACTGGTCTAATCCACCACGTGTACGCCCCGCATCTTAATACAGCGTTATAATTATTCCAAAATTAAGATGTGCACTATGTCATACAAAGCCACTAACTTTCATAGATATCGCTTTTAAAATGGACAATTTGCAAGCTCTTTTTGGGTGCACTTGTGTTTTAAGGTGACGTGTGAACAAGCCTTTCCCCTTGAGACCAAACGACAACAAAATGATAGTTTTACTAATAGATTTTGTTAGTTATCTGACCCGACTTCATCTGTCGGTGTTAAATTGGGCTTTAACCGCTTCCATCTGTGCTGAAAACGCGCGGACAGGTCCACGAATGACGGCACCGAGTCACACACATGGACTGATCAAGGCGAACGCACACACACTCACATCAGTCGTGGGCAAGAATATATGTGAAAATTGCCCCTCCTGTATAAGCCACCTTTGATGCACCTCATTAGCATCACTTAAAGTAGACGCAAAGTGGCAACACCAGCAGTATCAGAAAATGAGGGTAATTTAGTTTTCATCTATGACCTTGAAACGTCTACTTTCTTGCGCTCAAATGATGTCATGATTTTTTCCACCCCAAAACAGACTAATAACCAAATGACTGAAAAAACCGCAGTCATTAGTGCGCTCCTAAAAGTGCTATCCATGCAGTTAGGCTCTCATGGACGCATGCTCCATTTGATGTCTATAAAGAAGCAAAGTGGAGTTTAGTCACAGTTAAAAAAAAGGCAAACTGTCCAAACCGGAGGACAAATGGCAGGCTGATTATCCCACAGAGTCTGCGGGTATTTCTCTCTCTTGTTTTCTCTCCCTCTCCATGCCTGTTTCCACAACTTCCTGCACGCCATTAGTTAGGACGTGTTGAAAGCGCTGTCGTGATCCAGACCTCCTTAACTGAGTAATCATATAGGGGTTTTTGGATGTCTCAAAAGCAGCAATGAACTGCCGTCTGGCTCTAGAAGAAAAACGAGGAGACTTGGAATGACATGGTTTTGATCAAGTCTGCGTGCTGCTCGGTGTGTCCAGTGGGTGCGTGGTTAGGAGCGCCAACATGGGTGTGTATGTGGATGTGTGAGAGGGTGTGATTTTTTTTTTTTTTTTTGTAAAAGCACTTTCCAGGCTTCTTTAACATACCATCAAAGCTTACCGTCAATGTGTTTCTAATAGTGGCAGCTGAATTAAACACTGGCTGTACGGGCCTCAGCGCAGGATAAATCATTTTCAGAACAATTAGCTCATTTGTTGCTGTGCTCTGTACTGCCAATGACTTCCAGACACAGAGCGCAAGTGTGTGTGTGTCCCATATGAGCATGGTCACATACTAAACTTCAATGACGGTGTCACCAAATACACACTAATGCACATTTGCTGTCATTCCCAAGAGTTACTTTGATTCATCCGAACGATACGCCTTTATTCACATTGTCACTCACATGCACAAACCCACAAAAGTCATAAGTCACTTTCCAGCCGGGCTGACTTTCCAAAAGAGTCATCACATGAAGACTTTTACTGTAACCCACATGAAAATTAAAACCGTTTACCAATTAGGAAGACTGCACATCGTCATTCCTTAATAGGTTTCACATATAAATTTAAAACACTCAAAGAACTGCTGCTGGAGAATGTCTTTTTGTCACTAACATGGTTTCTGATATTCACTTTAAGGCAAAATAAAGTTGGTTTTAAAGGGTACAATGTAATACATTCATTTTTGCAATGAAATATGTCTAGCTACTGCAAACATCCAATATTCAGCATATCATTAGCTAGTGTGAAATGTTGTCAAACCATCCTTTCCATTAAAAAATTGAACTTTTGCTGTCTGAAGTTATGACTAGCAATAGTGCCAAGGAGAAGCCAGACCTTGAAATTTTTGTTTGGGCACTTTAGCCAGTAAAATATGTAAATTGACAAAGGCAATTTTTTTTGTAGTTAGTCAATGTGTGCTTTCTTCAGCCATGGCTCTTGACATTGTTTACTGTGAAATAATCAAGGCCAACACATTGAGAAAGGTACAATTAAAGTGTTAGGTGCAAGGTGGTGTGGCAGCTGTGATAAACCTCAATAATCATACAAATGTCTCAATTTACCTGCCCAATCATTTCCACTCTGTAATCACCCGCTCTGACTCTGCCCTCTAGCCCACTTAAATACACCGTGGAAATGAAAAGGTCTCAGATCCAACCAATCAAACTTAACCCTTCAAATGCCAGATGGGCTAGGGCCTCCATTTATTTATTTATTTATTTTTTGTGACTTGAAAAAAACAATAGTGCTTATTCTATTCTAACAGCTATGCTTTCAATATTTTCATTGTGGCGATGCGGCTTTACAGTGGAAGCACAGCTAAAATGCAATTATAGATTTTTTTTCCGATGGTAAAGCGACCTGACTTATAACATTATAAAAGGCTCGGATGCAGAAAAAGTGTCTAATATGATGTCTTTGCTGCAAACAAAGTTGAATAGCTTATTTTTCTCAGCTACAGAATGTCACTGTCCTGTTAAAAACAATTAGAAGCATCCCTTGTCAGTGATTGGCCAGAATCACAACATAGACGCGCACTCATTTATCTGTCAGTCCAACACGCACCTTCTTAGAAGAGCACCATGTATTGATGAACATGCATTGATGAACTTGTCTGTGGAAATTTACAAGTTATTTTGGCGGGTAAACATTCAAAATGTTAAAAATAGTCTTGGGGGGCTGTTTTGAAATTTCATTTAACACTATTATTAAAATGATCCTTAACATTCACACAACTGTCAGAATCAGGTACACAGTATATTATTATATATTATTAGCATGGATTATTAGCTGGATAAAACCTCTCTAAAGGCCCAAAATTCTAAAGACATCCATCTCACCGGTCTTTGAGATGACTGACAAATTTGAACATGTTGGGCGATACTAAAGTGCCTCTGTACCTTTCTGTAGGCCCTGTTGACAGTGGTAATGCACACGTCTTTGTAACAGTGCTATGTGCTCCTATGTCATTGGTACACTGGTGGTCAAGGCTGCCATGCAAAAAATGTCCATTTAGCTTTTTTAAAAGATCCAAGCAAAATATAACATTCAAAGTACATCTAAGATTGAATCATATTTTTATAAAACCTTTTTAAACAGCTTGGTATTTGTCTGCATTTTGATCCTGCGGCACCCTGCATGAATGCACAAAATGCATGTCAAGCATACAAAAGGCTAATGTGAAACAGAAAAATGTGGCTGAGGCTGACGCTGAAAACAGTTTTCTACCCAGCATGCCTTTCCAGGTCCAGCATGCATCGGCGGCAGTAAGTTGACAGCAGCAGATAGTATTACACAGCTCCTACTGACAGCTCTGACCTCCACCAGGCTAATCGATATGCCGACGCAGGGGCGAGGGAATGGGAGAGGCCTGGGGAAAGGGTTGTGAGGAAAGATATGAAATAGAGACGTATCGGCGAGCAGTGGGCGTGTGCGCGTAAAAGAGAGGTGAGACAGTGGAAGGTTAAGGTCAAGGAAGGCGTCAGGGTACATATACGCAAGATCAGTTTGAACTGAAATCTGAAAAACAGCACAGGATTGATGCATTTGGGCTTTAACACTTCTTCCTAAAGCTGTACATATATTGCACCACTACTCTGTCCAGAGTGGTAATTTTGTAACAAAGTTGGTACCCCCCACTGGACTGACATGCATAGTCCTGTACGATGTGTGATGTGACAGTGATGAGCAAGGTAATCATTTTCACAGTGTGCCCATACACAACACTTTGAATCACACATGTTTACATTGTTACATTGATACAGGGTTTTACAAACAGAGGACATATACTGTATGGCCTTAACTCATCCACGGGGCGAGGAGGAACAGAAACTCTGCTGAGATTTAGGTTATCCCTCAACTGAAGGGTCTTTGGGTTTAGACACTGAGGAGAGTATTAGCTTTCACACACTGCTGTGGCAAGGGGGGAGTCTGCCAGATGTCAGCCTCTTACCCATAAATCCTGCTAAATGGGCAACATCCAGGTTAGAGAGGCAAAGCAGAATGGACTTCACCGCTATCACTTTCAGTGCATAATGGATATATTGGCGCATGAAAAACTGGACTCGTATACAATTCCAGTTGAAAGTCATGAAGCATTTTTTCATCAGCTCAAAAGCATTGCTGACAGTCTTCTTTATTACATCTATTTCCTGTGCTGAATGAAATGAATGTCGTTCGAACCGCAACTTGATAGAGTTCCTATTAATGTGGTCAGTAATGTGAGAACAAATCTTGTTTTTACCTTGACTACAGGATTGCTTGGAGATAAATCCTAAATGTGAAATTGTATGAGGGCGTACTATATGTGCAAAATGTATAAAATATTACATTTGAATACAGTGTCCTTGCCAGTGATGTTCTTTGTATTCAAAGTCAAATAAGATGACTCACATTGTCAGAATTACATCAATATATTCTTCAATTAGGTCTTTCGATTCTCCTACTGTGTGAGCTTGATACTGCATTTATATCATACACAGTAAAGATGAAGTTTCAACTGTTAGAATAAAGTGCGCATTTAACCCATTATCTGTCATCATCACAGCTCTCTTAAGGTTCTTTTCTCAAACAATCGCTTTCATCCCAAATTCTAGTTCAATAAACCCTCCGTGGTCCTTCAAGCCACCTGCCTGACTAAATGTAACTCCCAACAGTGCAATTATACGCAGTTATTCACCCCCAAAAGCGTACTTCAAAGCGTTTCTGCTTTTAATATCCCTCAGGGCCAATCAGGTTTATGGGCTCAGTCACAGATCTCACATCAGCATTAAATGCCTAAGTGACCTTAAACCATGTTGTTGTGGTCATTTAGAAATCACATGTGCAAGTTTTTGGAATTTGGACGAAAAATGTGTGTATCTGTATTGTATTTGTGTTTTAAGTAAAACAAATATATAACATGATGACAGTTTCAACACTTGGATAAATATATATTTTCTTATTTTCTTGATCTGCTCACCATTTTCCTCTGGTTGCTGAGGCAGAATGTGCAGATATGCTTTGGCTGGCCCGATTGGTCCGATCCACTGTTAGGGGAGGAGTTGACGTGGAAGAACGGTGGCGATGGGGCGTGGCAGGGCTGTCCGTCATGAAGCCCCTCACCCAGGAGCAAAACGTTTCCAAGGTGACTGATGTAGCTGCTGGCCAAGCGAAGTGTCTCAATCTTTGACAGCTTCCTGTTTAATTGAAGGGAGAGTGTGCACATTAATCAATTAAGTTATATAAATATTTTAATATTTAGACACACATATTTGGTGATTTTGAGAGTCTAACAAATAAATTAATTAATACTGGCTGTGAACAAATAAGCTAGAATGTCAGTAGTGGTTGAGTAACCAAAAAAAGTACATCTTGTACATCTTGCTGCTTGTTTGTGGGTATTTGTGTACCTGTCCGCAGGCTCAGTAGGGATGAGCGTGCGTAGCGCAGTGAATGCTGTGTTGACAGAATTGGTTCGATCCCTCTCGCGAGCATTGGCCGCTGTCCTCTGGCGGATTTCAGTAGGCGGAGATGAGCCTGGCACTCCGAGCCTTCCTAGAACGGCCTCGACCCCACCGCCTGCACCTCCCACACACAGCTTCCTTTTCCTGTTCACCTTAATGTGAAAGGCAGACGGGGATGAGGATGACAGGCGGAAGGCGGCCGAATTGGTGGAGTGCTCCTCTGAGCCTGAGCCTTCGCTGCCATTCTCATCATCATCTTCGGAGAGGAGAGCGATGTCACCATACAAGAAGCGGCCTGCTGGAGGTGCCGTGCGCAGCATAGCAAAAGTCATCTTTACCAAAATAACGGTTTGTCAGCTGGGGGTCAATGGCGGTCCTGGCAAACCTCTTCTTTTTGACAGGTTTGTTACAGGAAGCAATTCGACAGACAGCAAATACAGACAGTCTGAACCTAAATGATTTTAACTGGTTGATGCTAAATCTGCACTGCAACAGGTGGCCGCAGCTTCCAGGATCCTCTTCTTCTCTTCACATCCCAAGAATCATTTTTTCATCTAGTTAAATCCTTTGGAAGAACGTTGAACTAAAATGGCATGCTGTAGTCTCACCATCGGCTGTGCTGTCGAATTACGTCAAACAGCTTTCAAGTCAATTTGGCTGCTTCGGTCCCGGCTGCAAAAATGACTCACCGCCTGTGGCAGCAGTTTGACTTTCTCTCTCTTTGCCGCTATTCTCCACGTGTGCCTGCTGTCTGAGTGTTTCCGTCTGCCTCAGGGTTTATAGCTGGTGGGAGGGCCTGAAAACTCCCTGCTCCTCCTTCGGAGAGGCGAGGGTCCCTCGGCTGCCGTCTAGAAGTAGGCCAGAGAGACCGGAGGCATGAGGCAAACCATCGTCAGGAGTTTGTTTTGGCAGCACACCACTGGATTTCAGGGGGAATCCACCCTTTACAAACTGCATCACTATCGTTCACTGTGTGGCTGAAGCGACCAATGGCAATCATTTCTATCAATGAGCGGTGACACAAATGGTTCAATTTCATCATCAAGTCATCTTCAAGGCAGCATGTAAAGTATATTGTAGACAAACTGTGCTTAGATTAAACAAACTCTATTGAGGGTTGTTTGCAGGACAAGCAACATTTAAAATCGGGATGCTTTGGGTTGAGCCAGATTCATGCAAAGTGTATGCCTACAAGTTTGGTTAACGCACCACGGTTGGTTTTAATGCAGTGAACCTGATCTGACATGCATTTAAACTGCAGCATGAGTAGGCAGGGTAAAATGTGTAATCCACAGTTTAATTCAACAAAGAGGAACGGGACACAGTAAAGAACAGACGGCACCTAATATTTCTGTAATTAGGAGAAGACAAAACATTTTGTTTGAGAAAAAATACCATCAATTCCGGGGTGTAAGCCGCAGATGTGCATGCCAGGAAAATCTGCACAGAAAGACGTTACACAGAAAGATTTTTGAAATTTTTAATTAAAAAAATGCTTTTCCCCCCACAGTCAGACATTGGTGCAACAAAGATATTTAAACATTGCTGTACTGTACACAGTGCCGAATAGTCCATGTAACGTAGACAACAATAGCCTACCAGAAAAGTCATTCATCCCCCTCCTCTTGGGAACTAAAACCACTAAAGTCTTCCTCTTGTCAGAATTGAACAGTGTCCTAAATCCTTTGTCGCACACGTTGTCTCTCGCTCTCTTTCGGTGTGGTCTCAGTGTCCTTCCTCTATCTGGTAGGAGTCCTACGTGAAGCAGCCATGTTTCCTTGTCCTGACAGCCAAATCCATTGTCACCCATTCTTCTTCTATGTCGCTTAACAAATCCATTGCTTTTAACTTGAACGTGGCATTATATGCATTTCTTCTTGTATTTTATATGATGGAAACTTGAGACTACCAGGTTGTCACTGCACACGTGCACAACGTGTCTACATTCCAGTACAGGGGTGGCGGTATGCACCTTAACGTTGGTTGCGACTCGCCATAAAAAATGAAGGAGAATGTCTATATCCGGTCAGTACGCACATTGATTGCTAGGATTTTCCACACTGTTTTCGGGCTACTGGAGTTATCACTCTAGACTTCATGAGAACCACGTTACAGTGGCACCTGTTTGGCTGCCTTTAAGTCATGACACTGTGTGGATCCTCCTGCGAATCCCCATGTCTCCACGCGATTGCTGCCCAAATTCCAATGCTTTGTACGTCACATTTTTTTCTTGTTTTCATTCATCAGGCCTTGGTATATTTAGGGTGTTTGCATTATTCAAAAATTCCAAATCCAACAACGTTCTACATTTGATTTTAGTTTGAATTGTGCCTGTTGCTCACTCAAGTGTGTGCATACCTACCCATCTTAACTCAACTAGAGCGGCATACTTAGCAAATGCAAATTAGATGATAACTTCTCTGTGTTTTTTTGGTTGTTTGCTGAACTTTGTTTCAACCTTATGCTGGACTATCACAGTAATAGCGTTTTCCCGGAAAACATATTTAAACGATTAGTAGTATTTCTATCAGTAGCACCTTATACACCGGAAAATACAGTAATGCTGTGTTTGTCTCATTCTCAGCCCATTACTTAAATGTAAGTGTGTCTAGTTCCGCTTGGTACATACCTCTATGTTTAGTACTCACAGAACGGTGGGAAAAATATATACAATTAATTTGTTGTTCTAACAACCAAAATTGCACACTGAATGAAATTGAAATGAACTATATCTGTGTCGTGGCTGTCATTGTTCAGTTATTCCACTCAGAGTAACTTTCCTCTATTTCAATAGACAAAGAACTTCCAAAAAACTAATTTTGTTCATCCATATAGTTTGAGTTATGAAGCAAGATGTTGACTTTCTCCATATCATCTTTTCATCCCTCAGCCTCCCCCCTCTGCTGTTTATGTCTCTGGACAGCAGGCTTGGCGGCCAGCAGCCGCAGCACTGGAAGCTGGCGGTTCTGTCGAGGCTTGTGGCTGAAGCCGGGAACTAGATTATAATACAGCCATGGCTAGTAAAAGTTAGGATACTGGAAACCTTTTTATCTATATATGTATGCAAGTTTATAACTTGGTCGGTCTGAAATGAGTGTTACCATTCAATGAATAGCATGCATGTCCACAATTTAGCAAGACATAGAAAAAACTTATTGCTTATAACTTATTGGTTTTTGGAGAAAAAAAACTAAACAGAGATAAGTCCCTCTTGTTTTTTGGATTACTATTAGGGAAAAAAGGAATATGGAAAATATAGGTAAATGGGATGACTTCCATGTAGCCATCATGGGATGGGGTTGGTGTTCAGTGACTGTGTGAATGTGAGTGTGAATGGTTGTTTGTCTATTTATACCCAGTGATTAATTGTTTGACCAGCTTTTCGTCCAGTCAAATGGGATTGCTTCAGCTTCCTCATTTCCCTAACAGGATAAGTGTGAAAAAAAGAATGAATGGATGGATGGATGAAAATGTGCTTTTCATTGGACATCACTGAGGAGCAATATTTGAAAATGGTTCTTGTTCTTCTTATTGTAATTGTGATTTTATTGAACAGGGTTGTGCAACATGCAACAACGTTTTGTTTTCAGGGAACTGACTGACCTTTTTTTCCCTGGTGCAAATACTGTATGGTGGTAAAAGCTGACTGAACTCTGCAGTATGTAATCCTCAGTAGTCTGGTGCTGAAAACTCTAAACCCAGCTGCCATTACTGGTATGCCTTCTTTTGTGTAAATTGGCAACAGCAAGTGAAAATGAATAGCACAATGAATAATCTGTCAAAGTTACACAATGTTACAGTTAGCATTCAACACTCCCTGTTGCTCCACTTCCACACGCTCCTTTTAGATCCCTGCAGCGTCAAGAGTGCATGGCTCATCAAGATACTGGCGGAGATTATACTGCATAAACAAATGCATAATGTCATAAACACATAGTTTTCAATTTATGCTTAAAACTTGAAACATGCAGTAATAGTTACTATACTAAAATAGTAATTGTTACTGCTATAATATTTTTGGGTATATAAAATGATTCAATTTTTAAAATCAGACTAATGACAGTTTGCTAGGTAATTAATTGTGCTTAATCACATCACACTATGCCTGAAATATGCCTATATCTACTGTATTTTATGGAAAGAAAAATAAATGAGAGGGCAGAATTATACATTTTTTTATACATATTTGTTTATTTGTGACTCTTAAAGACACCGTGATTTCAAATCTTTATTGTCTAGTGACAATGAGGAAGTGTCGTTCCAATGATGAATAGACTATAGAAGTGCTTGTGAGTTGGGGACACCTATATGGTGTTGGAAATGCACCTCTGTTGATGTGTTCAGATCAGAATAAAGTTATAACAGAGCCTCAGACTCTGTGTGACTCTGTGGGGGCGCTATACTTTGCCTCCATCTGTCGTCATAACAGAGGCTTGGCTTCCCATGATGCGTATGCGTTAATTAGGCCAAAAAAAAATGTAATTCATTAAATAAATTAGTTACCGCAGTTAATGCATTCTTTTTCACAGACCTATTATTTTTACTTAGTTTAGACTAGTATTAATATGTATATTAGTGTGTTTGTAGGCTGCAGTGACTCATAGTGAGGGACAAAATGAAAAAAGAGATATGAGTTTCATACAGCGCTAAATACGTATGATAATCTAATTGATCTAAGATTATGTTGAGGATGATGTGTGTACAATGTATTTCTTTTGTTTTTTATTTCTTTTATACACTGATGCTCTATTTTCATTCCTTAGTTTGATTACCAATATAGATGGAATATATCATTATCAAGTAGTGATGTATAAGTGCCCATTTGGCTGCAAATGCACGCAAATGTCATACCATGGAATGCTCATGGCTCTGTACTGTTGAAGGGGCTTTTGTAACCTAAATGATGTATTCTTCTGTGGAGTGGGCGAGGGCAATAAAATACTCTGATATTTGCCAAGTCTGCTTCACTCACTGTGGTCCATCATTACTTCCTCTGATTTGCATTTCCCATGTGTGGGTCTGATGTCACACAGTATCCATTTCTCTCTGAATTGATGCCTGCAGGCTAGAAAACATCATGCAGACATAAGATCTTTTCATAACCACACGTGGCAGCATTTTACAAAAGAATGTACGAACACGAAATTATTTGATTTACAACTCCGTAATTGTGATGTTTGCATAAAATGACATGACAGGTTCACCTAAGTTCACATTGAATGTGATTGAATGTTGTATATATACTTTAGATTTTGGAGTAATTGTTATTGATAGTGTTGATTTAAATATACACAATATTACATTATGTTTGGTTATCTATGCATAAGCAATAACTTAGCTTTGAGGTTCTTGTAACTTTACTATCACTTCGAACATCCAACATGGGAATTCTCAACATTCTGATTAATTTTATTTCAATATGTGGGTTATACATTTAAAAACTCAGATCAAAATTTAAGAACACAGTGGAACCTTTGTTTTTGTACGCCCCAGTTCTCTAAGAATTTGTTTTTCATCAAAAATGATTGCTAAAACTTTGTCTCGGTTTTGAGCAAAGTAATGTGATGTAAAGGATAGAACAAGTTGCGGGGGAATGGTTTAAGGGAGACACATAGCAGATCACGAGATGGGCCAGTGTGTGTAATGATGATTGAACCTGCTGCTGCCTAAGTTTACAACAAAGATCAATTGAGCAAGTATACAGCTCTAACCGTGCACACATTAAAGTTTCGGTCTCAGTTCCCATGATGCCAAGCACACGTACACATTTCTGTGGTGGAAGTAAGTTTGACATACTCAGTCACTAACCACCTTGTTGCTATGCCTTCAAATTCAGTAGAAATTCTGATAAACACATGTTAGTATCGAACTGACATTCAATTATATTTCACTAATTTAACAAAACATCTTATGAAAAATGGTGAGCCAAACTGTTAAAGAATAAACATTATAATAATAACGACCGACAGCAGTGCAAAGCCAAAGTGACATCATCTTCATAAATGGAGGACCAACTCAGAGATTTGTGGCTAGAGTTACCAAACGTCCATCGAAAAACATACTCAAACAAAACTTCTTATATTTAGTTGAATAGGGACTCACTTTGTCCTGTATTATGGTGAGAATACAAAATAGTTTGCAAAATGTCAATGGAATTAATGGATGAGGGGAGACTAATACAAAATTTTACAGCAAACGTATTCGCAGCCCTTTTCTGATCTGTCACCGGCCAAGGTAACCTTAGGGATGGTATCGAGTATATATACTTTTGTGACACCGTATCGGGAAAAAGCCAACAACAGTTGTTTAGTATATTTGAAGGGCGCGCGGTGGATTTGATACCTGGGCCTTCAGTGGGGACCCAATCCACCTTTTAATACCACAACAATCACGTCACAATTATACAAACCATCAATAATATACGAAAACTAAATACAGTAATTCCTCATTTATCGTAGTTAAACGACCCAACCATAATGAGTACATTTTTGTGAAGTTTACGACCTTTTAAATATGGTGTTTAACATTTTTAAATTTCACTAGACATGAAATAGCCCCCAAATTAGTTAGTTTTACTCGACTGATAATGTGTTGTTGTAATAGTAATCAACTGTTCCGCTGACATGACGCCGAGCGAAGACCGAAAAAAGGATATAAATGTAAGTAATAAAGCATAAATATTGATTTTCACAGTCATCCGTGTTTTATAAAATATTTAGCTATTTGCTACTCTACTTAAATGTTTGCCATGTTTTGAATTGTTGATTGTCACTAGTTGCAACTAGCTGTAATAAGGTGGCTAACACCAATATCAAATTTCACTGCAATTTTACTTCATATATATACAAATATATATATAATTCTCAAAAGCAACTAGCAACAAATCTTGCTACTTTGTTTGTCATCTGAGAGTTTTCTGGTATTTGGGGTGTGAAAGCACGTATTGGTTTGCAGTTTCTGTTTTTACTGAGCAGCAGTGGGTGCTGCTAAAATGTCCCAAGGCAGTCACAAGCAGTCAGTACACTCTCAGCTCTTGCAGCACACTAGGAGCATAGTGGAGCTGTGAATCATGCAAGTGTGAGACGCAGTGCCACCAGATTGGATCCCATGAGCGTCATCGAAATGGCTGGAGGCCAGTTCGGATGTAATTGTTACGCTGTCTTTGTAAAATAACAGATCATGTATTAAGTTGGGTGATCGGGCAGTGGCTAATGTAGCCAAAACACTGGACACTCGCCCGTGTGTGCGTGGCTGTAAGAGTTTTAAGGCCGCTAGCCCAAAAAGTGTTTGGATTCGTCGGACTGGATGGCCGGCTGTCGGCGGCGGTAGAGGAAATTGGGTTGCCTGGGGGTTTTGATGGAACGTCATCATGCTGAGTGTTGTTGCAACCAAATCTTAAAGAAGGCACCTGATTCTCTAAGTTTCACCAGTGATTTAGAAAAAGTAAGTCAAATATGTTTTTTTTCACAATTTTATGATTCCCTGTTCATATCATATGCATGCCCTGGTAAAACAAACATATTTGGTTTGTTTGGGTTGAAATAAACTATGAAAATAAATGTCACATAAATTAGTAGCTCTTGGCCATTTTCATTTTGTAAATGCAGCTCTCACAAGAAAACCTTTGGCGAGACCTGATATAGCCAATAGCAACTTTCAGAATGTACACTTAATCTATGTGACTGGTATCAGAATTAGCCAATTTCACTAATGGATGAGCAGTATCGGCAGCATAAAACTATGATCGGCGGATGCCTAATTAGTATTATTATTGTATTTACAATTAGTTATAGTTGCACCCCAACGAGTTAATAGTTGCACCCCATCAATCATGTGTCATTCCTGCAGGAGATATTGAGCCAACTGAAGTCAGCAGACCAGATGAGCACATTGCTACAACCTTCTGCTACAACACACTCCAGGATGGTTCAAAAGCTGCAATCCTAGCATGCAAAAGTAAAATGCCAAAAAATGGCATTCTTGACTTTCTTACAAAATAATCTGAGAGAGAACATCAATGACAGGAGAAGACTGAGACCAAAATAGGGATGTTTTTAAAGTTTGAAATAATAGTCCATCGGGTTTGTACATTTTTTGATGTTCAAGTTTGTTCTGTAAAATTATTTCAATTTCTTATGTATATATGATACATTTTTTATTTTTATACATGTTGAAGTGCTGGTTATCAGCTGTTATTTATTAAAGTTGCTTGTTATTTTGCAATAAATGTCACAGTTTGCTAAAATGTGTTCCTTTTTATTTAAAAAAATGGTAGGTAGGCTATTTAAACATCAAAAGTATGCATATTCATATGAAGACTTTGATTGTCTCATTTGCCTATAAGTCATAGTGGTGATCAAGCCTGGTGCTTACGTATGGTAACATTTTTCATCCATGCATTTTCTATACCGCTTATCTTTACTAGGGTTAGGGGGTATACTGGAGTCCATCCCAGCTGACTTTGGGCGAGAGGCGGGGTGCACCCTGAAACTGGTCGCCGGCCAATCGCAGCGGTTAGGTTTTTATGCTTGAAAATCCTAAAGTACATAAAACTAGCTAAAGTAATAATAATAATAATAGGCAGCATTCAACAACAAAACAGCATGATATATTAATCGATATTTTTGAAAAACCGTGATGGACCGAAACCGTAGAATTTGAAGTGGGAGAGTGGTGCAAAGTGGTGAGGGATGACTTTAAAACAAGCATCAAACCCAGTTAACATCTCCTAATACATTGTCCAAAACACCTCCAAACCTCTGCAACATCATCTGGAGCAGTTATATTGGGATATTCCATACTTGACTTTCTGCAGTGATACAATACATATTTCTGACATACAAACCCTTGCTGTGACTGTTCTTTTAACACTCACGCAATAAAAAAGGTTTTAAAAAATGCCATTAAAGCAAAGAAAAGAGAGATACTGGGCTCACTTTATCCTCTCTAATAAAGTGAGCACTGCAAAGATTTTTTTTCAAGCGAATCCACTCTTGCTATATGATTATATCCTTAAAATAATAATCATAGTTTATAAATCTAGTAGTGTTTCCCCTTTAAAGGGACATGAAGTAGAAACGGCAGCAGCAGCAGCAGCACAGTAGTAGTAGAAGACCATCTGATAGTCATTAACGTCCTCTCTCTCCTCCTTGCGCTTGATACTCTTCTCGCAGCTCAGACGTATTATTCATTAGTCTGATGAAAAACACCCACCAACTTAGCTCAAACACACACACACGCACACCACTATCACCCCCGCAGTCTCAGTCCAACTGAACGGTTCTGGCATGTGACCTGTCGGAACTCGGAGGCAGGTCTGGACCCGACACAGTACCACAGATCAGGCGTCTGGAGGGTAAAAGAGTCTCCAAGGAAGCCAGCGATATATGGTGGTCCTTGGATGATCATTTTTAGCCTGGAAGTGACAGCAGGAGAAGGGTGACAGGGAGGAAGAAAGATGATTTTGGGCTCGTTATGGTGCCACTGAGCAGACGTCTGGAGAGGGTCATTACACTAAAAGTCCAAAAGCATCTGTCTACTTTCCCTGGCGGGCACAAAGAAAGCCGGAAGAAGAATAAGAGAAGAAAGGGGAAAAACAGGAGCAAGAGAGGAGAGATTTTGGGAAGGCAGGAAGTAAAGTGGGATGGAAAGGAAGGAAATGAAGCAAAGGAGGTAAAGAAAAGGGGAGCAAGTTGGCTGCTAAAGCTCCAGAATGGATGGGGTTTTGCATGGGGGAAAATGGTCGGAAGTGCCCCCCTCCCTCCATTAACCTGCACCCCCACCACCACCACTCGCCCCGTTTTCAGCCTCAGCTCAGGCCACACTCTACTACCGCTTCCCCCTAGAGAGGCCGACTCTACAGCTGGCCTTATTAAAGCGAGAGAGTCAGAGAGACAGAAAAAAAAAGAGGCAGAAGGAAAGAGAGGTCACACAACTGGAAGACATCAGTTGAAACCGTGCTCACGCTTTTAGCTTTTTCCGTTCATATCCCGTTTTATGATAGTGTGATAGGGTTTCTCACAAACACGCTTGTGGTGCACTGGGTTCAAGCACATAATAAAAAGCTATTGTTTGATTGTTATTGACAGCATTCTGTAAAACAATGACACAAACTCTGCAAAATTGAAGTCGGGGTGACTTTTATCTGGTTTGAAGGCAGTTGTTTTATATCTGAGCGATGTCTCTTTTAGTGCTCCAGTCCTATGTGATTTGCAAACAATTAGAGCTATAAAAGAAACTTTGAAGGAAGAAAGTCTGTTTGTAATCCGTTTGCTGTGGTTCTGTTACAGTTTGGTGCAGCGTGTCCAAATGTGGTTCAACATGCTGTCTTGCCTGGACGAGTTTCCCGTCACACATGCGATGACACACATTCGCACCTTAGCGGTAACATCTACTGGCTACTGATCTGCTCCACTGAGGACAAGAATGAGAGCAAGCGCAGAAACTCTAGAGCTAAAAAAGGTTTACTCCTCTACTTTTTGTTGTCGGAATCAAAGCCGGAGAACTCTAGACTAATATCAGCACAAATGCTTTATCAGCAGTTTTCCTCAGTACAACAAACAACATTTTAAACAAAATTAAGAAGAAAGGGTGACATGGGAGAGTAAAATAAAAACATCCTAGGT
This sequence comes from Oostethus manadensis, assembly GCA_024372805.1. NCBI lineage: Eukaryota > Metazoa > Chordata > Actinopteri > Syngnathiformes > Syngnathidae > Oostethus > Oostethus manadensis. The sequence goes on along the minus strand of QODF01000060.1, from coordinate 1,215,896 downwards.
AAAAAAAAAAACAAACTGGAATATGATTTCAATAATGTCTTTGTTATTATTTTTACTATCTTAGCAAGTTATTGACAATGTCCAGGCTTCTCCATTTACTCTAATTAAAGACAATGGACAATATAAGTTACCTGCCATACTAGGAAATGAGCGGTAGTAGCAGATTAAAAGAGAAATTATTTGTGATGTCATCACCACTAATGAGGTAGCAGGAGCAATTGGACCACCTGAGTCACTCACCACCACTTGATATATATTTAACTTCTTATTAAAGTCCTCCAATCACTTTCTTACCCACTTTCCTTTTTTGTTCCCCATCCATATGCCACCACCTCCACCTACCAGTGTTCTGTTTTTCTGTCCCGGGTCATATGTTTCCCCTTAACAGTTTGTGCAGTTTGTGCTCAGACGGGCGTTCCAGTACTTTCCAGACCCACACTTGAAGGCAAATGGGAAGTTTTTCATGCGCGGCAGTTCTTCTAATTGTCTGAGACTAACTAACTGGTGGAAGTGAAGAACACACACACAACCTTTATTAGCAAAATCAGTACTGATAAAGTTACAATAAATGCAACCTTTAATGTTGTGTTTTTTTCCAAACTGTTGGGCATCGGTTGGCTTGAGGACATTCCATAGTGTAATGGCTGCCTGCTCCACATGCCAAGCAGCTCACATCACTAAGTCGTTTTTCCAAAACCCAAAGATGGCAAACACTTTTGGAAGCTTTTCTTTGAATCTGAGTAGGGATAACCCGCTTTTTAATTCAACTAGGGATGTTTAAAAATTCTGTAATGAACCTTCGCAGGGTTTCACATTAAGTCCTTTATCTGGCATGAAACATATTTGGTAACATCCAGTTAAAAATGGAGGCCATGCAACATCATGTGAAAAGAAAAAGTGACATGCAAGCGGCAATAATGATTAAAAAATAAATAATTCTGAATTCCATTACATAAAGGGTTAAGACAGGGGGATCCTTCCCATGAAATGGAAAAACAAGCTCAAATTGAGACATTTCATTCTTTATACTAATGCAGATTATTGGGCATATGGGAGTTGTGCTTTGTACAGTGAGGTCAGAGCTAGTGGTCATCTGTAGAGCCCCACCTGTAGATAACAGTGGAAAAATGACTCAGCGTATGCAGTATAGTCAACACACGAAAAGAGACATTTCACTATAAGACAACAAAGACAGCGCAGTGTGGCTGTAGTGTGTGTGTGTGAGTGAAAGAGGTGACGGCAAAGTCAAACCATTGTGTATATGTGTGTGTGTTTGATGTTACAGTCTTGTAAAGCAGCAGCTGGAGAGAGCTGTCCCCTGAGAACCACCGCAGCCGGCTAGTAAACCACACACACTCACACTCACACTCACATATATATATATATATATATATATAGAGAGAGAGAGAGAGAGAGAGAAACAGCAATCCAGTCTTTAATAAAGCTATTGCCAGGGAAACAGACCAGACCTGATCATTCTGAGGCCTTGTCGAGGAGAGAGCAACACGGTCACACTCAGGTTCATAGAGCTTCATATCCTCTCAACTACATGAAATTACTGGTTGTTGGATAAAATAACATTTCTTTGGCTTTGACTCGGACAAATCAACCATTCAATGTATGATAGATCTGAAAGACAGTAGTTCAGATATAGATCCATTGGAACCTCTAGTGGAATTCTGACCAGATTTTGGAGAGAAAAAAATGTCTCAAATCACGGAAAACTCAGGTATAGACTCATCAAGACAGTATGCCTCACACCAAATCAAAAGGACTGACTTTCTTTATCTTTAGCTTTTCACCTCTGTTTTTACCACACTTATCCCACTAAGACACAGCTATAGAAGAGCTTAGAGAAGAAGAACTTGAGAGGAAAGTACACCAAAGTTGTGTAACATGTTTTCCATCGTCATTAAAGTTATTGTTTTACATTGATATGTGTAGTATGTATATTCATATGTATATCTTCTTTTCCTTTTGGCTTATCCCTTCACGGTTGTCACAGCGAATCAATTACCTCCATCTAACCCTGTTTTCTGCATCCTCTTCTCTTGCGCCAACTACCCTCATGTCTTCTTTCACTACATCCATAAACCTCCTCCTCTAAATCTCCTCCTCTTCCTCTAGGCCTCCTGCCTGGCAATTCAAAACTCAGCATCCTTCTACCAATATATTCACTATCTCTCCTCTGGACATGTCCGAACCATCTCAGTCTGGCCTCTCTGACTTTATCTCCAAAACCTCTAACATGTGCTGTCCCTCTGATCTGCTCATTCCTGATCCTGTCCATCCTGGTCACACCCAAAGAGAACCTCAGCATCTTCATCTCTGCTACCTCCAGCTCTGCCTCCTGTCTTTTCCTCAGCGGCACTGTCTCTAAACCAAACAACATCGCTGGTCTTACCACAGTTTTGTACACCTTTCCTTTCATTTTAGCTGAAACTCTTCTATCACACATCACACCCGACACTTTTCTCCACCCATTCCAGCCTGCCTGCACACGCTTCTTCACCTCTTTTCCACACTCTCCATTGCTCTGGACTGTTGACCCTAAGTACTTAAAATCCTCCACCTTCTTTATCTCTTCTCCCTGTAACCTCACTCTTCCACTTGGGTCCCTCTCATTTACACACATGTACTCCGTCTTGCTGCGGCTAACCTTCATTCCTCTCCTTTCCAGGGCAAACCTCCACCCCTCAAGCTTCTCCTCCACCTGTTCCCTGCTCTCACTACATATCACAATGTCATCTGCAAACATCATAGTCCATGGAGATTCCTGTCTAACCTCGTCCGTCAGCCTGTCCATCACCATAGCAAACAAGAAGGGGCTCAGAGCTGATCCCTGATGTAGTCCTACCTTCACTCGGAACTCCTCTGTCACACCTGCAGCACACCTCACTACTGTCTTACAGTCCTCATACATGTCCTGCACCGCTCTAACATACTTCTCTGCCACTCCAGACTCCCTCATACAATACCACAGTTCCTGTCTGGGCACCCTGTCATAAGCCTTCTCCAGATCTACAAAAACACAATGCAGCTCCCTCTGATCTTCCCTGTACTTTTTTATCGCCATCCTCAAAGCAAATACTGCATCTGTTGTACTCTTTTTTTTGGCATAAAACCGTACTGCTGCTCACAAATGCTCACATTTGCCCTTACTCTAGTTTTGATTACTCTTTCCCATAACTTCATTGTATGGCTCATCATCTTTTTTCCTCTGTAGTTGCCACAATTCTGCACATCTCCCTTGTTCTTAAAAATGGGCACCAGCACACTTCTCCTCCATTCCTCAGGCATCTTCTCATTATCTAAGATCTTGTTTAACAACCCGGTCAGGAACTCTACTGCCACCTCTCCTAGACACTTCCATACCTCCACAGGTATATCATTAAGACCAAGCGCCTTTCCATTCTTCATCCTCTTCAATGCCCTCCTCACTTCTTCCTTACTAATCTTTGCTACTTCTTGGTCCACAACAGTCACCTCTTCTACTCGTCGTTCTCTTTCATTTTCCTCATTCGTCAACTCTTCAAAGTACTCTTTCCATCTTCCCATGGCACTACTGGCACCGGTCAATACCCTTCCATCCCTGTCCTTCATCACCCTAACCTGCTGCACGTCCTTCCCATCTCTGTCTCTCTGCCTTGCCAACCTGTATAGATCTTTCTCTCCCTCCTTGCTGTCCAACCTAGCATACAAGTCATCATAAGCCCCTTGTTTAGCCTTTGCCACCTTTACTTTCACCTTACGCTGCATCTCTCTGTACTCCTGTCTAATCTCTTCAGTCCTCTCAGTGTCCCACTTCTTCTTAGCTAACTTCTTACTATGTACACACTCCTGCACCTCCTCATTCCACCACCAAGTCTCCTTATCTACTTTCCTCCAGATGACACACTAAGTACTCTCCTACCTGTCTTCCTGATCACAGTAGCTGTAGATGTCGAGTCATCTAGAAGGACATCCTGGCCACCCATAGCCTTTTTCAACTCTCAACACTCTTTCTTTTTCAGCTTCCACCATTTTCTCCTCTGCTTTGCCTTTACCCTCTTCATTTTGCTCACCACAAGAGTCATCCTACACACCACCATCCAATGCTGTCTGGCTACACTCTCACCTACCACTGCTTTGCAGTCACTGACCTCCTTCAAGTTACACCTTCTACACAAGATGTAGTCTACCTGTGTGCTCCTACCCCCACTCTTATAGGTCACCCTACGTTCTTGTCTCTTCTGGTATTCACTACAGCCATTTCCATCCCTTTTGCAAAGTCGACCACCGTCTGTCCTTCTGTGTTCCTCTCCTGGATACCAAACTTGCCCATCACCTCCTCATCATCTCTGTTTCCTGCACCAACATGCCCATTGAAGTCCACACCAATTAAAACACTCTCACTTCTGGGATGTTTTGCATCACTTCATCCAGGTCTGACCAGAATTTCTCTTTCTCCTCCTTCTCACATCCTACCTGTGGAGCATACCGACTAACAATGAACATCACACCTTCGATTTTTAACTTCAGGCTCATCACTCTATCTGACATTCTTTTTACCTCCAGGACATTGCTAGCAAACTCCTCCTTCAAATTGACTCCTACTCCATTTCTCTTCCTATCTACACCATAATGGAACAGCTTGAACCCTGCTCCTAAACATCTGACCCTGTTACCTTTTCACCTGCTTTCCTGGATGCACAATATGTCTACCTTCCTCCTCTGCATCATGTAAATTAACTCACTACCTTTTCCTGTCATAGTTACAACATTCAAACACTCATTGTCCTTTGCACCTTTTTATTAACAGTGGTTAACCTGTGCGACAGATAAACTTGTTATTTAAAGTATGGTAATGGCACCCTAAAATAGATTATTTTTTATTGTCATTGTTTTGTATGGACTAAATCTTTTAAAATGCTAAGACAAACCAGAAGTCAACCAGTGTCCTGAAATGGAGGGTGTGTTTGGAATCACTAGTACTGAGATATTGATGCCTGCATATTGTTCATATTGATCTTTCTGTAAAAGAAACTATGCAATCTGCTGTGCTGATCCAGATGTGGCGTTAATAACAAGTCACATCAGGCCTGAATGGGCTGTATGGAGTCAGTAGCTCAATGACACTCATTAGAAAATTGAACACCTGGATGGATTGTAAAATACCAGGCTGTGGTGTTTTATGGTTTTATTGGTATTATTTGGGCTTTTGTCTACACATGCAGATGGTATTTTAGAAGGTATGCTTCTAAAATTCCAGTTATTCAATTCAATAAAACAGAGCAGAATATCTCTTGATGTACAGTATAAAAATTGCAGACAGACATTAGCTGCAAACAGAACCAATCACCACACAAAAAAAAACATTCTTAGCAAACCATGTGTCATTAGGTATCCCCCTTGATTGTAGGAATTATATTGGATGACATCATCTTGCAGCTGACTAGGACCAAACTCTCAAATTTTGGGGTTGTGGACTGTTTCCAGAGAGATGATATAACGCAGTCCAGATGAGCCCCTCCAAGGATTGTCTCATTATCACACACACCGCAGCTGTACCACCACTGACTGTGTGTTTATGAGTGCACTGTGTGTGTATATGAGTGTGAGTATGTGTTTGTACATGTGTCTGTGACCATTTAAACTCTACTTGCAGTCAATTACCAGAAAATGACTTGTGTGGACTGTTTTCCCTCCAGAAAAACTAATTACAGGGTTTGGGTTAAGGTTAGAATTGGGTTTGGGATTGCAGGAAAGTCCAAGATTGAGCTGTTCCATGTGGACGACGTGAAAGCAGGGGTGGAGACTGTCCAAATCTAACTGCTGCCTCTTGGCCACCCCAAAGTATATATTTGGATATTTAGACTTTTGACTCAGAATATTGCATCATCTTCCAAGATACTTTTTCGTTATTAATAGAACAACTAAGCACATAAATTATTTACTTTTGGCTGAATCATCTCCTCGGGGCACAGGTTTGACCAAAATTGGACTCTGGAAAACTATCACAGGCTCTAGTGTGTAAAAGAATCACTGATGAACAGTGAGGAAAAGGCTTAAGGAACATGTGGTTATTTTACTCCAGAGACCTCTGATATCTTGTGTCAAATACACTACTTTAAAAATGTCTTGATTTTACATAGGACAACACATAAAAGTGTCTGGCCGAAAGTGTTTGACAGACAGTTTAAATTAAGAATTCACTGATTAATTGACTTACCTTTTTGAGTTACGATTACTTTTTGATACAGGACAATAAGACATTTTAAGAATGATGTCGATAGTGTGGAATTATGTCAATCTAGACTTTGTAAAAACAATTTTGTGTAGGTAGCTACATCTTGACATATGACCCATCCATCCATTGTCTGTACCGTTGATCCTATCAAGGGTCATGGGGACCAATGCCAACTGACTTTGTAGAAAAGGCAAACTACACTCTGTACTGGTCGCCAGTCAATCACTGGGAAACCTTCTACGTGCATGTACATGAGTAGGAACTGAAGTCATGCTGGCAGCAAGTAAGTAAGCCGCGTGAACCACTACACAGTCACCTTAAAGCAAGATGTAGAAGCAAAATGGAGTCCACTACAGTAATCCCTCGTTTATCAGAATTAATTGGCTCCAGACCCAACCGTGATGAGTGAATTTCTATTTTCATAGTTAGAGCATAGAAAACCTGTGTATGACCTTCTAAATATGCGTATATTTTTTAGCATTATTAAAGTCATCTAGACAGGAACACCGCTATAGTGACACTTGTGTTACCCAGTACAGTAGGACATAATAATAGAAAATAAGACACGTTAGACATGAGACATAACAGACTCAAGTTAGCATTGATAGCGTACTTCCTAAGGTGGCTATTGTGTCATCATTACATCATTACTGACACACTGTGTGGATTACTGCTCACATGTCCCTGTGGGTACGGAGAGACTCACGTCGCCGATGTACTTTAATCGTTTAGCAAGTAGCGACATACAGAAACATACAGCAGGGGTAGGAAACCTATGGCTCCGGAGCCAGATGTGGCTCTTTGATGTGGTCCAAGTGATTTATTGTCCCGTCGCACGTTCTAAAAATACAATTTAAACAAAAAACTTAAAGGAAACAGCAAAAAGAAGCAAACAAAACAATATAAAGTTGTCATTTTTGGAATATAGTTAAATTATTGTGGGAATAAAGTCATAATATTAAAATTTAATATATATTTTTTATTTTTAAAATGTTGATTTTTTTGCTTACATTTTAAAGTAAAACATGACGGGTCACACAGTGTTGTGAAATAACATTCATAATATAAAACCTTTTCAACACTTTAATCTATTCAATTCAATCCAAGAGACTAATTACTAATTATTACTAATTAATAATTATTAAAGTAATGACTTGCTTAAAAATACAAACTTTTAGTTGCAATCACTTTAAAAAAATGATACGGCTTTCACTGAAATACATTTGATTATATGTGGCTTTCATGGCTCTCTTAGCCCAAAAGTTTGCCGACCCCTGACATGCAGGCAACTTCACACAGGAGTTGGAGTTTGCCACAACCAACGCCACACTGCTAAGCATGCTAACACTCAGCTAAACTCAGTTAACGTTTGGTAGCTGACGTCACACACGTCACTTCCCAGACCCTACCCCTTAAAGGCTCTCACAATAAGTCACAGCTTTTACACTACTGTATATATCAGGTCTTCTGAATGCCTTATATTTATATACTAAATATGCATACTAATAATTGGCGATAGTCAACCACAAAACAGCAATAATTTATTCATTTATTTTGAAAAGCCGAAGCAGCAAAGTGCCGAGGGATGAGTACTACAGAGATCACTATTGTCTCAAATAGTGCGCTGACTGGAGAAGGGAGATTGCAGCACATCATGTGCATTTTGTGACTCCACTCTCTATTCTCTATGTTATTATTTATTTCAGGTGGAGAAAAAAATCCTTAAGGTGCGTTTTTGACATATGACGTATTTATAAATATCCCCATTCTCATGGAGTCGCAAAAAAACTGAGTTATGGTAGTAATGAGTCTCTACTGCAGGCTGCAGTAAATCTAGAATAAAATCTTTACTCTGGAAAAATAAATTACTGCAGTAAATGACTGACCAATAGAAAGTTAAATAATATTTTTTTATGTTTATATTTACGTATTCATAGTTATTCTTTTATTCAATAAATAAAATATAGACTGGTACCATGGCCTTGTATCAGTCTGTAGAGGTCAAAACAGGCCATGGAAAACTTTCTGCAGCAATTATTTAAAAAAAAAAAAGACAAACTTATTCGTGGACTCAAAAAGGTTGGGGACCATTTCTGTAGAGCGTTGAGAGAAATACTCTACTGTATACTGTAAAGAGAGTTCAACAGACAAGACTTACATTAAACAGTATATTTACAACAATGCTCATATGCATGACCTTGATTTAAAGCCTGTTGTTACTCATTTTGGTAGTAGTCATCAAGTTACAAGCCAAGGAAATAAAAAGGTACGGGTATCATCCAATATCAGTTTGAATGGTTAGACAGTATCGAATGAACTACGCTTTTCTTTATGTCTCAGATACCACAAATGAAGGACCTTTAACAAGAATTTATGACTGAGGTTTATATTGCTTTTGTGCATTTATTTCTACACCGTATATAAATTCATATGTCAGTCGTAATCATAGGCCTGAATTCAGTCTCACTGCAGGGAGGATTATATTTTAACTCATAACAGTCCAAAGCAAGTATTTTGGTCTTTCTACATGGCAATAGAAACGGTTAATACTAGCAATGTAATATATGTAAATCCTCAGAAACCTCTCAGTTAGATTGTTCAAACAAAGAGGAAAAGGGGGAAGCAGAGGAGGACGTAATGGGGTTTCCGACAGTAGCGCAGACCTGACAGGTTCCTTCATATCCGACTTTATTCGGTCCCATTGAGGGACTCCACACATGGTAAAACCATCACAGGCACTCAAAACACACTGACTCCCACACACTTACATACACACATTCAGACGACACACATGGTCTCTCTTGGTCTCTATCGGGAAATGGCTTTTTCGTCTATTTGAAAACACAAGAAATCAAGCAGGAGGCAAGCAGAAGGGCATTTGACTTTCTGTAAATAAGTGGTGCCACTGCAGACTTGAAGATCAAGACCAGCTGGGAGTATGTGGAAAGTAGAACAGAACAAGGTGAGCTAGCGAGTTATCCTGATCTTCCTGTCAAGTGATGCTTTGGCAGGGATTTTGAAAGCACTCCAGAACGGCTGACAGTTAAATGAGTGTAGTGCTGCAGTATGAAGTTGTAAGAGTTCGTTCAAATGGAACCAACACCGTCACACATGGAGACAAAGTGTGTCTAAGGTTTCTACGCTCACAGCACACCGCCCTCTCCCACCTGGACTTGGCTAACACCTACTGGATGTGAAAGTGATGTTTATTGACTCCAGCTCAGCATTTAATATCAGAGTTCCTGCCAAGCTTGTTCTTAAACTCGGAACCCGGGGACCTAACTCCTCCCTTTGCAACTGAATCTTAGACTTCCTGTGAAGCGGATTCCAGGTGGGATGATGGGCAGCCTCACATCCATCGACTTCACTAAAAACAATGCAGTTCAGCTCATGTCTTGTACAATGCATCTTCCAAACGCCCAACAAGCTTGGGTCTCATCTGTGATAATGACAGATCAGCCCACACAGACGAGGTTAGGCCTAGGATAACACCTGCACTCACAACATCTGCAAAGTAAATGAGGACTGGATGGGATGATGCTTGACGCACATGCCAGAATTATGATGGAGAGTCAACCTCTTCTGGTTTCTTTCCCAATAAAATGACCTCACCTGGCCTAAGCAAACTGAATCAGTCATTAGGTAAAATCAACACTGACTGGCTTTCTCAAAAAGTTCAGCAGGTCCTCTAAGACCCTTACAGGTTTCTCTAGGTGCACCATTGAAACCATCCTCTTTCAGACATCTCCACCTACTTATAAGACCATCTCATGTGAGTGGTGAAGTCACCTGACCATATTTATTGGTCCATCTGGTAGACACACCAGCTCATATGTATGTATGTATCTGATGAGCAATGTTTCCTTTCTCTGCCAATTCCTTTCTTTGCCACAATCAGTGACTGTAATCCGAAGCCAATTAACATTTCATTGTTCTATGTATGCACATAAAATGAGATTCTGAAGGAGCGTTAAATAAAAGGGAGGTATATATGGGACAGCTATGCTTAATTTCCATGATCAAAATGAAGAACCTTGATCAAAACTATTTAATACTTTCTGAAAAGATGCACAAACTAAAGTCTTATTTTTGTGCTGCACCAGAAGCACAGACCATATTTGGGTAAAATGTGGGGAAAACCAAACAACACAAATCTCAGCAAGGCAGCAGGACTGAGTCCAAGTCTCCACTGTCAGAGCAGGAAAATATTTAATAAATTGACCACCATATCCTGGATGTTAGAAAAGCAGCCCCACATGACTGGAAGAATTCAATGAAGTAAAAAAAGAACTTGTCCCTGAATGTTCATTGACCAGCTGATGAAGTGGTACATGTGCTGGGCAGCCTCCAGGTGTCAATGTGTGAAGTGCAAAAGAGCAGTCCGGCTTACAATGCAAAATGTATAGACTGTATATTTCCACCAAGCAGTTCAAATTAACTTCACCTTGTAAGCCAATTGTTTAAATTCGTATTGACAAAAGTTGAAAAATGAACAGAATCCATACAACTGATAACAAACTGCACCACATGTTAATGTAGTTATTGTACTTCTACAAAGTCTCTCAACTGTGGTCTCAGAAATCAAAGAACTCACTTTGTGTCTGTACATTACATTTAAATAAATATATATTATCAGTTTAGATATATAGGTATTATGGGGGAAGGGGTGTCTGTCATGAACACAAACAGAAACAAAATACCGTAAATTCCATGTATAAGCTGGCACATTTTTGTAAACTTTGAACCCTGCATCTTATACAAAGGAGCAGCTAATTTATTGCTAAATTTGAATCTCCTTTACATCCGAACTACTACTAATTGTTTAAATACAGTGGTGCAGGTTGTGAGTCATTGAGGAAACGGTAGCTCTTTCTGTGGCAGGAGCCAATCACAAGGTATCAGCGCACTTGCAGGAGGTAATTTTCCATAACAGTATAATAATAAAACAGTCTGACTGGCGGTGTCATCCTTCAAAGAACACTAAACTCATCAAACAGCAATTTAGCACTCAAAAGGTACACCTGACATGTATACAAATATGCACCAATAAGAGTTGAAAATGAAACAACATCTGTTTTAAAGCTTTTAAAGCTTTCCCATGATGCATTGCACTCCCTCTGGGCTCTAGTGTACTCTGGTGGAAAGAGGTAACATCGCAGGGCCATCCATCTATTTTCTATGATCGTCTTCCAATGAAATGTTTTGCTCAAAAAATATATTATTGTGTTATTAGAAATGACCTGCGTTCGACTGGCGACCAGTCCAGGGTGTACCCCGCCTCTCGCCTAAAGTCTGCTGGGATAGGCTCCAGCATCCCAGCGACCCTAATGAGGATAAGCGGTATAGAAAGTGAATGAATGAATGAATATTAGAAATGAATGTAAAGCCAACATCCATGCTTCTACATGCCGAAAGCAGACCATCTTGAAAATTTTAAAACTCGCAGAACTTTTATTCTATGATTTGAGCGTTTTGTTTTGACATCGTTGAATGACCTTAGTACAGCAATACATTTCTAGTCCCTTCTTTAGGTTTCTTAAAGTAATAACAATCATTAAGCAGTTTTTAAAAAGTATGTAGTTTTGGGCCTCACCAATTTTTTGTCATATAAAAATTCCTGAATGACTTTAAAGACTCCTTTTGAATACATGGATGAGACAAAGGTCACTGCAGGAAGTACGCTGTCCAGAAAAAAGCAATAATGAACTACTAATGTGTCAGTGTGTGTTATTCGATGTCTATGTCTAATCTTATTTTCTCGGATTCTGTTACGTTCACTTGCGTTGCTCTCTGTGTTTTCTCCCTTGCCTTCTCCTGGGCGCGTGTTTTGGGTTACAGGAGCTGCCATGGCAACTGGAGGCGGGGCCACGGGACGCACCTGCACGTAATCTGCGGACACCCTTCATAAGATGAGGGCTCGCAGCTGGGAGACGCTGGATTATTCTCTTCCACTCAGGAAGGGTCACGTATGGACTCGCACATTGTTTTCTTTCCAAAACCTACTCTCCTGTTCCAGCAGTTTGGATTTCACTCCAACCTTGATCCAGCGTCGCCCCGACGGTTCGTCCCGTGGCCCGACTAACCAGGTCGACAATCCGGAGGCTCGCGCATGTCCTGCGTTTTATGGTTCTTATCCCCCTGTCCGGCGCAACAGCACCATCGCTTTCTGTTTCTTCTGTGAACATTAAATACCTGTACACCTACCTTAACCTGCCTCTTTTGTCCACGTCCGAGGGTTCGCTCCTGCGAAGCTCGTAACAGAATAATCCAGCCAAAAGTATGGACCCTGCGGAAGTGGACACCAGCAGGCTCGCGCTCCGTCATTTGGCGCAACGCCTCAGCAGACAAGAGGAACAGTTTGACGCCTTGGGGCAAGGTATCAAAGACATGGCAGGATGCCAGGACTCTCGTTTGGAGGCTCTTGAGGGTCAGATCTAGACCTTGTTGTCGGCGTTGCATCTGCACCCTCCTCCGACGGTCCCTACCGCTACGAAGGTCACCCCCCCGGACCAAGCTGCCACCCCCCCCTCCCCGCCTCCCGTAGACAGTAGTTCCACTGCTAGCTTACAGCTCTCCCGGCCAGAGAGGTTCTCGGGCGACAGTGACGTGCGCACGTTCCTGACCAAGTGCGAACTACATTTTGAGCTACTGCCAAACGCCTTCCGCTCGGAGCGAGCGAAGGTGGCGTTTGTAGTTTCCCACCTGTCCGGACGAGCGGGAGCATGGGCCACTGCGGAGTGGCACCGTCGTTCGGCCGCATGCTCCTCCTACGCCGCCTTTGCTTCAGCGCTGGAGCAGATCTTCCAGCACACACCTCCGGGTCGGGAGGCGGCACGCACACTTCTCAGACTGCGACAGGGACTGCGTAGCGTCTCGGACTACGCGATCAAGTTCCATTCCCTTGCAGCCGAGACCGAATGGAACGCCACGGCACAGTTAGACGTGTTTCGCTCAGGTCTGGCGGACCGTATCCGGGATCACATGATTCCCTTGGCCACTCCGGAGACCCTCGACGGACTCATCGCGCTGGCCGTGCGCATCGAGGGACGCCTCCGTGACTGAGAGTGGAACCGAGGGCAACACTTCGGCCGCGGCCGGTCCAGCTTCATCCTGGGCGGGTACGGCGAAGGGCCATCCCCGGAGCGCTTACCACCCGTTTCGGCCTTCCCCACGGATGTCAACCGGAGACGAACCCATGCAGCTGGGAGGAGGCCGACTCACCGCGGCCGAGAGGGACCGGCGTCGTCGCTTGCACCTCTGCCTTTACTGTGGCCAGGCGGGCCATACCATCGTCGACTGTTCATCCCGTCAGGACCGCCGGATCTCACGAGCACCGCAGCTGACAAGTGCGTGTTCACCGGAGGACTCGTCTCGTCAAGGCCGTTCGTTGCCGGAGCCTATGACCAGTCGACTCCAGCTAACAGGAACCCTCTCGTGGGACACCCAGAACATTGCCATTCGGGCTTTTATTGACTCAGGGGCGGACGATTGTTTTTTAGACGAGGGGTTAGTCAATCGACTCGCCGTCCCGATAGCTAAGTTGCCGGCCCCCAAGCTCGTCAACTCCTTGGACGGGCGCCCCCTGGCCGGTGTCACTCACCAGACTTGTCCTATTACTCTCCGCTTATCCGGTAATCATACGGAGTTCATTCGGTTTTTTGTTATCCCCTCTCGTTCCGCGCTTGTGGTTTTAGGCCTTACGTGGCTACATAAACACAATCCCCATATTGACTGCACCCGCGCTAGTATTTCGAGTTGGAGCGTATTCTGCTACATTCACTGTCTCGGGCCAGCGAGTTGCCACCACTCGTCCGGCCGGGTTAAGACTCCGGAGGTTATAGACCTGGCTCTGGTTCCCGCTGTCTATCATGACCTTCGCGAGGTTTTTAGCAAAGAACAGGCCCAGTCACTTCCGCCTCATCGTCCCTACGACTGCGGCCTAGATCTCGTCCCGGACTCGGTACTACCTACCTCCCGCCTCTATAACATCTCCCGGCCGGAGAGGGAGGCTCTCGAGGAATACATCTCCTCCTCCCTCGCTTCCGGTCTCATTCAGCCGTCTTCGTCTCCTTTGGCCGCGGGGTTCTTCTTCGTGAAGATGAAGGACAACTCACTGCGTCCCTGTATTGACTACCGTACTCTGAACGAGATTACTATTAAGAAAAAGTACCCTCTGCCCTTGTTGGACTCGGCGTTCACGTCGCTACACTTGGGCCGTTGGTTTTCGAAGCTCGACCTCCGCAACGCCTACCACCTGGTGCAAATTCGTGATGACGACGAGTGGAAGACAGCCTTTAACACTCCGCTTGGACACTTCGAGTACCTCGTGATGCCGTTCGGTCTTACGAACGCACCGGCGGTATTCCAGAGTTTTTTAAATGACATCTTGCGGGATATGATCGGCCGATTTGCGTTTGTTTCTTTGGATGACATCCTGATTTTTCCCGGACACCTGAGGAGCACACGCAGCAGGTCCGTTTATTTCTCCGTAGGCTGCTGGAGAATAGATTATTCGTTAAGGCTGAGAAGTGCGCGTTTCACTCTACCTCGGTTCCCATTTTGGGTTTTATCGTTGGAAAGGGTCAACTTACTACCGACCCAGCCAAGGTGCAGGCTGTGGCCGAGTGGCCCACTCCTACATCAAGGAAGCTGCTCCAGCGGTTCCATGGGTTTGCAAACTTCTACCGACGGTTTATCCGTGACTTCAGTAAGGTGGTAGAACCGCTGACGAGGCTCACATCCAGCAAGGTACGTTTTACTTGGACTCCGGAGGCCGATACCGCCTTCACCACGCTTAAAACACTATTTACCAGTGCTCCTGTTCTTTGTCACCCTGATCCGTCTTCGCAATTTTTTGTAGAGGTGGACGCCTTCGACACCGGCGTGGGGGCCGTCCTTTCCGAGCGCTCCACCGAAGACCGGGTGCTGCACCCCTGTGCCTTCTTCTTGCGTCGTCTGACCTCAGCAGAGCATAATTATGACATTGGCAACAGGGAACTTCTGGCGGTGGTACTTGCGCTGCAGGAGTGGAGGCACTGGCTGGAGGGCGCCGAACTTCCTTTTGTGGTATACACAGATCACAAGAACTTGGCCTATCTTCGCACGGCTCAGAGACTCAACCCTCGTCAGGCACGGTGGGTGCTATTCTTTACCCGATTCAACTTCACTATAACGTTTCGACCAGGCTCCGGGAATGGCAAACCGGACTCCCTTTCCAGGATGTTTTCGCCACCTGTAGAGGACACCAGCCTGGAGACAGTCATCCCCCAATCCCGGATCCTGGGAGCCCTGCAGTGGGAGGTGGAGAAGCAGGTGGTGGATGCCCTCGGGGACTGCACTCCGCCAGAGGGAGGACCGGCCGGTCGACTATTCGTAGTTCCAAGGCTCCGCCTGGAGGTGCTTCTCTGGGCGCACAGATCCAGGATGGCCTGCCACCCCGGCGTAGCCCGCACGGCATTCTTGCTCTCCCAGCGGTTCTGGTGGCCATCATTCCGGGCGGACATGAGAGAGTTCATGGCCGCCTGTACAGTTTGCGCCCGCATTAAGTCCTCCCACAAGGCGCCCACGTCCTCTTCCCATCCCGCCCATGGTCCCATATAGCGCTGGACTTCGTTTCGGGCCTCCCCCCTTCGAACGGAAACACGGTGGTGCTTACGATCGTCGACCGGTTTTCTAAGATGGTCCACTTTGTCGCTCTACCCAAGCTGCCCTCGGCCCTCGAGACGGCGGAACTTCTGACGACGCACATGTTCTGCCTACATGGGATTCCCCTGGACGTCGTGTCGGACAGGGGCCCGCAATTTACCTCGGCGGTTTGGAAGGCATTCTGCAAGGCTTTGGGTGCCTCTCCCAGCCTGTCCTCGGGGTACCATCCACAGACCAACGGTCAGACGGAACGGGCTAATCAGGACCTGGAGGCCGCCATCCGCTGTGTGTGCCATCAACAGCCGGCATTGTGGTCCGTCAATCTCCCCTAGATAGAGTACTCCCATAATATTCTCACCAGCTCCGCTACAGGAATTTCTCCGTTCCACGCCGTCTATGGATATCAACCGCCAGCCTTTCCATCTCTCGAGTCAGAGTCGGCTGTCCCCTCAGTGTCCGCCCATTTGCAAAGTGCCCGCCTGGCTTGGCGCAACACTCGGGCAGCGCTGTCGCGTACGTCGGATCGGAACCAACGTCTAGCTAATCGTCACCACTCGACGGCGTCCGAATACAAGCCGGGGGAGAGGGTTTGGCTCTCGACCCGCGACCTCCCTCTCCACTGCTGTTCGAGGAAGCTCCAACCGCGCTACATTGGCCCATACCCCATCGAGAGGGTCTTCAGTCCGTCAGCGGTCCAACTGCGGCTCCCCGATTCCCTCAAGTTACACCCTACATATCACGTCTCTCTCCTCAAGCCAGTCGCCACCAGTGACCTTTGCCCTCCCGAAGTTCCTCCTCCTCCTCTGAGGCTAATTGATGGGCACCCTGCATTCACGGTCAAGGCCATCCTAGACGTGAGAAGAAGGGGCAGGGGTTACCAGTACCTGGTTGACTGGGAGGGGTACGGTCCCGAGGATCGGTCATGGGTACCGCGTACTCTTATTTTAGATCCGGACCTCCTCACCGATTTTTACACCCGCTTTCCGGAGAAGCCAGGTAGGCCGCTAGGGGGCGTCCGTTAAGGGGGAGGGGTACTGTTACGTTCACTTGCGTTGCTCTCTGTGTTTTCTCCCTTGCCTTCTCCTGTGCGTGTGTTTTGGGTTGCAGGAGCTGCCATGGCAACTGGAGGCGGGGCAATGGGACGCACCTGCACGTAATCTGCGGACACCCTTCATAAGCAGAGGGCTCGATCCTGGGAGACGCTGGATTATTCTCTTCCACTCAGGAAGGCTCACGTATGGACTCGCACATTGTTTTCTTTCCAAAACCTACTCTCCTGTTCCAGCAGTTTGGATTTAACTCCAGCCTTGATCCAGCGTCTCCCCGACGATTCGTCCCGTGGCCCGACTAACCAGGTCGGCAATCCGGAGGCTCGCGCATGTCCTGCGTTTCATGGTGCTTATCCCCCTGTCCAGCGCGACAGCACCATCGCTTTCTGTTTCTTCTGTGAACAATTAAATACCTGTACACCTATCTTAACCTGCCTCTTCTGTCCACGTCCGAGGCTTCGCTCCAGCAAAGCCCGTAACAGATTCTCTGATTTTCTCTGATTATATCTTCTATATTGAATAATATATGTAAAAATAATAATAAATGTAAAGTTGATTATATCGGTACGATTTTAATGTCTAAAGGGCTCTCACCATGTTAGATCAATATTTAGAAAATTGTAAATAAGTTTCTTATACCATTCCATTCCATTTTCCTCCGCTTATCCGGTCCGGGTCCCGAGGGCAGCAGTTTTAGTAGGGAAGTCCAGACTTCTCGGTCTCCGGCGACCTCTTCTAGCTCCACCGGGAGGACACCAAGGCGTTCCCAGGCCAGCTGTGAGACAGTCCCTCCAGCGTGTCCTAGGTCTTCCCCGGGGCCTTCTCCCGACTGGGCATGCCCGAAACACCTCACCAGGGAGGCGCCCGGGAGGCATCCGGACTAGATGCCCGAGCCACCTCAATTGGCTCCTCTCAATGTGAAGGAGCAGCGGCTCTACTCTGAGCTCCTCCCGGATGGCCAAGCTCCTCACCCTATCTCTTAGGGTAAGTCCAGCCAACCTACGGAGGAACTCATTTCTGCCACTTGTGTCCGCGATCTCGTTCTTTCGGTCATGACCCATAACTCATGACCATAGGTGAGGGTGGGAACGTAGATCGATTGGTAAACAAAGAGCTTTGCCTTCCGGCTCAGCTCTCTCTTCACCACGACGGTCCGGTACAGCAACCGCATTACTACAGATGCTGCACCGATCTGTCTGTCAATTTCACGCTCCAACCTTCCCTCTCTAGTAAACAAGAACCCGAGATACTTGAACTCCTCCACCTCAAGCAAGACCTCACTCCCAACCCAGAGGGTACAGTCCACCCGTTTCCGACTGAGAACCATGGCCTCGAATTTGGAGGTGCTGAGTCTCATCCCAGAAGTTTCACACTCAGCTGCAAACTGCGCCGGTAAACGCTGAAGGTCGCAGCCTGATGAGGCCATAAGGACCACATCGTCTGCAAACAGCAGAGACGAGATCCTAAGGTCACCAAGCTGGACTCCCTCAACGCCTTGGCTGCGCCTAGAAATTCTGTCCATGAAGATTATGAACAGAATCAGTGACAAAGGGCAGCCTTGGCGGAGGCCAACGTTCACCGGAAACAAGCTCGACTTACTGCTGGCAATGCGAACCAGGCTCCTGCTTCGATTGTACAAGGTGAGAATGGCACGTAGTAGCAGGCCACCAATCCCGTACTCCCGGGACACGGTCAAATGCCTTTTCGAAGTCTACAAAGCACATGTAGATCGGTTGGGCAAACTCCCACATACCATCCAGTACCCTTGCAATGTTGTAGAGCTGGTTCAGTGTTCCGGGACCGGGACGAAAACCACATTGCAGCTCCAGTAACCGAGGTTCGACTAATGGTCGTACCCTTCTCTCCAGCCCCCTGGAGTAGTAGCCAGGAGGAGTGTGATCCCCCTATAGTTGGAACACACCCTCCGGTCACCTTTTTTAAAAATGGGGACCACCTCCCCGATCTGCCAGTCCAGAAGTACTGTTCCCGACTTCCGTGCAATGTTGTAGAGGCGTGTCAACCAACACAGTCCCCCAACATCCAGAGCCTTGAGGAATTTCGGGCGGAACTCGTCTACCCCCGGAGCCTTGCCACTGGGGAGTGATTTAACTACTCCAATTACCTCAGCAACGGTGAGACAACTGTCCATTTGTGTATCCTCAGACTCAGGTATGTCAGTGGGATTGAGAAGGGCCTCAAAGTATTCCTTCCACCGACCAACTATATCCACAGTCGAGGTCGGCAAGCCCCCGTCCGCACTGTAAACAGTGTGAACTGGGGGCTGCTTCCCCTTTCTGTGGTGTCGGACAATTTTCCACAACGTCTTTGAGGCCGACCGAAAGTCGTGCTCCATAGCCTCACCAAACTCCTCCCACACCCGAGTTTTTGCCTCGACCACCGCCTAAGCCGCGTGCCTCTTGGCCTGCCGGTACCTGTCAGCTGCTTCGGGAGTCCCCCAAGCCATGCATGCTTGATAGGACTCCTTCTTCAGCTTGACAGCAGCCCTAACCCCCGGTGTCCACCATCGGGTTCGAGACTTGCCACCACGACTGGCACCGACCACCTTGTGGACGCAACTACAACTGGCTGCCTCAGCAATGGAGGCACGGAATACGTCCCCATTCGGACTCAATATCCCGGTCCTCCCTTGAGATGCAGGCGAAGCTCTGGCAGAGATGAGAGTTGAAGACTCGACGAACGGGGGACTCTGCCAGCAGACGTTCCCCGCACACCCTCATTACGCGTTTGGGTCTACCAGGTCTGTCCGGCATCTTTCCCCGCCATCTGATCCAACTCATCACCAGGTGGTGGTCAGTTGACAGCTCAGCCCCTCTCTTCACCCGCGTATCCAGAACATTCGGACACAGGTCTGTAATACGACCACAAAGTCAATCATAGACCTGCGACCTAGGGTGTCCTGGTGCCAAGTGCAGTTATGGACATCTTTATGTTCGAACATGGTGTTTGTTATGGACAAACTGTGATTCGCACAGAAGTCCAGCAACAACAAACCACACGGGTTCAGGTCAGGGAGGCCGTCCCTCCCAACCACGCCCCTCCAAGTCCCACTGTCATTGCCCACATGTGCATTGAAGTCTCCCAGTACAACTATGGTGCCACCAGCTGGGGTGCTCTCCAGAACCCCTCTGATAGACACCAAGAAGGCTGGGTATTCTGAACTGCCGTTCGGCGCGTATGCACAAACCACAGTCAGGACCCTTTCCCCAGCCCTAAGGCGTAGGGAAATAACCCTCTCGTTCACTGGGGATGACTCCAGCACAGAGGCACCAAGCCGGGGGGCTAATAATAAGCCCACACCAGCTCGCCGCCTCTCCCCTGCAGCAATTCCAGAGAAGAACAAGGTCCAGCCCCTCTCAAGGAATTTGGTTCCAGAGCTCAAACTGTGGGTTGAGGTGAGTACGCCTATATCTAGTCGGAATGTCTCCGCCTCTTCCACAAGCTCGGGCTCCTTCCCCACCAGAGAAGTGACATTCCATGTCCAAAGAACGAGATTTGGCCGCCGAAGACCAGGTAACCCGGACACCCGCCCTTGACCACTGCCCAAATCACAATGCACCAGACCCTTATGCTTGCCCCTGCTGGTGGTGGTGGTGCAGTCACACCTCTTGTTTTTCTTCATTCGGGTTTTCTGAATTACTCTTAGTCTGGCCTGTCACCTAGAACCTGTTTGCCTTGGGAGACCCTACCAGGGGCATAAAGCCCCCGACAACATAGCTCCTAGGATCACTCGGGCATTCAAACACCTCCACCACGATAAGGTGGTGATTTTACGAAGGAGAGTTTCTTATACCATAACTACAAAAATATTCCATTCATTATAATTGAATCATACTTCACAAAAAATACAACACAAACTAAACAGGTGCACTTTACTCATCTGGCTTGGGTAAATTAGAACCCAATTTTAGTCAGGTTGTTTGGATGACATTAAAAAAAGAGGCAAAGAGATGTAATTTTGTCTGCTGCCACTAGACGGGGTGAGAGATGGGGGTAGGGTTGGTGGGGCAGCCAACTGCTCCTGCCCATAATAACCATCAGACATGACTCATTCAGCGTGGAACACCACAGCAGCCACAGACAGATCTCTGGCAGACACGCAGTTGAAACCTAACCCTGCAGTGTTTGTGAATGGGATAAGAATAATTTTATAGATTCACAAAAGGACTGGAATGATGTTGATGTTCTTTGAATGATGCGATAAAAGTGTCTTCTTTGGTGTGTGGTGTGGCATGTTATTGATAAGATATAAAAATTTTACCAAGAGGAAGCGGTTCTCTCACTCGTCCTTTTTTTCTCAGTATGACTCCCAACTGGCTGCTGTGATTTTCTTGGCCTAAGTCCCACTCATCAAATCATCATGTAGAGAACCTAAAAGGCAGCACAAAAACAACATATCACCTTGTCAGAAATGATTGTAACTCTGATCCTCATCATTCTTGCCCAGAGTTCCCCCATGGAGAGGGCCACTCAACGTGAAGACTAACACATGTTGGACAGGCGTTATTTGGTTGTGTGGACTCCTTCCAACGCCAGAGAGCCTGGAGCGCTTATAGTCTAATCTGTGGGCACTGGAATAACATCGTAATAACATATTGCACAACTTAAAGAATGGCAGGGGAGCAAACTGTGAGCGGTCACATTACAAGAAAGCAGGAAGTGTTTTGCAACAGTGGAAAATCTTCAAGTCCACTCCGAGCACCAGACGGTCACACTTCATCTGCGGTGAGGGGATGGATACCTTCCCCACTGTAAAAGTTTGATTTGCTGTCATGCATTCGTCGATTATTTTTTCTCTTCTCACCTTTTTATTTTTCTTCCTGCTCCATTTGCTAGACATTCTACTCTCTGTTTGTCACAGTAATAATCTCGTCCCAAACCCAAAAGCACAAGGACGAGAGGTATTGCTTGCTGCTTGAAAAACCCACCATTGCTCTTCTTACTAAAAAGTACCCATTTACAGATCCATGGTTGACTGATTTTTCGACATAACATTTGAGATCCGAAATTTTCATTTGTCATGTGACATGTTGACATGTGTAGTAGTGTATAGTATTGCCCACTTCATCATCATTACTGCTGTGCAGCATGAAACGATCAATATAACTTCCGTATAGTTACATAGCATTAAAACGTGCGCACAGTGACATTCATCCCCGGTGTAAAGTAAGCTTCAAAATGAAAGCATGGCAATTTTAAACTGGCTTTTACCACAGGAACTAAAACAGATGTAACCTTTTTTTTTTTTTTAATTGTTAGCCATTGGAAGAAAGATTTGCCATTGCAGTCCAGACATATACAAAAAAAAACCCACAATAATAAATAACCGCAGCAGTTGTAAGTTACAAATATAAACTGATAATCCGATATTAATATGACAACAACATAAAATATATACAGTACATATAAATCAAAAGCCTTTATTATCACCCATTCTCCAAACCAACAAGTAAATGTACAAGCAATGGCTATTTTGTGTTTTAATTATGTCGACAACCGCTTATACCAATGTCAGTCAGCCAGTTCAAGGGGCATCGAGATAGACGGGTTCAGTTGTAGTTTTGTTGCCAGAAGTACATAACTGATTTACCACAATAACGTTTTTAAGCAAGAACTGATAGTTTGCATTCCCCGACCCAAGAATCCAAACTGCTACACTGTATGTCATTCTTTCCATTATAGAGCTAGGTGTTTTGTATGTGTTGACCTATGTTTTGTTGTGGTCCTGTCTTTTAAGACCATTCATTTCCATTTTCGTACTCATTCCTGAGTGTAGGCTGTTGATTGCCGAAACTGCCACTTGTTACAGTTCAACCATGGCGGAGGTCTGTATTCAACTAAGAGCAATTTTAACTCTCGTTCCTCCTTTGCAGTCCTATCATCGCTTTTTCTCTCCAAACTCCCCGCTTCAACTCGCTCTTTCCTCCCTGTGTCACCCTCTTTCTCTCTCTGTTTGTGGTCACTCACACTTAATCTACCTCCATCCATCTGTTTCTCTTCATTCGTTTAGTCAGGCCTGCTTTTGATTAAGATTACATCAGGCTTTGACCTATTAGTGTGTTGTGATCCTTTTGAAGTCATTCTGTGGTTACAGGTTAAGCTCAAAGCCCACCACTCTTCTGACTTGATGCAATGCATACTGTATTCAGTGTAGGACACATTCAGGAGGTTCTTCAAGTTTTCAATCTGGGAACTAAATTACTTTTTTCTCTTGAGATTAAGAATATTAAAACATTCGAGCATTCTTGTCATGTGGAGAAGGAGCGCTGGAGACGCATTTTAGATCCCAACCCATAATCCAAACTAGCAATCTGTGAACTGGAATATATTGTTCATTTAACCTCACATCCTGGGGATTTTATTATATTTCTAAGGTAACATTTCCAACCAAAACCATATCTGTTTCTTATTAGGCTAACATTTCAAAGTCAAACTCAGCTCCCTTCCCTAAACATCATGCAGATGTCATTTACAAAGCGCCACTATTTTAGGCCTCAAATGAGGAATGGATAGGATTTTGTTTAATACCATTACGCTCATTAAAACGATAATGTGGTATAGCGCACTGATCAAATAAAGGGCTTCCCTTTTCAGATGTTGATCCAAATATCATTTCTAAATAAGTTCCATCCACCATCTTTGCCTGAGACTTGAGTGACTGAAATGCTAAACTGTTCATCAGCATGATGGTTTGGGTCAATGATAGACTTACGCAGGCCAATCATGGCGCTAAATGACATCTATTGGGCAAGACGTGGCAGAGCTGGATGCTAAAGTCATTTAGACTCATCAGGCTAAGTGGACATGGTTGACTGCAAGGTCTTTCACCTCCTCACGTCTGGTTTGGGATAGATTTCTACGCTGACATTCTCAGTTTAACAGTAGATGACAGGACTCATTAGACGACTGCTTGAAGTCTTTACATTAAAAAAAACAGTAAGCACTAATTTGACCTTAAATTGAAAGCATCCATCTGGTGATATGGATAGCATTGAATAGTGTATTAATCTACATGTTAGTAGACCAGCCTGGACAGCCTCACATGTTTGTATGTCTTAACTAGTTCCTGTCAAAAGATTAAAAGCGCTGAATTAATTATTAATCTGTAAATAATTACTCTACTTCATCTCTTTTTTAATCTCATTTTTAAAAAAACCACCATGTGGGATTTTCATTTAAATTAATTCCATTACTGGGGCAGATTAAAAAAAGATTGATATATAACAAAAAAGTCGTTAACAGATGACCTTGAAGTTAGTTACATTCCGCTGGATTGGAACTGGTCTAAAGTGTTGCCTATAATCTTTAGTTTCAACCCTCAAGAGGGAATATTTCTGTGTTAATTTGCCAATCTCCAAATAATTAAAGATAAAAATAAAACATCAGGTCCAGCAAGAACAGCAAGAACAATACTATAATGGTATTGAACACTGAACCCGCTAACGTCCAAACCTCCAGTTATAGCAAGACAGTTGAGCGAATGCTCCACCAAAATAAAATAAAAAAGTTGATTGTTCTTTTTGCCATTACACATCTTGCTGATTCACTTTAGGCCTGCACAGTGGCTTGTATGATGGGATGCCGTTTTCAACACCTATGTTAACCCCTCATCTTACACTATGTTTATCAGCCTGCAGTTCATCGCTATCTACTTGGCAAGAATATTTGTCAGCCTGTTGCTTCTTCACAAGTTTGGGAGAGAGCTTTGCTATGGTTCACTAAATTGCTAATTTCTTCACTACTAACATCGGATGCAGCTGCACTCACGACTGGGTATTTAGCATTAATGTGGTAGGCCAAACTAATGGTGCTTTGGTGTAAGAAAATGTTTTCTTACAAATCATATCACTCAATCAATCAATCATTTATTGCAGGGCATTTTTTCCCATTCTTTGGAGCAACACCTCTCAAATGCTCCTCCATTTATGTGTCACCTCTTGTCACCGCTACTCACCTTATCCTCTCAACAACAATGGGAGCCTATTGTCTTATGCTGAACAACCCAAAACACATAGCCCATCAGTGTCCTCTTCAGGGTGTGACTGACCATTGTCTTCCAACTGCTACACAAGCACAAGAAGCCTAGCGCATATATCCCCGGAAATTATGCAATGCAACCCTGAAACAGGCCTGTATAATTCTGAAAATACATTGTTTTTCAGTTTTAGGTAACCTTTCCTTACCTTTTTTAACCTCTGGCATTTCACCACTTACCTATGCACCATTTCAGGTTATTCATTGGAATTTTGTTTTCACATTTAGAAATAATGCAAATATTGGGAAAATGTTAATGATTTAGCACAGGCATTGTGTTTTTAAACCGAATCCAGAAAGGCTGTGTTGACTTTCTCAATGTCAGACTTTTTTCTGTTATATTGTGTAAAAAATTGAATATTGAATATCCCGCAGGGGTTCATTGGAAAAAAGACAAAATTGAGCTCAGTGTAGGGTGGATTTTTGATTTGTATCTATATCAGATGGCCAGAAACACCATTTCAGCTGAATGCTAATGTTACTCTGTGGATGCGTTAAAGTGAATAAAAGCTGATAATATGTCAAAGTTAATAACCTGCTGTGCAGCTCTCCAAGAAAATCAACCCATGCAGATTGAGAACTTCATGCCTCACTCAGCAGTGGAGGGGCCCTAAAAAATGAAACAAATGCTTCGACACTTGACAGCTGAAAAAGTTGGCTGTGTATTTCCAACAGAAATGGTGTTCAGTACGTAACAACATAACTTAGTCTTTATTGATTTTTTTTCCAGACAGTAGGGCCAACAACCATAAATGTGAAACATGTTCATTATTCATTATCAGAAATTCTGATTGTAACATGCGACAAAACAATAGTCAACCAGGAAGTGAGTTAATTTAAGAAAACGGAAGCAAAGCAAACAAACAAGAACAAAGGGAAGCGCAAAGCTCAAAATAAGATTATCTTCAAATATGAAGGCCTTGAAACAATACACTTGGAGTTAGTAGATGAGGAAACAGCCGTCCAGGCTGCTCCTCTTGATTCTCTGGCAGTCGGGGTAGGAGGTGGCAGCAAGTCAGTCTCAAGTCTTTAATCTTGAGTCACATCTCAAGTAAAGACAAGTCCCAACTCATAGGCTTGAAATGTCATAGTTCAAGTCATAAGGAATGTTTAATGTCAGCAATGTAAAATGCCATTTTATCAATGTAAAAGTTTATTAGTTTTGACAAATACAATGACTGCATTTTGTTTTATTTTTTTAAACAAAATGAGATTAGTGCAATAACTTCCATCCATCCATCCATTTTGTACGGCGCTTATCTTCACTAGGGTCGTGGAGGACTTACCCCCCACCCCCCCAAAAAAAAAAATAGTGCTGACCTGTGGCACCTCTCACAGGTCAGTCCAGTCACAGGTTTCTGTCAGACGTGCAGTATGGACGCAATAAATACAAGATGAATACATCAATTAGCAATGTTGGAAAAATTACTTTGATAAAAAAATTTGTTAGAACTAATTACTCATAATTCATAATTGTAATAAATTACAAGTAATTAGTGGGTTACTTTTTTGACTAAGAGTTGGGATATAGCTTAGAGTTACTCACAACAGATACTGACAAACACTTTTCTGTGGACATAATGTACATTTACATTATTTTCCTTTTACATCAATAACGTTACATCAAGTCGTGACTCTACTTTCATCCTGTTTTAACTCCACAGATTGCACCGAGTTTTCTTGTGACTGTGGTGCATTGCGGTTTGTAACAACAACACCCACATGCCCAGAACCACGCCTCCTTACAGGCTGAACATGCACCGTGGGCCTCACAATCTGTGAGGGGCCTCCATTTTGCACAAATGATGCGTATCACTGCCGTGAAGCATCAAACACCAAGTCGTGTCGAGACAGGAGAGACAGAAATAAAGAGCATTCTGACACCACGCTCAATGCTCAACAGAACCCCGGTGGTGTAATGGTACAACTGGTGCCATTTAAGACAAGGATTTGATCCCACCCCAAAAAGTTTTTTTTTATTCTGTTAATGCGTTATTTTGCACTTAAATAATTTATTGAACAATGTCCATGGTGTTGTTTGACGTCAAACATAAGCTGCCAGAGGAAAACGTGAAATGTCCAAAAGATGGAGAGGTGAGATGGTGTTCATCTTTCTCCTCCCTGAGTACCTTCCTCCTCCTCCTCCTCCTCTTCTCCCTTGTCATGATTGTGATCACCAAGCAACTTTCAACGCTCTGAAAATCATTGCCTTCGCGTTCAAGTCTCAATGAGCTAAATGAAGATACCTTAAAGGGTGAGAGTTTTAATCTACATGCTGCTTTATTTTGTTCATTTTTGCATGTTCACCTCTTGCGCCATCTGTATTTTCTCCTTCTCTTGTGACATTAGAGTCAGCGGAGATGTTGGCAGGGGCATTACTTTTGGGAACAATCCTTGCAGCTATATCAGGTTGGTAAAAAAAATAACTATAATAGATTAGACATTAACTGACTAGACAAGTTGTGATTTTTTGGGATATAAATCGTGTTTTAATTGACAGATATTTTGTTTTATGTTTCAGTTATTTCCTAACAGCTTAGCTGTGTACAATATATGGAAATGGTTAATTAACAAATAACAGCAACTAAAGTGGGTTGTATGGGTCTAGTAATGTTATGCAGCCAGGTGCCCTTGCCTTTACAGTCAGGTTATTTATAAGTAGGCTATTGATTGCCTTTTTCTGCAAGCTGTCACACCGGCAGGCTTGCTAGCAGCACAGAATGTCACCATGAAGGCTCTTTCTCACTGCTTCCATTGTATTTGATGCAGTTTGACACTTCATTCTCCAAGGAGTCATACTTTTACTTGTGTGCTTTGGAAAGAATTATTCCCCTTGCTCTCTTAAGACTTTATTCCAAACCAAAAACCTCCAAAAGGCAATTTTTCTTGTGAAGAAAAATGTGTGTTCAATTGGCATCCTTGATGAAGACAAGCGCAGGAAATAAACTGAAATCTAAAGAACTTCATCAATCTTCTTGGTATGTGTTGGCTGGCATGATGAACATGAACACTCTGTTCTAGGTAATAATACTCTATTCAGTGTTGTTCAGCAGTCTTTGGGCACCATTAGCTTTGTTATTTTAATGAGCATTTTTATCTTCAGTCATTTTGACGTAGTAAAAAAGCAAAGGAATAGCCCTATAAATCCTGCAAGGCTGTAGATAAAGGTGTATTTACAACACTATTGAGAACCAAGCTGTCCTGAAGGATTTGTGCTATACTGTATGTATCAGAGCCGTAACGGAGGCACGACATCACTTGTGGAAAAAGGATGCTGTATACGATGGCAAAAAAGCACACAGTTGCTACAATACAGTACAGCCCTGCTTTTTCTCACATTTACCTGAAATCTGTGAATCTGTGGGGTCGTGAATGCGGAATTGAGAATGCTGAAACACAAACAGACCAATAAGGGCAAAAATTGTGTGTCATTTTTTTCCCTTTTAAGTGTGATTTTGGTCAGGACAGCATTGCTTAAACAACAAATGATTGTTTGTGAGGCTGTTGGCATTCTGTTAATGCTGCAGGGGCCCAGAGCAGGTGGAGTGTGTCATTCTCCCGAAGAGAGATTTGTGTGTGGGCAGGAACCATCGTCACTCTGCCCTGTCGCTTTGACTACCCATCAGGTAGCTTAGCAGTTGTGTTCACATTCAGTGACATAAAGGTCCAATTTCAATGCATGCTAAGGGCCTGGACTTTATATTACATTTTGCAGATACAGCAGACTTGCTCCCCAATTGGCATTGTTTGCATCATCTTCACAGGTCACACGGTCAAGTGGGTCATGTGGTTCCGTGTGTCAGCAGACGGTCAAAGGGAGTTCATCCATCACTCTGACCCAAACCAAGTTAGCCTGTCCTACCGTGGACGCACACGGTAAGAGAATTTGGAAGGAGAGGCATTACCGTATATGTGGTATATTGAGACTCACCTCTTTAAACCTCTAGTACAAACTTTTGTACAATATTTACCCATGTTTGCTGTTGTTTTCTTTTTTTCCCCAAATACGTCGTCTTTAATAATCTTCATAAATTTTCTTCTCATAATATTATGACTTTATTCAGAAATCTTGGCTTTATTTCCATAATATTATAACTCCCCCCCATCCCAATTACCTTTAACATATATAACGTATTTTTTCTTCAATTTATCTAGATTTATCAATATAACTCTATGCTACTAAAATTGCATTATTTATCTTCATAATATTACACGTTTATTCTTTTAAAATTGAAAAAAATATATTCTTGTAAAATCACAGCAACAACATTCTTCCTTTAAATTCTATTTAGTAGTTTCTATTATTACTAAATTCTACTTTTTCCCCAACCGAATTTTCCAAAAATTAATTATTTTTGTTTTCTCATAATATTCCGACTTTGAAAATACAAACATAATTTTCTTTAATATTTGAACTCTATGCTACTAAAATGATGTTGTTATAATATTATGACATTACCATTGTGAAAATACAACTTTTTCTTTTCTTCTTCTTCTTCTTTTTCTGCTTCTTTTCTCTCAACTTTTTACTCCTAATATTTTCATTTTAACTTCTACAATTACTGCTGATTTTTCTGTTTTTGATGTGGTTATTTTGCTTTGTGGGTTTTTCTTGTTAAATTACACTGGTCGTAAGTTTTAGAACAATTCAATTTCTCCGGAGAAAAAAACCTGCATTTTTAAGTTTCTCTCTTTCATTGTTTATTCCCTTTTTTCTTGCCATTTTTGTTGAAACAAATTTCTTTCTGTTACTGGGTGTACACGAGGGTATGGTACCACAGTGTGTTCCAAACTCTGCTTTTATGCAGACAGAGAAGGTAGTAAGTACTCCAGAAATTGAAACACCTGAAGGAATTAGTTGCACCAACTGACTTGGTCTACCTCCATTTCTGCACAACAGTTTTAAATTGTATACCCACTTTGTGGTACCTGAAACAGGCATTTTTGTAGAATTCTGAAAAATACTTCATTTTTCAGCTCTGGGTAACCTTACCCTTATTTTTAATCACTGGCACTTCACCACTTACTATTGAAGCTATTACCTTTTCAAGGTATTCATTGGACTTGAATAACTTGAATTTAATTTTTTTTTTAATTGTGTGTCTAAAACATTTGACCAGTAGTGTATATTTAACGCACTGCGTGGATATGAACATTTTGTTCCTCTCAGACTAATTCTATAACATGACAAAATATTTTAGACAATTGTGTGCCTTCAATTGTGTGGGGTATTCTGTTTTCAGCAAGGTCTTTATTGTTGTATTGTTTGGTTTTGTTTGGTGGGAACAATAGTAGACCCTCAATCCCAACATCAACCTCACCAGTTTTTTGGATGAATTGTCAAAAAACTCCCACAAACACACCGCACATTTTGTTCCATTGTCATTATCTGTCAGTGTAACGGCCAGGTGGCTCATTACTTTTGTCCATATTGAGTATAATTTTGATGTAATCTCCTAGTCTATGAATATGCGACGCATTCATAATGAATTGCAGCTACATCGGCGGGAGCTACTCCAGCTGTTCTGTCCAAATTCGAGCTGTCAAGCTGAATGATGCGGGCCAGTACCACTTCAGGTTCGAGACGGATCAACCTCTAGGAAGATGGACCTCTCCAGACACCATCACTCTCGACGTAACAGGTTTCTTCTTGCCAGTTAGAACTGCTGAATCAGCTGTGATAGATACCACCGATGAAATACAAGACCTCGGTCCAAGCAGCAGCAGCCTGCCAGATATTGACACTTCACAAATCAAGACTTGATTTGGTTTTTGTGTGTGGATGTGTGCATGTGTCAGACCTCCAGGTCCAGCTGTATCCAACGAGACCAGCCAATATGTTCGGCTTTGGAGAGACTGTGTTTGTAGGCTGCCAGGCCAGAGGATGTGCTGCTCCTGGAAGGAGCCTCGCATTGTACAGGTGAGTCCAAAGCGGTTCTCATTTATAAGAAGCAAAAAAAGTGTGACATGAAAATGTGATGCTTTGCATGCAGGAATGGACTAAACCTGGGTTCTTATGACAAATGGATGATTATTAAACGCTTTGACAAAATACACACTGGAAAGTACATGTGTCGACCAATCCCACCGCAGAATGTTCAGTCTCCGCCCCTCTCTCTGGCACTCGGCTGTAAGTAATTGTGCAAACAAAGTTCACACCACTCACCAACTCACTTTTCATACTACCTTAATGGATGCTGATTTTCCAAAAGAAAACCTCTGTCCCCTGCCCTGTGATTGACTTGCGACCAGCCAGTCAGCTGGGATAGGCTCCAGCATACCCGCAACCCTAATGAGGACAAGCGGTATAGAAAATGAATGAATGAATGAACCTCTGCCCCATCCGGTCATTGGTGTTAAATTATTGTGATTGTTTAAATGTTTATATTCTTTAACTTTTGTTCTATTTTTGTCAGTATAAACACTGTTTATTGATTTATTCTCCGGTTTGTTTCTTTTTTTCTTCAGTAAAGCCTGACATGTGTTACTGTATAGGGTTTTTCCATTTTGACAGAGTGTACCACACATTGAGCATCAAATCATCCAAAACCACCTGAATAAAACGTGATAATATTTCTCGTTTAAGCAAATAATTGTCTCACAAAAACAGGTCATCCTGAAGCCAATCAGACTGTGAACTTTGGCAGGCTACTATGATAATAAATTGAACTGGAAACAAAAATTGGAACTGCACATTAAGTACTTTGCTCACACTATATGTAAGTACTTTGCAACCAAATCAGCGCTCAGTGTTCCAGAGTCACATGTTGGTATGGTAATGGTTTAATTTTATTTAAACATGCATGTAAATGACATTGGAATACATCACTTAATGCAATCGACAGTTCCACATGTCCAAAAGGAGTAGGAAGAAGCAAAGCTTAATAAATCCTACCCCCTGTAGGCTCTCCCCTATTTCAATACATTTGTTCACTTCCTGCAGTTACTAAGTTTGAATGCATAAATTAGGTCATGTGACAGTGTGTTAGATAGTAGTCCTTGTCATGGTAAATAAATTATATTGCCGTCTTGATGAATGACATTCATAATAAGTAATTATAATAGTGATAATAGTGATGAGTGGTTTATAACAATTGTAACAAAACGTTGTTGTTGTACACACAATGTTCTCACTAGGAATGAAAGGTTCCTAGTACAAGTATAAGGTGATAGTAACAAACAACATTGACAGTCAACAGACAGAAAATGTACTCTCCAAGGAATGATGTAATATGGCCTAGGATGTACACAATATTTCACAACTCTTCTTCCTTGTATTTTGTAAACATCAACTGTTTGTAATGTTTCTTGAAGTCACTCATTGTGAAGCATTGTTTTACTTCTTTACTTAATCCATTCCATAGTTTGATTCCACATACCGAAGTACTGAAAGTTTTTGTGTTGTTCTTGCATATTTGTGTTTTAAGTTTTGTTTATTCCTAAGATCATATTTCTCCTCTCTTGTTGAGAAATATTGTACGACATTCTTTGGTAACTGGTTGTTGTTTGCTTTATGCATTATTTTAGAGGTTTGAAGGTTTACCAGATCAGCAAATTTTAATAATTGTGATTTTTGAAACAGTGGATTTGTATGTTCTCTATACGCCGCGTTATGGATTATCCTAATTGATGTTTTTTGCAGTACATCAAGCGAGTGAAGAGTACTTTGGTAGTTGTTAGATATGGTAGCACCAGAGAACAATAGAGAGTTTGGAGTGATTTTTGATCCAGGACAAATTTAATTTGCTTGCAAAGTGCACTGAAGGTTACAACTGACCTATAAACATGACGACACAAACATTCTGGTGGACATAATTGATAAAAAATCTTAAAATACACAATCTAAAGACTTAATATGCAGTTTGAAGTCAGCACGCAGTTTGCCATGTTGAAAGGAAGCATCTGTGTGGCAGCGTCATTATACGCATGCATAGCAGGTCAAAATAAAGTAACGTTTCGTGTGTTGAATATACAGCAGGTCAATAAAAAAAAGCCACCAAGCTGTACTTTGGACACTCCTTCCTTTAACGAAATTATTTGCAATTTTGCCCGTCATCCACAACCCTTATGTAAGCCATGAACACATGTCTTTCTCATTTCTGTGTGTTCTAAATAGAGAAAAACTGATATCATGTAGAATGCACGTAGTGGAACTCACCTAGTCTGCCTAATCAAAAACCTCCAACCACGGTTTATCATGTATATACATTCTGTGTGTGTAGTAGCAGGTACATTCATGATAACATGGAAGACTTACAGTATTTTGTCGTATTTTGAACATTTTTAGCATACCAGAACTTCTCTCTTGGGCGCACAGAGTTTATTTAATCCTACCCCCTCTTTACGTGAATTGCTCAAACACACATGCATGCATAAACATATACACACATGCATACAATTTTTATTTTCTTAACCTACCCTTTTTGTCATGACTATATTATATATATTATTATATATTATAATGTAAATGGAACATTGTATTTGTGTTTTTGGCAGGGTTTTTTAGAGGGCTTTATAGGCGGAATAATTGTGTTTCATTACATGCATTATTATTTACCTCTTAACTACCTCTGTTTTTCCTCTCTTTAGAACGTGCAGAAAAGGGGAAGACGTGTGTTCGTTTGTCACCCAAGGATTGCTGATAATGGGCAAATCCCCCCCCCCCCCAGTTGTTAATTATACTTAAACCCGCAGCATCACAAAAAGTGACAAAAATTACATTTTTAAACAGGATTAAGTCCAAACAAAACATATACAGGCCAGCTTACAATTAAGAATTTACAATAAATGCGAGTAAATTGTGTGGGTGTGAATGGTTGGTTGTCTATATGTGTGCTGTGATTGACTGGACTGGGACCCAGTCTAGTCCAATGTCAGCTGTGATAGGCTCATCTGTGACTTGATTATTTTCTTGCACATCATTTCTAATTTCCACCTTTTGATTTTTTTTCAATCAGATGCTCCTCACTCTACCTCCATAAAAGTTTCTCCTGTTGGGGAATTGTCAGAGGGGGGATCTGTCACTTTGACCTGTAGCAGTGAAGCAGCTCCACCCATAGAGAGCTTTGCTTGGTTCAAAGGTACAACGCAGTTTCTAACTGAGGTCCATTTAACTATTACTTACTTACAATTACTTGCCGGTGAGACTTAACAGTTTAGCTTGAAAAAT
Organism: Oostethus manadensis; assembly: GCA_024372805.1. Taxonomy (NCBI): domain Eukaryota; kingdom Metazoa; phylum Chordata; class Actinopteri; order Syngnathiformes; family Syngnathidae; genus Oostethus; species Oostethus manadensis. The sequence goes on along the minus strand of QODF01000060.1, from coordinate 1,181,752 downwards.
GCAGATTCAGTGCCAAAGCTGTATCAAGTCTTGCCTTTTCAAAGACAATAATGCTCAGATTGGTAGACACTGATCAGTGTGTTTACCACTGCACTGCACTGTAAGCTGCAAGCAATATTTAGTGTTTCTGAATGTGATTTTTTGTGCAGTTGTACGTAGTCCTGTATGTATTGCCCACAGACATGGAGACTGGCAGCATCCCAGACATTTTCCGTCCTCAACTCCACATTTCTCCCCTCAAACACACAGACAGAGGAGAATACTTCTGTGTGGCACGTAACTCACTCGGAACCACCCGTTCCAAACCGCTTCTTCTCGACGTGACATGTAAGTGTAAATTGTGTGCAAACAACTCATAAGAATCTGAAAATCCGACTTCTGTCAAGCTATGAGATTGCCCACCGTGCCTTTTTACTGTGCATGTTGAACATCCCTGGTCTTTAGACTCTCCGAAAAACACCCGTGTGGTGGTTACACCGCCTGGCGATACCAGAGAGGGCTCCTACGTGAACCTCAGCTGTGTCAGCCACGCTAACCCTCCTGCTAGCAGGTGGAATTGCATTATTATTGATCATGTGCTCTTTATCATCATCATCATTGTGTTGTCTCTGTCACTTCCTCTTAATGTGTTTTTCATTCATTCTTCCACTCTTTTGTTTTTGGAGGGCAGGAGTGTTTATTTCTTTTTGTGTAATTATTTATTACTGGCTGGTTGTTGTCAAACAATTAAAAACACAATGTCAAGTGGTTATAATTATGATGGAAAATTCCTTTCAAATCCTTTCATCATCACCATCCTCCTGCAGGCATGCTTGGTATAGAATCTTAGGTGACCAAGTGTTGTCCAAAGGAAGTGTCCAGAACCTGACGTACCTCTCAGTACGCGCTCACCACTCGGGTCAGTACTACTGCACGGCATGGAACCGATTAGGACATCAAAGCTCTCATACAGCCACTCTCACTGTGCTGTGTAAGTCACTTTTCTAGGGTTTGACTGAAACCATACTTGAGACAAGCCTGTGAATGATGTGTCACTTGTCAGATTGTGTATCTGTCTCCCTTCCTGGACCACTTTATAGTGAAGCTTTCTGTCTCTCTCTTCCTATTTGTCTGTCCTACAGTCTCTTCTTACTGTCTGCTGCCATGGTTCAGTCGTTCACTTTTATGCCTCCAAAAATACATCTTTTCTTTTTATACTGAAAAAAATACACAGTTTCTCTCAAAATGGACATTACATGCGGACAATTGGCCACACAAGGCAAAATCTGTTCTTGGTCTGCCTCTCGAAACTACAACTTGCACTTTTCAGGGAACAAGTTGGTGGTGCGTATGTGTAAAATAATATTATTTGGACACAACTCGAATCAACCCCCCACCCATGAGCTCACCACTCGTGGGAGGGGTCAAAGGCTTTGGGTGCAAAAAGAGCTGGGTGGCGGCCAGAGGCAGAGGCCTTGGCGGTCCGATCCTCGGCTACAGAAGCTAGTTGTCGGTACGTGGAATGTCACCTCTCTGGCGGGGAAGGAGCCTGAGCTGGTGCGTGAGGTGGATAAATTCCGGCTAGATATAGTCGGACTCACCTCAACGCACAGCAAGGGTTCTGGAAC
>QODF01000060.1:1148148-1178589 GCA_024372805.1 Oostethus manadensis | reverse complement strand
GCATGGGAGTTTGCCCAACCTGTCTACATGTGTTTTGTGGACTTGGAGAAGGCATTCGACCGTGTTCCTCGGGGAATACTGTGGGGAGTGCTCTGGGCATATAGGGTATCGGGCCACCTAATCCAGGTGGTTTGTTCCCTGTATGACCGGTGTCAGAGTTTGGTTCGCATTGCTGGCAATAAGTCGGACCCGTTTCCAGTGAGGGTTGGACTCCGCCAGGGCTGCCCTTTGTCACCGATTCTGTTCATCATTTTCATGGACAGAATTTCTAGGCGCAGCCAGGGCGGTGAGGGGTTTCAGTTTGGTGGCCGCAGGATTCGATCTCTTCTTTTCGCAGATGATGTGGTCCTGTTGGCTTCATCGAGCAGTGACCTTCAACTTTCACTGGATCGGTTCGCAGCTGAGTGTGAAGCGGCTGGGATGAGAATCAGCACCTCCAAGTCCGAGTCCATGGTTCTCGCCTGGGAAAGGGTGGAGTGCCATCTCCGGGTCGGGGATGAGGTTCTGCCTCAAGTGGAGGAGTTTAAGTACCTTCGGGTCTTGTTCACGAGTAATGGAAGGATGGAATGCGAGATGGACAGGCGGATTGGTGCAGCGTCTGCAGTAATGCAGACTCTGCACCGGTCTGTCGTGATGAAAAGGGAGCTGAGCCAAAGTAGAGTAGAACCGCTCCGGTTCTCCGGTACTCCGAGTAGAATCGGAGTAGAACCGCTGCTCCTCGCATTGAGAGAAGTCAGATGAGGTGGCTCGGGCATCTGGTTAGCATGCCTCCCGAACGCCTTCCTGGGGAGGTGTTCAGGGCACATCCAACTGGTAGGAGGCCTCAGGGAAGACCCAGGAGATGTTGGAGAGACTATGTCTCTCAGCTGGCCTGGGAACGCTTCGGCATCCGCCGGGAAGAGCTAGACGACGTGGCCGGGGAAAAGGGGAGTCTGGGCTTCCATGCTTAGGTTGCTGCCCCTGTGACCCGACCTCGGATAAGCAGAAGAAAATGGATGGATGGATGGATGGAACTCGGATCAAATACTGTATATGCACAAAGCTATTGGGCTGAAAGTTTGAAAGTGATCAGTTAAAAATGTACAGTATCTTCGACATTGCAAGCCATTCTGTCTTTCCCCCAAAGAACACCAAATCCTGTCTTAGGGATTTGTTTTTTGATATTGTTGCAGACCCTCCCAAAAACACTTCAGTGCTGGCACGTCCTTCCAGTGTGGTAGATGCTGGCCGGCCTTTGACCCTGACCTGCAGCAGCCAGGCCAACCCGGCCGTAGACAACTTCACGTGGCACCGTTTAAAGCACAACGGGGCCTCTGTACAAAGTCAGCATCGTTGCATGTTTACTGTTTTTCCTGGCTGTAGCAGAATTCTCTCCTTCTTTGTGCTCTCTACCACAGCGTGGGGCAGCCGTAGCGGTCCTGTGTTCGCTTTCTCAGAGGTCGGGCCTGGAGAGAGTGGGCAGTACTACTGTGAGGCCAGAAACCGCATCGGTGTCCACAGCTCTCCTGTCCTCACAGTGAGAGTTAGAGGTACAAAGGCTTCATTGGGTTGTGCATAGTGATGACTCCGCATTTACAGTATAATGATGAATAAATCAGACATGGGCAATTCTTGCCTTTGGTTATACCGACCCACAGATTCTCTTCTCTCTCAGAGTACTCTTGCTAGTACCGGAGCTTGCTAGTATTGAGTACTCTGGCGCCAAATCTGGCATCAAATCTGCGAAATCTAACATGGCATGTGTTGTTTTTGACCTGCGAGAGTGTACTGATTAGCATTCTGTCCGCTCATTGGCTAATGAAACTCCCACTGATTCTCATCCCGGCGACAGCGATGAAAAGTTGAACATTTTTAAACTTTCTAGGATCGCATCTTACAATCCAGCGTGTGCAAGGTGACACGCAGGAGCACCAAATTTTCATTCCAAATAAAATAGACTGGAAGCGACGCCGCCTCCCGTGTGTGTTACTCATTAGGAGGAAGAAATGCTGTCCTGGAGGAATACAGTCGTCACGATTAATTGGTTCCTGATCCGCGCTAAGTGAATTTTTGCAAAGCGGGACTCAATATTAACTAGGGAAGCACTCGGTGAGCGCAGACCTCCGTCATGCGCCATAGTTTTCTCCATATTCTGATTCACACCCAAAAAATTATCCTATGTTTTTTTAGATCCGTTTTTCATATTTAGTAGAAACTGTTGGAAAACTGTTTTGTATTTTTTATTCCAAATGCTGTGTTCATGTTCTGTGAAGTTATATGCAGAAATGCCAATCGTGATCACCCCCGAAATGTAATCCATTCTTTTACATCCTATTTCCAACAATTACTGAAAATGTTTTAGGTTATTTTGCACACAAACAGATAAACACCAGCAAAAACATAACCTACTCAGTGAAGGTAATAAACGTTAAATAAATGTTGTTGTTAGAGCTTATACAACCTCTTTATGACTTCCTAAATTGTTTTTTTACAATGATTTGGGCCAATTGCCAATTGATCTAACATGCAATGTTCAAACACTAAAGTGAGTTTGAATGGCAACCAAATCTATTTTCCATTGATGATAATGACATACAGTATACTATGCATTATGAAATTATTTTACTGCTTTTTAATAATTCATCCGACCAGTCCAGAAGTCAGCTGGGATAGGCTGCAGCATACCCGCAACCCTATGACGATAAGCGGTGTAGAAAATGGATGGATGGATAATAATCCATCAGCAGGAGCTACTGCTATCAAACATACTTCAGCTACACGTTCATGGTGAAGCAATTATTTGAAGTGGTCGTACAGAGTACAGTATAAAGTCATGAAGGCTCCGCACTGTTTGCGTCAACAAACCATTAACAAACCAAAGAATTACATCTGAATTTGTATGGAGATTGTGTGTGCGTCACATTCATCTTGTGTCTGGAAGTCTTTATGATGCATTCCAATTGTGAAAGGCAAAACAAAGGGATGAGGTGTCATTGATGACCCTGAGGACCATCGCTGTATGACTAAATAACTGTAATTGTAATACAAAATGTAGTTTCATTTCTTTGTGTTTGATGAGTTTGAGGAGTGCAAGTTCTTTCTGTTGCATCTGTTTCTATGAGTCACAGTGAGTCATGTAAAGCCGTGGTGCTTATGAGAGAGGAGGAGATGAGGTGTTGTGGAAAATGACTATTTGAGGCGAGACAGCTGAGGAAGGAGAGCTGCCTTCGGAAAGACGAGGCACAAGTCTAGACGCTTGCGAAATGAAGCACAGATCTTTTTCCGTATCTTTGAATGTTTTACGCGTACGCCTACTGAACTATTTGAATCACAAAGCTATTTTATGCCAAACATCTCCTCCATCAGGTCGCCTAAAGGCCATTGCTTTGGCGTCAGCGGTGGGCGTGTCTGCTGGGCTCATCACTCTGACAGTGGCCATTATGATTAGGTGACATATTAGCATTGATCTGTTAAAATGTCTAAATAGACTAGACTAGCATGTGTAAGCTTTGTTTGGACATCAGCATCATTGGTAACCCAAGCAAACATCGATGTTGTTTAAATATCATCAATATCATCTTTTTTGTAATTTAGATCACAAATAGCCTTTTGTAAATGTTATGTGTGTTGCATTTCAAACTGTAATGTTCATGTACAAAATACTGCTGTGTCTGATAATGACATAACTGTCCACAGTAAGAACATGCACAGAGTTGACGTGGAATCAGCTGAACTCGCCACAAAGGTATGGCCGTTTTTCTAAAAAATTGGCGCTTTACTTCAGCAGTTTTTGCAGCGTGCAGAATGATTAGTCTGATGTGTTTCAGCGGCCCTCTGTGACAGCAGACACTAAGTTCTATGAGACCACGCAGCCTGTGGTCCCAACAAGAGCGGCCTTAATGGCAGACATTCCAGTGAGCAGCTCGAAAAAAATACAAAATACACAGTAAAGGAAGGTTAGAGAGTCACAGACATCTTGTGGTATGTGCAGGAGGAACCTGAAGACTTGAGTGACAGCACCCATCCTGATATTGTTCCTCTTAAGGATGCTCCTCCAATCACAGATGCTGAAACTCCCAGCTTCACCTCCCAATACGTCACTGTCCATTACTCCAAACGTTCAAGGTAAACGCACACATCTTGTAATTTATCCTCCACTTTGTAATTGCCCAACTTAACTGCTGTTGACAGCAGAACTGTAGACACGCTTATACTGCAAGTACATCATCTCACTGTTCTCCACTCCCTTTATTCTCCTGTCATCACCTCCTCTGAAGTCCCTCTCCTCTAGCAGACATTCTGTTTATGAGAGGAAAGTAAAACTGGACACAGTTTTCCATGCTAAAAGGAAAACTCCTGGTGATGAGACTCAGATGTGCTAATACAGTACAGTTGCCTTTTGATGTTGATACAGGGGCGAGCAGGTGCAGGTCCACAACTCTCCACTTGGGGGCGATAAGAAAGCGAAGGAGTCCACCGATGTTGTTTACACTCCGCTGCCCCACCAACCTCACCACTGAGGTATGACCGTCTGCAGCATACATAGTTCACTTCAGTAGTTTTTCTACTAAATGTGAATTAGTAATAAGTGTTACAAGCATAATACCATGCAGCTTTCAAACATATTAACCAGATGCAATATAAATATCAACAATATCACTGCAGCTGTAGTTTGCAGCGGGTGTTTCTGCTATCAATCCTCCCATGCAGAGAAACAACAGTATAATACAGTGCCATTAAGCAACACTGAACTTAACATGAAACCCACAATAATAAGACATATTTATTTTTACTCTGATGTTAACTGTATTTGCACCCTGTAAAATGATTTGCGGGGGGAGTCATTATTATCGTGCTGTTTGCAAAATACACACACTCTTTCCAACAGCACTCGCTTCCTTTCGTGTCCTTTCCCGTCACGCGTGTTAATTAGTGTGGGTAACGCCCTCACCGCCTTCGGTTTTGCTTCTAGCACACGCCAGCTGCAAAGCAAGACGCTAGGCTATAGTTATGGGGCCAACTACCATGTGAATAAACTGTCATTAATTTCATTACGTGTTGATATCTAAAAATCATGTAGTGTCCAATCATTACAATTGTTATCATAAATAAATGATTTGTGAGTTTGTCGTTATTTTTCATAAACTCGACATTGTACACTTATCTTTTTACATGTTTTAGATCACGTGGTGGTGACTGAATCCTGCAAGCAATACACAAGTTCTGAGTGCACTACAACTTTGAATTTTGACTCCCTTGTCAGGTTTTTAGTCAGCAGGTTCAGGGAACATGCCACATACTGTTTAGCATGTGGCATTTCATATTACATATTTCATCAATGAAAAGTCAATATTGTTGTCTCTATTGTTAATATTATTGGTATTGTTATTGTTACCCTCAAGAACTATGTTATTGGCGTAGTGACACCTCGCCACATTTGCTTAAAGCGCATCAGCGCCACTTATTTTCATTTTGGAAAAGTTACCACTAGTTGTATCGTTCGTTTCTATGTTGCTATGTGACCTCAACGTGCCAGGGAAGGAAGTTCGGCAATGCTTAAAACGCCAAATGTATGGAATATACTGTAACTTGATACATGTTATCATGAATGTATCTGTTACTGCATGGTCACAGCTTGTATATAAAACCATAAAATCTTGTTGGAGGTCTTAGGAGGTGTTTTAGTATCCACTTTTTATGCAGAGTAGATGTGTCCCATTACATGCATCACTGAACCGCATCTTTTTTATGTTTTGATGTCTTTTGAACGCACAGAAAAGAGAAAGACGTGTGTTTATGTCTCACAAAAGGATTGTGGATGATGGGCAAACGTCCCCAAAAGTGCAGTTTTCCTTTAAGCCAATGGTCACTGGGCGATTGTTTCAATCAACAGACAATAATTAATCAGTTTTGTGTTGTTTCCTGTCTTTTCATTTGTTGGCAGTGTTTCCAGTTTGGATCAACCACTTGTCACAGACACAAAGTGTGAACGTGAGCAAATGCTCCTCTGTCATCACAGCTTATAAACCAACGTGTGGTCCTGCTGCTACTTCTCAGTCCACATCCTCCAATTTTGCTCCCTATCACAGATCTACACAAATTGTCCACAGTGAAAAAAAGACTGCTCCCCCTCCTTTCGACTAAGCAAATCGCGCCTCGTGCTGCTTTAGAGCTGATAACGTCAATGAAATCAATGAACAGTAGATGGCACGACACAACTGGCTGCTTTATTTACAACAATGCTGCTTTTAGATGGATGAAGCAATTATATTTTTTCATTTATCACTATTCTCTTTGTTGACACATAATTTAGGGGTTTACTGTGTATACTGTGTTTACATGTGTTTACCCTGTGAATAAATGCTCGAGAGAAATACTAAATAAAAGTATTCGTTGTTGCACAAGAGTGAGTTATTGAAACTTACAGTTAAACAACAAGGGGACAGATGCCTTTATAGTCATATATATTTTGCATAATGCGAATGAATGTTGTGTTAGCTCTGTGGTTCACAGTTATTTTCTCTCACACACCCCCTAGGGGACAGAAATGTTTTCCCACAACTGATATCTATTTATCCGTACTGTACAAACTGAAAGGGCCGCACGGTGGATGAATGGGTAGCACATTGGCCCCACAGTCAGGAGGTTCAGGGTTCGAATCTCTGTTGGGCATCTCCGTGTGGAGTTTGCATGTTCTCCCCGTGGATGTGTGGGTTTTCTCTGGGTACTCCGCTTTCCTCCTTCATTCCAAAAACATGCAGGTTAGGTTAATTGGCGACTTTAAATTGTCCATCGGTTTGAATGTGAGTGTGAATGTTTGTCTATATGCGCCCTGTGATTGGCTGGCGACCAGTCCAGGCTGTACCCGGCCTCTCGCCCAAAGTCAGCTGGAATAAGGTCCAGCATACCCGCGACCCTAATGAGGTTAAACGACATGGAAATTGGATGAATGAATAAATAAACTGAAAGTAGGACAATGCAACAAAATGGAGAGCTGTGAAGCATACACATTGTATTCCAAGAGTCAAATTGCATGTTGACTATGAAAAAGTTGGACATGTTGGCAGGTTTACACTAACATTGTACATTTGTAACTAAGTACTTCCTGCTTCTCACGGACGCCACCAAGTTCACCCACTCTTTGAAAATCACTGTGTTAGACTGATTAGATAATTTCACGAGTTTCCATGTCTTCAAATAAGATGTACGGCTACTTAATAACTAACTTTTTTTGACTTAATACTTTTTTGTTAAATCTTTTTTTAATCTAATTGAGAAAGTGTCAAAAGGCAAATATTTAATAATAATTAAATAATAAATAACCTGTGACCCTAATGAGGATAAGCGGCATAGAAAATGAATGAATGAATAAATAATAATTATGCAAAAAAAATAAGCAAAGAAAAAGACTGAGAACAAAAGTACAATTAAAACAACCATGTGTCAGGTTGTCATACTCCAACACCAAAGTCTTGTTCAAAAGCATGCGGCAAAACCAAGTCATCGTTGAACTCAACTAACCCACAGTTGCTGCCAAATGTTATTTAGCAACAGCACAAACAATAGGATAATTTGTTTTGTGGGACATAGCTCACATTTCAAATACATTTTGTTTGTATTGTTTTTTTTTAGTATGTTTTGTTTTCTATAATCTGGAGGGTATTTGTGTTTTATCATAACAAATACAGTTAGACGTCTTCAAGTTAAGATGCATGTATCTGTGTGTATACATTATATTTAAAATTACATACAGTATAGCTCAACAGTCTGTAACAATTGTCAAAAGTCATGCTGGTTCAAAATTTATATTTGGATGATAATTTTTTTTTTAGGGGAAAAATCATCGTCTTTTTTGAGAACATGATTTATTGCACCGTGGGCATACAAATCTGCAGATCATCCATAAAACAATGGCTAGTAATGTGCTACATACACAAGACATCAACAACTATTTACAAAACAACAAAATACTGAGCATCATCTTGACAAGTTCATCCTCAAGCTACAGACTGACTTTGTGTCGAATGTGTTGCATTAGACTCAAGACAGCATATTAACTAGTATGTAAAGTGTACTACGTGACTCATGGAGGAAATCTTTGGTCCAAATTTAACAGGCGTGTTCTGATCCATTGCGTAACACAGTATGCATGGAATATTTGTGACAAGTTGAGTTTCTCCCCGAGTTATGATGACATCGCGATAGCAAATAAGTCTGAGGAAAAGCATTTTCAATCTACAGAACAACACAACCCCTACAGTTTTTGGCAAGCAAAGATTCTTTGTCTGAGATTGACACCTCCAACACATGACAAAATGAAGTATAAAATTAGTATACATGTTTACAGCTCTTACATCACCTTTCCAATGGCAGATGTCTCTTCAGTGTTGCACGTCTTTAGCACAACCATGATTTCCAAATATAATCGTAACACATGACCCATGTCCATCATTCCAAAAAAATTAATGGTGTGAATGTATGGCTTCAAGTTGTTACTGACAACACTTTTCCAAAGGCACTTTTCAAGCTCATGTCAGAGTTTATTCAAACCTGCCATCCTTCGTGTTCTCCATGGGAAACTTCTGCACTTTCTTTCTTGGCACCCTCCTGTTTAAATAGTTTCCCATAAAATGCTCGCATTTTCATTTTCATTAAAAAAATCATAATCAATGGTACAACAGGTGACAATGGTGACAGTATCCAGGCTTGAGCAACAGCAGTCTGCATTGGCAGTGGGGAATCAGGATTTTTGTTGTCGGGATCGGTAGAGGATTTCCCATATTTCCCCTTAATTGTATTAAAATTCCCCTCATTTCAAATGCAAATGTGGACAAGTATCAGTTGATTTACATCACTAACTGAAAGGACTGAAAGTCTTTGTCAGTTTACAGCTTTACAGCAGAGAAATGTTCTTCTTGAATGGTTGGACAGACCATTTCTCAGATAATTTGTCAATATTCTAAACCCTAACGTGATCTTATCGCCTTTAAATGATTAACATTAACGTTATTTGTAAGTATTTCTCACGCTATTGTTGCTGGCTTTTATAGGTCACAAACTCAGAATGCTGTAAAATGGTACATGTAAAGGGCAGAAGAAGAAATGAGAAACCATGGCAAGGTGGAGACATCAAGAACATTCATATGTTCCTCATTCACGCCTTCAGGGTTGGCAAACACTCTTAAGCAAGAGTAGCAAGCATAGAAAACACGAGTGCAGAACAGTCATGTCCGGGCCATTTTATGAACTCCTGGTGAGTTGTTATAGTTCTGCAGGAACAACCGAGAAAAAACAATGACAAGTGTAAAGCAGAAATGCAAAAATTGATTTTACTAATACTGTGAAAGACAAAAAACAAATTATCAATTACCCTCATGGCTGTAGATATCCAAGGCAGAAATCGGGATACCCTGGTGTAAACTCCAGGCTTCTTGGCCATGGCACATCCTGTTCCCCAGCTCACCACTCCCAGTAAACGGTAACGGCTGGACTTTGACAGGCAATCCTCTGCCACAAAGGGGCCACCGCTGTCTCCCTGACACCGCAGTTGGGATTCGGTATAAATTGACACATTCAAAGAAACATGCGTTAAGAAACTTGAGAAAATCTGACACACAGACTCATCTAAGACTACTGAAATGAAGAGCAACAGTAACACTCACCTGGCAAGAGTCCATGTTTCCCTTCACATATCCAGCACAGAACATACTGGTGGTGATCTGGTTGTCGTAGTAATCAGCAGCATTACAAACAGCATCACTGATGATGGGGACGTTCACCTCCTGCAGAACGGTTGCTCGATTACCTGAAAGTAATCAAGTAAGTGATGAAGTGATGTCACGATGACAACAACACTTTTGTCTGCAAATCTTTGACCCACCAAAGTATTCAACGTTTCCCCAGCCTGTTACGGTGCCCATCTGTCCATCAATCAGTCTTTGACCGTATGCTGGCAAGCAAACGGGTTGGATGTACTCTACACACAGCAGACATAAACATGAGCTTTTAAGCACAAAAATATAGTAGATGTATGTAACAATGTATCATGCATGCCACAAAAGATAAAATAAGTTATTACAGTACGTACTATATAGTCTGCAACAAAAGTAGAACAACAGAAGGTGCATTCACAGAATTTCTACCACTTTCATTCCAAATGACAGAGGATTGCAGTCATAAAGCAGGACACTAGATGTCCCTCATGTTCAGTTGAAATGCTGCTTTCAGAACATTTGTCTGCAATGCACTTTCACATACCACAAGTATATCTCATCTATTAATTTTAATAATAGATCACTGAAAATGAATCATGAAAAAAAAAGTGTTTGGTTTTTCCCTAAAGTACAATGAAGTGCGCAAATTACCCTGAGGATTAACGTCTGCATGGAAGGAAAATGTTCTTCTATGACAGTCAACCATACCGTTGAAGGTGAGCGGCTGAGCAAGGGCCAGTACCGCAATGTCCCTGCTGTTGTCGTCAATGTTAGCGTCCACAAAGGGCAAGTAGCTGCTGTGATAAACAATAGTTTTCACTTCTGCCACATTGGCATTGCCTGGTTTGTTGTAGATGGAGCCCAACAGGACACGCCAGCGACTAATGAAGCGATAACGTCTAAAAAAACAGAGTAATAAAGAAATGTTTACAGTACACATACCGGCCTCAACATCAGGTACAACTGCACAATTTAACGTGATGTGTAATGCAGAATTCTGAATGCTATAACGCTCAGTCTTTTACGCGGGGAAGCAGTGAGCTGCAGAGACAATCCAGCGATCTGAGATGATGGAACCTCCACACTGATGACCTCCATCGTACTGCAAGCTGACCTGCCACGGCCAGCTGCCTTGCCTGGCGTCCACACCACCAACTATTCGATCTGCTGCAAAACTACGCCTGCCACAGTCTGGCAAGGGTTAGAACGTAGATTTTGAAATGACTTTGAGTGAAATAAATAATACATACGAGAACAATAAATAAAGATATGAGTAACTATTTTACCTTGACACAACAATGTGAGAACCTCCTTGCTCTCGCAGTCGCTGAAATGAAAGTGGTACATTTTAGGGAGATTTTGAAGTACAGAGAAATCTCCCTCGTTGAACATCTACAAGGGCATACATGTCAGAATAAAGACACTTTTTAGCATGATGTGTTGAAGCAGGTGTTTTACAGTGGTTTGCTTATTTTTACCATTCTGTTGCGATTAAGAATGTTAAAGTGAATCTGCATCCATCAGTATGATGTTTGCAGTTTGCATGATCAAATTTACGAGTCAGTGTGTGTTACCATGGGAACAAAGAGTCTCTGATTTTCTTTCCATGGCTCAACTCTTCGGTTCTGACACAAAAGAACTCGCCACCTTCACCCCCAGCATCTGGCACAGATGTGATTGAGTAGTTCACCACACTGTAAGAAAGACGCGTTACTTCTGTTCTGATTTACCTGGTTGGCAAAATTACAATGCATTTTTACCACAGTCACACCTGACAAAGCCCACTTCCTCACAGCTGATGCTAGCCAGGAGCTCATTGGCTGATGAGGAACACACTTGGCGCCACCTCTTCTGAGCAGAGTCATACACTCTGAGATGTTGGTCAGCAGAATTAACTTGGACTGTGAGTAATTACAACAACCAGTTAGTAGGATTTACACCGAGTCATGTGATTTATTCCTGCAACTTGATCAAGGGATCCAATCAGTTTAAATTGAAAAAAATCACCATCATAGTATCCGGTGTCTTCTTCCAAAGTGCAATATGAAACTACAGAGCAGACATAAGAAAATTAGACATTAGGTAGTTCATTATTTTCTCAAATCAAAAGTGGTGTATTTGCTACTGTACATGTGTGTGATTACGCGTCTGACCTACGGCCCAGACTGCTGCTCCAATGGCGGCCAAGGTCATCAGCATCACACACACACCCATCACCCGACAAGGGGTTAATACACAGGTGAGAGCGATCCCCCTACTCCCTGCACACACACACACGCACACACACACACACACACACACACAGACACACACAAAGGCTTTATAAAGGCTCAATATGACAGGATCTCAAAATTTAATAAATGTGCTAACAGAGTCAGAAAGTTCAGATGAAATAAAAGGTTACAGTTTTTGCAAAAAAAAAAATGCTACTGTTTGTTTTAGAATGATTTTGTCATATTCCATTTCAGCAGACAATCCCAATGTGGACTATAACAATAACATGATATTTTTGGCACATTGCAAATGACACTGATCAATAGTCTGAAGTCTACTGCAAGAACAAACTGTTGAATAAACTAGGATACAGTGCCATGACTGTCCTGCATGCACATACTGAACATCCACACACACCTGAATGCTGCTGCCGGCATGCTGCTGCTAAGTGGCCAAGAGACAAGAGAATACGTTTTAGTAGAAATATTGGCTTTTTACCAATATCCCACATAATGATCAATTGATAGACTGATACACTGTACCCTGTTGTATAATGAATTATTACATTATGCTTCTTGTACTGTGATGTTACTTTCACAAATAAACACTTGGTGCAAAATGTGGCAAATTCTGCAATGTAAAATATAGAAAAAGTGCCATATACTGTATTTCCATTCATCTAGAAGAACATTCATATGATCAATTTTGCCTCAAATGTGCATGATGGACTTTCAAGTTGTTCCACATCAAATGCACCTAAACTGGGCGCTTCTTTTTGCATTGGGGCAGTCATGCTGCAACGTAACCTTCTCTCAAAGTTTGAAAGCATACAATTGTCAATGTACATACTCCATGACAACTCAACAACAAATAACTTTGGCCTTGTTGCGTAAGCCATCTGCCAGGGCTTACCATTCAAAATACACCAAAATACACTTTTCTTTGTCCATTTATCCTCAATATTTCTTGCTGTCTGTGGGTCCACATCCACCACTGCGTTTCCTCAAAATACGGTCTGAGCTATATATGACAGCCCTAAATACAATAATTGTTACTTTCACCACAGATTAATTAAACATTTGTGGAAAGGGAGGACATTAGCCAAATAAGATTAGATCAGATACATGTCTAGAGGTTGTAATTGGGGTTTTGTTTTGTTTTTTTTACAATTGTAAAAGTGATTGTGGCAGAGCTCTGAGCAATGTATGCCCTAAAGAGACAAAAACTGTCATGCTCTGAAACATTCTTTTGCCATCAAGGCAGCTCTTTTTTTAATCACAGGCAAAGACAGAACAAGAACTCTATTGTCCACTTGTACCTGAGACCCCTTCTGTAGGTCTTTGTTCTAAGGATCCTTTTAAAGCTAGAAGCTGTGGAGGTACTTTGTGCTTGGAGATTCCATGCTATATGTCAGGGTTTTTTTTTCCTGTGAGAGCTAATTTGGCAAATTAAAAATGGCTTGTTTTTGTAGCATTAGTTTTCATAGCTTATTTCAACCCATACCTGATAGGTTTGTTTTCCCAGAACACTAGCAAAATGTTGGTATCAGCATAAATATTTTGTCCTTGTGCATTTTGTATTTTATAATGCATTTCTTTTTGATGTATTTCCCATTATTAACTGAAAACCCAAAAGAAAGCCAGGCTCACGACACCTCATGTGGTCGTGGGGGGTTACCTTGTGCCCACGGGCACCACACTGGTTACTCCTGCTGTAGATCTATTTCATTATGTAAGATTTTCAACGCAAATAGTTAGGAATACCATTTTCCCTATTACACTATGGGAAAAATACAACAGCTAGTCAAGTTTTCAAAATAATAACTGAGGGATAAAAGAACCAGCAAGAATGAGTTGAATTTTTGACTTTGAAAATGTGCCATGGATTTTACGGAGGTTTGATGTTGTTTCAGTCTCGTGAATTACACAAAAGCCCATTGCATAGTCAGCAGAGATTATCCTTTTGACGTCTTAGAATCACTGACATTTAGACTTCGGGAAACAGATTCTAAAACAAACCAGGAAACCAGGAAGATCCATTTTATCCGGTCCTTGTCCGGTCCTTCAAAAACAGGTTCTGGCTTAATTCAACATAGATTCACTCCAACTTAAATAGGAAAAGCAGCACTGAAGTGTGCATACCAATGACAATACCATTCCTGACAGCAAAGATAGTAGAATAAAAAAGCAACAGGAGGGGAAGTTAAGGCTCAAGCTGCCTTGATACTTGCACAAATTTTGTCCCCGCAATGGTATGCAATTGTGCGTGTTCAATGTGCACATTTGTCTATAAATTGGAGTGAAGTACGTGTACATTGTTTTTAGAAATGTTCAGTTGTCTTCTGAAAATTAGTTTTAAGTGTCTGTGAAGCAGCTCACAACATAGCCCCACCACTCCTGCCACCTACATGCCCTCTTTCTTGTTAATCTCTTACAAGAAATCTTCTGGTTGAGAAAACATTGACTCCCGTTGTCCAACATTTTAAAAATTGCCACCAACGCGTTAAAGAGAGCACACACTGCAGCAATCTTTACTTATGTAATCACAAAATGTGTGCGACGTCGTACTGTTGTGCATGCAGCACTTCCCAGACACTTTGTGTTATTTTTTAACTTTTTTCTATTATTTAGTCAAATTTTTTTGGTAATGTGAAAGGCCACATGGGAAATCGGATTTAAGCAAAAATAATTGAATTGGACATCATATCTTGCAGTGTAAACCGCACCTTTTGATGACATATAGGTCGGATATATGCGACCTGAACATTCAGACTGCAGAAGTTTGGATACATCGGATTTATATCTACATACGAATGAGGCCCGAGTCCCATTTGAAAAATTTGGAATTGAAATCATAAAAAAATCAGTTTCAGTTCACATACTTTATGTGCAAAAAAATCTGAATTGACCTGTTGTATGAATGTAGCCATAAACAGAAAGTAGAATGTCCAAGTTAACAACACATACAGTTTCTTTACAGTTCACTCTGACATTTCATATTCCTTGCTGTAGTTTAAAATGTGGTTAACAGAGCTATTGCTGTACCGTGAAATATGATTACCATGAAACAAGCTTATGCCACAACTTTGTTCACCACTGCACCAGAAAGCACAATTCAGCCTGTCACTCTTAGAGTACTGACAAAACAAGTGTTAATAAATCATTTATAAAGTGCTTTTTATCTTGTCTGGGATGTTGAATTTATAAATACAAGCAACGGAGCCAGCTTGGAACATCCGTTAATAGTTAACTGTCAAGTGGACTTATGTCTGCTGACTGTCCAAATGCAGACAGCGGGCAGCATGACTGTCAAAGCATTTGAAGATGCGCATCCTTGATCGTGTGATATTGACACTTACCCATCTTGCTCTCTTTTCCAACTTTTTCAGCATACATCCGTGTATAATAAAACACAGATGCCAACTGAAGATGATGTCCTTTCTTCTTTCTTTTGGCACCAACTGTTGCTAAAATAATAAACAATAAAATGAGATGTAATATGCCATATTCTTGACAATGCGGGTTTTTTTTCTGAAATTAAATGAATAAATACATAACAATAATACAATATAAATGAATGCAATAAAGAATTAATGGTATATTTTAAAATGATAACAAATGGCATGTTGCCCTTGCAATATACTGTACAGTGGTATGCAAAAGTTTTCAGTTTTCATTTTCAAGATTTTCCTTTATGAATCATTAATTGTTTAGATCAGCAATTTCAGTTACGCATATCATATAGCTGACAAACAGTGATATTTTAGAAGTGAAATTATGTTTTTAGGATTTACAGAAAGTGTGCAATAATTTTTTAAACAAAATTAGGTAGGTGCACAAATTTGGCCATCACAACAGAAAATTTACATCAATATTTAGTAGATCCCCCTTTGCAGAAATAACAGTCTCTAAACATTTCCAATGAAGGTCTGGATTCTGGTTGACAGTATATTTGACCATTTTTCTTTACAAAACAGTCAGGTTTGATGGTTTCCACTGTATGTATTATAGGATTCTATCCACAAGACAATCATCCATCAATCCACCCGTTTTATACACCGCTTGTCCTCATTAGAGTCACGGGTGAGCAGGAGCCTATCCCAGCTGATTGGGTGAGATACAAGGTACACCCTGGACTGGTCACCAGTGAATCACGAGACACATACAGTGGTATGCAAAAGTTTGGGCACCCCCAATAATTTTCAAGATATTTCTTTCTAAATCATTAGTTATTTGGATCAGCAATTTGAGAAGTGAAATTAAGTTTTTAGGATTTACAGAAAGTGTGCAATGTTGTTTTATTGATTTGAATACTTTTAGCACTAATTATTGGATCACAGAATTTGTTTGGTTAGCTCACTGACCCTTGACCTACATACACAGGTCGTGCCAATCATGAGAAAGGGTATTTAAGTTGACCAATTGCAAGTTGTTCTCCTCTTTGCATCTTCTCCAAAGTGTGGCAATATGGTAGCCTCAAAACAACTGTCAAATGACCTGAAAACAAAGGTTGTTCAACATTGTGGTTTGGTGGAAGGATACCAAAACTTAGCTCATAGATTCCAGCAGTCAGCTTCCACCATGATGAACATAGTGAGGTAATAATGAAGGTCCACAATCAAAGTTCTGGTTAAGGCCCTGAGTGGCAGGTCAAGAAAAATCTCAGACAAGCAGAGGTGAAGGATGGTGAGAACAGTCAAACGCAAACCACAAAGCAGCTCCAAGGACCTACAACATGATCTTGCTGGTGATTGTGTCACTGTGCATCGGTCAACAATTCAGCGCACTTTGCACAAGGGAATGCTGTACGAGGAAGAAGCCGTTTCTGTGCACATGCCACAAACGGAGTCGCTCGAGGTATGCTAAAGCACATTTGGACAAGCCAGCTTCCTTTCGGAACAAGATTCTGTGGACTGATGAAACTAAAATAGAGTTATTTGCACGTAACAAGGGGCGGTACATGTCGGATGAAGAACACAGCATTCCAAGACAAACACAACGCTATCCACAGTAAAATGTGGTGGTGGCTCCATCATGCTGTGGGGCTACGGCCAGTACAGGTACTGGCAAACTTGTTCAAATTGAAGGTTACATGGATTCCAGTCAGTATCAGCAGATTCTTGCAAATAATGTTCAAGAATCAGTGACAAAAATGAAGTTGCGCCGGAGCTGGATACTTCAACAGGACAACAAGGAAATTCTACAAAAGGCATTCATGCGGAGGAACAAGTGCCACATTTGGAATGGAATCTCAGTCCCCAGACCTGAATATTATTGAAAATATGTGGTTTGATTTAAGGCGGGCTGTCCATGCTTGGACACCATCAAACCTGACTCAATGGAAGTGTTTAGAGGCTGTTATTTCTGCAAAACGGTGACCTAAAGGATCCTGATCAAAAGGAGGGGTGCCCAAACTTTTGCATACTACTGTATATACAAACAAATCATTCACATAACTGCCAATTTGGAATCTCCAATTGGCCTAATGTACAATACAAGTCAAAAGTGAAGAGACACCTCATTTACAGCGGTGAACAATTCCTACAAATGCCGTATTTTGTGAAACTCCTTAATTGAGACCAGAATGTGAGCCTTACATGCTAACCACAAGATAATTGCACGGCCCACTAGACAACCAGAAAAACAAAATAATATGGCATTAATTACATCGACAGTGAAAGTAACGATAAACCTGAGGAACAAAACTAATCATTGCATGCACATTTTATTGTGACAGAGATATAAGGAGAAAGACTGACAATAAATGACTTTTGAATCTCTTTCTTGGGCATTTTTATTGGGGCTCTACTGAAAGACGTTACTATTGTGTATGGTTCTGAGTTGTGTCAGGGTTTGGGTCATAGTGTGCAGTGGCATTTGTCGGCTACTTTGAGCCAGCCAGAGAGAGAAGAAGAGTTTGAAGTGTGGATTGTGTTTTGCTGTAAGATATACAGTGCTGTTTTGTGCACTCCAATAAAAAGCGTATTTTTGCATCCCGCCTCATCGTCATTCTGCCGTCATCAGAATACTTCATATTCTTATCTAACAGAGCTGCTGTGGTAATTTTGTTGTATGTGCACACGTGCAAACTTTTCTTCTGGTGGCTAATAATCATTATGTTAATAATTGGAGTCCACATTGGCCACTAAGTGTCACTAGTAACACACACACCAGACTTGGCTGTCAATAGCAGTTATTGCAGGTTTTCAAGTCTTATTTATGTCTTAATTTGATTATTTTCTTTGATTATACCCACAATATTGGGTAATATGAATGTAAACGTAGGGTAAAGGATTGTTAGTCTATTTCTAGAGCAGGGGTAGGCAAACTACCGCTTGGGGGGCTCATCCGGTACGCCCACTTTAAAAATCCCTGTAAAATTTAATTTTGTTAATGGTGTGGTCTAATGTTTAAAGTGCTCCTGAAAAAAGGGACACAAGCACATATAGGAGATTGTGTGACACTTTAAAGATAAAATAAAACAAATGATTCCTTGGGACTGTTAAAATTATAAGACGAGTCAAAAAGACACGACTCAAAATGCTTGCCTACTTCTGGTCTCAGGGGCTCTAATGATACCCGTACATAGAAGGTCATAAACATACATCATAAATCTATGCTCTAAATACAAATATATTACATTTATAATTAGGGACTCCTACGTTGCAACCATGTACTGTATGTCGACGTCAACTTAAGCCGGCACTATTAACAATATTAGTAGATCAGGACGTGACGACGTGATGACTAGACGAGTTGGAGACATAAGCAGAAGCACTGATGCAGGTTCCACTGAAGAACAGTATGTACGTGGGGTCATCCACTTTTCACATACCAGGATGTAAACAGCAGAAAATCACAATCAAGAGTAAATTAAATTGCAGTATTTTTGGTGCGCACAAAACAGTCATTTTCACTCTGCTAATACTAAGGAAAACGGTAATAAAACGGCTTCCATCAGCATATGAATAGTTGGTTGGTTAGACTGTATTCTGTTTTTCAGTCCAGTTGTGTGTGTGTGTGTGTGGGGGGGGTATTTGTAGGGTGTGCTAAGGGCCAATAAGAAACTAGCTGTGGGCTGTAAATGCCCCTGGGTGGTGGCCCTTTGAAGCTCCTGAAGTAAACTAAATGTATTAAAAAAGAGAAAGAAAATATTACAGTCTTTGACACACATAACTCCATCCATCCATTTTCTATGCCTACTGAGGAGACAGATAACACGTTTTGTAAATGCACATATTATCATTAGTAGTAGTAACGGATTCATTTCAGATTTGGGACTAAAATGCCTTTAAGCAGGTGTTTGCACCTCTCTCACCTCTGGACGCAGGTAGTCTGGTTGCCTTGTTCAAAACAAAACACGTATTTTCTTTTAGTCCACTTTGGTGAAGAAGCAAGGGAAGAAATGACGTGTATGTCTCTTCAGCACGATGAAAACCTGCTTTTCTCCTTTTCCAGTAATCCAGTGGCTTCGCTCACAGGTTACTGACCCCAGCCAAGCGGCGAAATGGTGGTCGACTTTTCTACGGCGTTTTGAGCTCTTTGGATCAGCCGAAACCGCCTGCGCTCGCTTCCGGTAAAAAAGTCCAACAGCATCTGAAATACTGTCGACAGGGACAATGGAGTTTTGTGCCACTTTTACCCGCTGTTTTGTCACTCTGAGCGGTCGTCCTGTGAGCGCGCGGGAGCGCTGCAGAGGGTGGTCACGTGGGACGTTGGGACTGGACGTTTGTGCGCGAGACCACGCAGCCACCGCACAAAGTGATGCTGCGCACCTGGCGCAGGTGGACACGTTCACGTAAACCAACGGAGCGCCTTATATGGAGACTACAGTATTGGTGTGGACTAAATAATGTTTGTTTTTTTTCCATTTCCAATTCTGCATTTGCAAAATAAATGTGATTCTGTGCAGATCAAGTGAAATACAGCTTTATTTCCCAGGTTATCACCCCTTCCGTGCTAAATTGAATGTGTGTGCCCCAAATGAAAAAAGGCAAAAGCTTGCCATCCAAACGTGTTGCATTATTGTGAATTTTGGGAAAGAGAAATACATACCAAAATCAACTTTTGACCATCATAAAGCCTTTATTAACTGAAACACTTTTAATGTAACAGTTTAAGGCAACACAACTGCTGCCATTGAAGTGTAAAAAGAAGTTAACCCCATTGTATAAGCTGGTTAACATCTGGGCACACACGAACCTTCCCACCCATCACTAGACATCATTTGAACTTTGTTTTTTGGGCTAAATCTGGTCGGTTCGTCATTGCCTTGATTTAGCCCAGAAATAGATGTTAAAAATTGGGCTGAGTTTAGTCCCACTGATTTGGTCCAAATATAGCGCCAAAATAGACAATTTTCAACCAAAATTAGCAGGGAAAGGGACGGCTCTATGTAGACGTCTTTATACCTTTCACTTATCAACCAAATTTCAACATATGGTCATGATCTCTTTTCAACCAATTTTTGCGGGTGGGTTTAGCATATCAGTGTAAATCTGTGTAACAGCTTGAGGAAAGAATATGAAGCCGGTTAAAAAAAACGACAAAAACATATTTTGTTTACAAGTTGGAAGAGACTAAATGCAGAGAACCCCAGTGTCTAATATTATTTATCCTCATTGATTTATTATTAAAACAATTACCACAGTATCTGTTATCAATTATTTTGGATTCATCAATTTTATTATGAATGAACACATCTTTGTCTGTTATCGTTTAGGCTAAATGTAATAATTTATTATTATCTAATGACTACCACAGTGTCTGTTATCATTTATCCCGGGTTTATTAGTTCAGTATATTGAATATATACCAACATGTTTAATATAATCGATCCTGAATGTATTCATTTCTTATAATTTAATGAATATCGCAGTGTCTGCTATCTTTTATCCCAGATTCATTCATTTATTATTATTGAATAAATAGTGTCTCATATCATGAATCTGTCATTCATTAATTTATCATTATCTATTGAACACCACAGTGTATGATATGATTTATTTTGAATTGTTTCATGGGATGGAAGCTAACAGAGGTTCCACTGTATGGGAATAACTGACACATAAGTGCTGAGAGAAAAGGGTAGAAAAAAGGGTAGGATTAAATGAGCTTTCTTCTTACTCCTTTTTGCACTTGGTGAACTGTACAAGTGTATGTTTGTTAATGTAACTCTGTTATTCATTTTCAAAATCAACACACCACTTTCAGATGTTGGAACAGTATTCTCTTAGCTTAACATAATAGCTGGTTGAGATGGCACAAATGCATAACTTTTTTTTTAATAAAAAGTATAAAATGAAGCTTTAACTGATTCAAGGCCTCCTTCCACCGTTTGTACAAATCTTACATATTTGTTAACAGTATTCACAACTCATACCGATGAGACAAAGACTAGACAGATTTATAAGCACCAGCTTTTCCCTAAAACATATTGTTTTCTTCTCTGTGGTGACATTTGTTTCATTTTCTATTTGACTCTCATTAGCGTTACTCCAGACAGAGCCAATTACATTTAGGACAGAATCTTGTTGATGTGACTTCTCAGCAAGCCCTCTGATAATAAACATAGAACAGAGCTCAGCAGTGAGGATGTAAACCAGGAGGGCAATGACTCCCACCCACAGGATACTTGTTTATCAAGACTTCATCCCAAAGGACTATTTTTAACACCAACATGGGGATTTCTTTGGTTGAATGCTTATGGTGCTTGTATACATGTGCATTTCAATGAATTGTTTTTGTGTATAGGAATCCAAACAAGAGCAGCGCTTCAACACTTCAGTTTATCACTTTGTAATACCATACATTTCTATTTGTGTGAATGTCATCTGAGCATTATTCTAGATGTGATTAATTTAACAAAATTCTATTTTACTAAAATTATTTTAAAAACATGTTATTTACTGATCTGTATTTTCTTGCAAACAAATATTGAAACACTACAATATTTATAGGTCTTGCTACAATGGGGGCCCTGTAATTGAGTGGCAACCAGTCCAGGGTGAACCCCGCATCTCACCCAAAGTCCACTGGGATAGGCTCCAGCATACCCCCACGACCCTAACGAGGATAAGCTGCAAAGAAAATGGATGGATACTACTATAGGGGTCTCTTAATATTCAACAATTTGATTTGAAGAAGTCTGATTCGACATTAGCCTGGCAGACTACTTGTATGAAAATAACATGTAATCAATATTGTAACATTCAAAACATTCAACATGTAACATACATGAAAAGTACAGTATCTATAGTCAAGTCAAACTTTATTTATATAGCACATTTAAAACAGCCAGAATAGACCTAAGTGCTGTACATGCTATATAGACAATGAGAAAATAAAAGCAAACAATATATATATTAATTATTTATATATTGTTTGTTTTTTTTTTTAAAAATAAATAAAGAAAGAACAAAAACTATAATATATACAAAATAAAATGTGTGACGCGCTGACAAGTACTGGACCCCCAGATGCGGAGACAATGTGTTTATTTAGGTTGGTAGCCATCCACCATTAGGTAGTGTTGCAAAAAGTTCAAACAAAGAGGATGGCACCACAAACAAAAATGCACAAAAATGTCAGCGTGGCCGCGCGACTACTGGGCTCACCTGAGGAGAGGCAGGAGCTTACATACAAATGTAGCAGGCAAAGACAGAGTTTACACAAGGCAGAAACAGTAGCGAAAACAGTTGGCGTCTGTGTTCGAAGCTAGAGAATGCACAGACCAGCGTCTCCCAGCTGAAGTCCATCCGCTTAAGTAGCCTTATGCTCCTCCCCGCTCAGGTGTGCCCAGTTGCCCCGCCTCCAGTGGGTAGCAGGACTCCTGGAGAGAAAGAAAAAACACACAGGCGAGAAGACAGAGACTAGGGCGTGACAAACATGTGTGCAACTAGTGTCTGCAGCTTCTTCCATATTACGTACAGCCAATATGTGTCTCTTTTTAACTGGTAAGGTTGTTATGCCAACTTCATTATATATCTTAACTGTGTATTTGAATCCAATAAAGTAGGTTGGTAATTGTCGAATTGGTAAAGTTGTTGTTTTTGTTAGTTTTTGTTTAACTTTTCAGATGTGTGATATGACCATTTGCCATTTTGTTCATCTTGCTTTCTGTGTCACTAAATAAGGTATTGTTGTTGCACATTTACCATGTTTATTTCTTTATCTGAGTGTTTTAGTATTTTTCTTCAGAAGTACAAAAAGGTGCAAAATAAATCGGTTTATTTGTAGGGATTGTCATTTTCTATGCAAATAAATACAACATTTGACAAGATGATTAGTCTAACAGAATCTAACCAACCAGATTATGAAAATCATTACAGCCCTACAAGCTACAAAATGCTTAAAAAGCTAGCTAGCCTGATTTATACTCTATTTATATGAAACTCAATATACTCTGAACAAAAATATGAATGCAACACAAAAACATTTTTTGTGGCCCATCTCCCTCAAATATTGGTCACAGATCTTGTCTAAATATGTGTCAGTGAGCACTTCTCTTTGGTATATCAAGATGCTGATTAGACAGCATGATTATTGCACTGGTGTGCACTGGACACAATAAAAGGCCACTCTCGAATGTGCACTTTAATCGCACAGCACAATGCCACCGATGTTGAAAGTGTTGTGGGAGTATGCAACACGCCTGCTGACTACAAGAATGTTCACCAGAGCAATTGTGCATGAACTGAATGGTGATTTATTTTCTATAAGCAGTTGCCAAAGGTGTTTTTGAAAAATTAGCAACATGTACGCTCATCTGCGTGGTTGTCATCCTCACTGGGGTTTTGATCTGACTGCAATTTGTCATCACAACCAACTTGAGTGGGCAAATGCAGTAAAGCAATATAGTAAAACTGCACATTTCATGGCTTTTTATTGTGCCCAGCCTAGGGCACACCTGTGCAATAATCATGCTGTCTGAAAATATTTTGATATGTGAGGTGGGTGGATTATCTTGGCAAAAGTACTCATTAGAGATTTTATTTTTTTTAAACATGAAATGATTTGGATCTTTGAGCTCAGCTGATCAATGATTGGAGCAAAAACAAAAGTGTTTATATCTGATAATGAGTGCTTAAAAGCACATACCAAACCTTCCTAATAATATGGATATTTCTTTTATGAACTACAGAGGGCAGCAAACACTGCCTTGCTGCTGAAACGCCTTCTTTGATAATTTATTGTTTTTGCTTACTTTAGATCTTCTAAAAATGGCAATATATTTATTTTCTAGCAAAATATATAAGCAGTATTTCATGTAATTTTCTACTCTTAATGCTCTTTATTTATTCATCATACTTCATACTTATTTGTTAAAGTAGTGTTCAAAATAATAGCAGTCCAATGTGACTAACCAGATTAATCACTGTTATTAGTATAGTTACCAGTAGGTGCAGTAGATTATCAGATAACAAACAACACCCAGGATTAATGATATGCACGCTTTTAAGCTTTTTTCCAGCTGGAAAAATAGCAGAAGGTTTAAACAGCCAAAAGTCAGCACGAAGCGTTTACCACAAACGAACTGAGCAGCGTGCCGTGCAAGCCAAGGAGGAATTCATCAACATCTCTCAGATGAGCTAGAGAATGAGTTTAAGAGGGTGCTGGTGCAATCACTTGTGCCTGGTAGCTCCGCCTCCAGCCAGAGAGCATAAGTCTGAAAAACAGGAAAACAAAGGCCAAAAACCAGAAAAAGAACGTGTCAAAATAATAATTACAGCCACAACATTACGTGGCATGTAACAATTATTGTGTTTCAGTGACAGACCAATAAAGCACTTGAACATTTCTCTACAGGGGAGTCAAACTCGTGCCACGTAGGGCCGGGACACTGCAGGTTTTCTTTCCAGGCCCCCTTAACGCAGGTGATTTCAATGATCAACACCACCTTCAATTTGAGGGAAGGAACTCATCAGTTAAAATCACCTAATGGAAAAACCGGTCTGAGTGAAAACCCGCAGTGTTCATCAATAAGCGTAGCACTATGTGATGTAATTCTGCTGGGTCTTGTTATGGTTGGGTACAAACCCATACTGTACTTCCTATTGATAAATTAATCAGGTGCTTTGTGTTTGTTTAGATTTATCAAATCAATGTTAAAATCTGCACAGATAAAAAGGTTTTTATTACTTGTGACTGAAAAAAAATTTTCTACCCAATCCGTTAATATTTCTACATTTGAGCCTGTTGTCCGGTATAAATAACTTATAATTACTTTTTTTTTATTCCTGTTTTGACTTTCAATTGATATACACTTTAAAACAGGGGTGTCAAACTCGTGCCACGGAGGTCAAGACACTGCAGGTTTTCTTTTTAGCCGGTCACTACAGCAGGTCTTTTTAATTAACAACACCTCATTCAATTTTAGGGAAGGACCTTATCAATTACTATCACCTGCTGGAGAAACCTGTAGTGTCTGACACTCGTGCTCCATTGCATTGTTTATTGCAATGGTCATATTTTCTATTACTTTAAATGTAAGTTTTTTACCAACATATTTGGCTCCACCCCCTATACCAGTGTATAAGAGTATAACCTTCTAACTCAAAGTTAACACCTTTGTCTCCTTTAAGTCATGTTTCTGTTTCATGTTATCACATCAAAAGACTGGTCAAACTGCTGTAAAAAAAATTAAATATACAGTATATATATATATATATATATATATATTCATTCATTCATTTTCTATGCCGCTTATCCTCATTATACATATATATATATATAACATCTATAAAAGAGTATACACAAATATAGAATATGTTGTTTTCTTTTCATTTAATAGTACTACTGCCTTTCATGTAAGGGATTACTTCCTTCCATCCATTTTCTATGTCACTTGTCCTCATGAAGGTCACGGGCATGCTGGGGACGTTCCCTGTTGTCTTTGGGGATGAGGCGGAGTACATCCTGAACAGCAAGGAATGACTTGTTTCATATTTAAATCCTTCTATCAAGATGTGTTTTTTCAAAGTTTACATACTGGTAATATTTGTAGTATTTGGCCTCTGCTAACCTGTCAGCCCTTCCGAAAGCAAAAGAATGCTAATGCCAGTCATCAAAAGCATCCCAACAACAAACAAAGAAGCCGGACCAGCTCAACCGGTTTGCTTGTTTGGCTTCTCAGTTTTATAGATCTTTTGTTCAAATCAAAGACGTAAACTGGTAGGTGCCCTACTGGAAATCTCATACTAAGGTTAGTTTCTTTTTTTATATATATGTTAAATTCTTACTTTATTTCACATCTACATGCATAACACTCTTTAGGCTGCATTCTTCTTGTTTGCAAAACCAGCATATAAAAACATCACTCAAGTGTAAATTGTAAAAGCTGATGGTGAGCGGTGACTGCGTAGGAAGAAATATTAGTGTACAGTACATAAAAAAACCAATCTTTCAACAAACAGGGAAACTATGAGGTCAACTGTCAAACCGTGTTTAGGGTTTATGTGTACTGTACATGCTTTCACGCCATCATGTTTACATTTGCACAATTCAGCATGTTTGAAGAAAAGTAGTAAATATCCGAGCTCATTTAATCCTTTCCGTTCCTCGTTATTATTGCTGATAACTCATTCACAGCATCTATTTAACATGTTGATACAATAATCAGAATGAGATTTATTGCCCAAGCATGCTTACACAAACAAGGAATCTGACTTGGTAAAAATAGCTCTCACTGTACAAAAACACAGACATATACACACGGTAGATATACAGTACACAGACATTAAAAAAATAAATAAACAATTAAAAAATAATAAGGACTAAGATTGGGATGTGCAAAAGTGACAATGACAGTGCAATTCAAGTAAGTGGGTGTGTGTTGAATATCTGGGACATTATCTGCATTTGTAACCAATGACATTATTTACATTTAAAAAGAAACAGGATTTACATTCAAAGTGATTTTTTGGTCAACACTGACATGTTCAAGTGTTGACAGATTGACAACGTGGCGGAAGAAAGTTTCTCTGTGCCTGCTTGCTTTGGCGTACCATGCTCTGTAGCGCCTACATGAGGGGAGGAGTTTGTGTCCGGGTTGTGAGGGGTCTGCATTCGTGTTCCCTGCCCTCTTCCAGGTCACATATGGAGGGAAGGTTCAATTATTTTTTTCTGCAGATTTTTTGGTCCATTCTATTCTTTCTGTCTTATTTGGTTATGGACCCAAACCAGTGACGGAAGTGCATAGAACAGATGGAATGATTACTGTAGAAGAAATTACAACCTCTGCTGGGCCTTTTTCCGTACAGTGTCTATGTGGGAAGACCACTTCAGGTACCGAGAGATTGTGGTTCCCAGAAACCTGAAGGTGTCCACATTAGACACTGCGCTGTTTTTAAAACAAATCGTTACACCCTAATAATTATTGTTAAATTAAATAGTATATTAGTGACCTGATCTACAGTATGTTGTTATTGTAGTGTAGTTGTGTAATTATTTGTGTGTTATATATATACAGTATACTCTCTCTATATATGTACATATATATACTGTATATCCTATATACAGTATGTGTTCAAACTGTAAATATTGTTCTATGATTTTGTGATTTGTGTATCAAACACAAGCTGTGGTGTATTACATTTTACATATTTTTACCGCATTACTTGTCACTTTCTGTCAAAGTTTTATTTTACTAAATATTGTCCACATTTCAGATACAAAATATGAGGAAGACAATCTACTTTTGGCTGCTCAGCCTGATCCATATCGCCACACCATCATCAGGTACACTAAAACAGCTATTATATATTTACATTTTGTTTACCATATCTGGCTGTCAATTGATTCACATTTTGAATCGTGATAAATCACATTTGTCTATATAGTTAACTTGTAATTAATTTCAGGTAGAAATACATTTTATCTATTATAAGTATATTTATAAGTATTTAAGTGAATTGAAATATGTACATAAGTGAAAAATAATTTAACATTTTTAATACACCTATCAACATGGGAATTAATATGTTTCTTTATTATCTTTTGTTGTTTATTAAACATGTTTTCCCATTCTATAAACTTTGTTTTTTTTTAACATACCAAACAGCTCGACACAAAATGGGCCTCAGTTTATAAGAAACATACACACAATACCAACCAGTAGACATTAGAAAGGTAAACTGTCCATCATCCACATATTGTCTTCAAGCAAATATAGCTCACAAAATAGAATTGTGACTAA
Source organism: Oostethus manadensis (assembly GCA_024372805.1). NCBI lineage: Eukaryota > Metazoa > Chordata > Actinopteri > Syngnathiformes > Syngnathidae > Oostethus > Oostethus manadensis. The sequence goes on along the minus strand of QODF01000060.1, from coordinate 1,150,489 downwards.
CATTACAAATAAAGGTTTGCAAAAACTCTCAACAACTAAGTAAAATAAAAATAAACACAGGACACTTACAAAAATAAAGTGCTCAAGTAGTTTAAAGGAATTTTTCTTTATTAATGCATTAACTTTGACAACCCTAGTGCATACTAAACTGTCAGGATCGGCATAGCCGAGGTTTCAGATCCCACTTGCAGGGACGAGACGAGTAGTAGATAGGCAAATATATTTAATACAAAGACACCCTCAAAGAGGGGAAAAAACACAAAGTCACCAAAAGTACAAAGTAAAACAGAGTCCGAAGTAAGACGAGGCCGTCACAAAGTGACCAGATGGAATGGTAACAGAAAACACGTCACTAAAGCCAGGGGACACAATCCAGGGGAACGTAAGGAAGCGTGGAGTCCAAACAACGATCGGGCAAAGGTTGCTTGATGCGGCCATGCTTAAAAAGGCCAAATTGGCAATGGGCCACAGGTGCGTGTGCTGACAGACCCGCCTCTGCAGAGCAGCAGTGCACTGAAATGACATGCCAGACAGGCGGCAGCAGAGCAACGACAGAACATGACAGTACCCCCCCTCTTAGAAGACCCCCCCTGGCGGCATACCTCATGTCCCGGGATGGAGAGAGTGGAAGTCGCGAATGAGGGATGGATCGAGGATACAGGAGCGGGATACCCAGGAACGTATCCCTCCCTCACAGTCAACCAGATACTAAACCCTCCTACCACGTCTCCTAGAGTCCAAGATTGCCTTTACCGTATATGCTGGCTGGCCATCGATCATGCGCAGCTTAGGCGGAGGCTCAGCAGGCGGACACAAGGGATTTGAAGACACCGGCTTAAGACGGGAGACATGGAAGACCAGGTGCACCTTGAGCGACGGCGGCAGCTTGAGCTTGACTGAAGAAGCGCTGATTACGGAGTTGATGACGTAGGGTCCCACAAATCTTGGTGCCAGTTTCCTACAGGTGCCAGCCAGCGGTAAGTCCCGGGAGGAAAGCCACACCTCTTGACCCGGCCGATATACTGGCGCCGGGATTCTGTGGCGGTCGGCCAACTGGCGGTTACGTGCAGCAGTCCTTGACAGTGCCGCTTGAGTCTCCAGCCACAATTTACGAGCTCGGCGGAGATGGAACTGAACCGAAGGTATGGACACTATGGCCTCCTGGGGGGCAGCAATGGGGGTTGGTATCCATAAACGACTCTGAAGGGTGACATACCTGTAGCCGAACTGACGAGCGAATTGTGGGCGTACTCCACCCAGGGGAGGTGGGCAGACCACAACGAAGGGTGTCGATGGCAGACACAACGAAGTGCCGCCTCCAGGTCTTGATTGGCCCGCTCTGTCTGGCCGTTTGTCTGGGGGTGGTACCCGGAAGACAAGCTTGCCGATGCTCCCAACGCCTTGCAGAATGTCCTCCAGACCTTAGAGGCAAACTGTGGTCCCCTGTCGGAGACAACATCCATCGTGATACCATGCAGCGGAAAACCTGTCTCACCAATATCCGAGCCGTCTCCAACGAGGAAGGAAGTTTGGGCAGGGCGACAAAGTGGACCATCTTGGAGAATCGATCCACTATACTGAGGATAACAGTATTTCCACCAGAAGGGGGAAGACCTGTGACAAAGTCCAATGCAATATGTGACCAAGGGCAAGGGGGTATGGTCAGTGGTTGCAGTAGCCCAAAAGGTGAGCGGTGAGAGGACTTGCTTCTGGCACAGGCAGAGCAGGCCGAGACGAATTCCTTGCTGCAGGATGAAAGCGGGCCACCAGAATCTTTGGGACACCAAGAACATAGTGCGCCGTATTCCTGGATGACAGGCCACCTTGGAGGAGTGACTCCACTGAAGCACTTCCGACCGTAATCCCACGGGCACAAACAGCTTGCCCACAGGACACTCTTCTGGTACGCCCATACCCTCGGTGGCCTCCGACACCCTTCTTTCCAACTCCCACTGGAGGGCCCCCAACACCCTGGCTACAGGTATGATGGTCTCCGGGGCTCCATTCACTTCCGTGGGGCCAAAGATTCTGGAGAGGGCGTCAAGCTTGACATTACGGGAACCAGGTCTGTAGGTGATAGAGAAGTTGAACCTCATCAAAAATAGGGACCAGCGTGCTTGGCGAGAGTTCAGTCTGTGAGCCATCCATCCATTTTTCTCCGCTTATCCGGGTCTGGGTCGCGGGGGCAGCAGCTTCAGTAGGGAAGTCCAGACTTCCCGGTCCCCAGCGACCTCTTCCAGCTCCACCGGGAGGACACCAAGGTGTTCCCAGGCCAGCTGTGAGACATAGTCCCTCCAGCGTGTCCTAGGTCTTCCCGGGGGCCTTCTCCCGACTGGGCATG
>QODF01000060.1:1083890-1147334 GCA_024372805.1 Oostethus manadensis | reverse complement strand
TGGTAAGGCGACGTGAGAAGAACGCACAGGGATGCAGTTTCTGGTCAATGCTGGGATAGGACCGCCCCCAATCCTGTATCAGACGCGTCAACCTCAACAACAAATTGCAAAGACGGGTCAGGATGACAAAGTACGGGAGCAGAGGTGAACAAAGTTTTAAGCTTGGCAAATCCCGCTTTGGCTTCTGGGGTCCACAAAAAAGGAATCTTAGTAGATGTAAGCTTTGTCAGAGGTAGGGAAATGCTACTAAAATTACGAATGAAGCGTCTGTAGAAATTAGCCAACCCCAAGAATCTCCGCAAGTGCTTCCTTGATGTCAGAGAGGGCCACTCGACCACCGCCTTAATCTTAGCGGGACCGGCTCTAAGTTGACCGTTCTCCACAATGTACCCCAGGAACGTTACAGCTGACGAGTGGAATTCACATTTCTCCGCTTTCACGTAAAGTTGATTCTCCAGCAGCCAAGCAGTATGTGCTCCTGGATGTTTCTAGAAAAAAATCAAAATATCAAGATAAACAAAACAGAACTGGTTAATCATATCTCTCAAAACGTCACTAATGACTCTAAAACACCACAGGGGCATTAGTGAGACAGAATGGCATTACCAAATATTCAAAATGGCCTAGGGACGTATTAAAAGCGGTCTTCCACTTATCTCCCTCCCTGATCCAAACCAAATGATAAGCGTTGCAGGGATCCAGTTTAGAAAATACCCGGGCAGAGTGCAAAGACGAAAAGGCCGAGTCGGTGAGCGGCAACGAATAACGATTCTTAACCGTAATCTCATTAAGGCCCCTGTAGTCAATACATGGGCGCAAGGAATTTCTTCTCCACAAAAAAAAATCCTGCCCCCAGTGGTGACGAAGAGAGCCGAATACTGCCAGCGGCCAAGAAAGAGGAAATATTCCTTGAGTGATTGCTGTTCCGGACCTGAAATGTTATAAGGCCTGGCATTAGGTGCATTGGCAAGCAACTTTATGGCACAATCATACGTCCGATGTGGGGGTAAGACCTGTGCCCTGTCCTTACTAAAAACTTGGCTAAGGTCATGATAAACAGTGGGGACGCCAGACAGATTAATGTTCTCTGTAACCGGGATAGCCACAGGCGTGTCAGGTACTGCAGAACGCAGGCAGTTAGCATGGCAGAAAGCACTCCAGCTATCAATCCGTGTTCTACTCCAGTCAACGGTAGGGTTGTGTAATTTGAGCCACGTGAGTCCCAACACTAACGGTGCAGACTGGGACGGAATAATAAAGAAACGAATGACCTCATGTGGTTCCCTGACAGGCGGAGAGACAAAAAAATCAGTCTGGTGAGCGAACACCGCAAGGAGGCGTCCATCCAGGGAATGGACCTCCTTGGGTGATGGAAGCTTCACCTTAGCCAGGCCGTGTTTCTCGACAAATCCAATGTCTAAAAAACTATCGTCTGCCCCAGAGTCAATTAAAGCAGAAACCTGAATGCCCCCCCCCCCGGAAATACTTCCTGCTAGTTGCATTCTCGGACAGGGTTGCCGAGAACAATCCGCAGTCGAGTCCTTGTCAGAATACTCACACGTGGAGGGGATTGTTCGATCCCGGGTGGAAGGCGGATCCCGAGCTGATATCGCCATCCCGTCACTGGGCGCTGGTGGCGAGGCCCGATGTTGAAGGGGTCGAGATGGGCACCTGGCTATTTGACGGTCGGGATCGCCACAGTACTGGCAAAGTTGGAGTCTGCGCCGGCGGAGTCTTTCCAACGGGGTAAGCCGACGACCTGCCAGCTGCACGGACACCCTTGTGGAGCTGGCGTATTGGTCGGAGGAAGTCCTAGTTGAGAAGCTGCCTCTCCCGTCGTCCATCCCGGATGTCGCTCTCGGCAGCAGTGTCGACCTGAGGCCGACAAGTCTCTCCTCGGCATGTTCGCGGTCCCGTCCCCTCAGCCGGTTATCCAGGCGGATGGCTAGGTCGATGAGACCATCGAGCGAAGTAGTATCGTCCAGCACAGTAAGTTCAACCTTAATACGGACATTGAGGGCTTTACGGAAGATGCCGCGTAAGGCAAAGTCATCATACCCGCTCTCGGCTGCCAACACCCTGAAGTCTATGGAGAACGCTGCTACCAAGCGCCCTCTCTGCTTCATTTTGAGCAACTGGCTTCCTGCTTTCCTTCCCCAAATAGGATTGTCAAAAACTTTCCTCATCTGACAAAAATAGAGGAAGGGAGGAGCGCGTAGCAGGGTTAGCTTTGCTGACCGCAAGGGCCCATGCAGCAGCCTTGTCTGTTAGCAGACTTATAATGAAGGCTACTCTGGCTTGGTCCGAAGCGTAAGTCCCTGGTTGCTGGTCAAAGACCAGTGAGCACTGGTGCAAAAATTGCTCAGACGGCACAGACTCCCCGGAAAAACGCGGCGGATGGGGAATGGTGGGCTCACGAAAAAATGCGGGCGGTGTGCTAGGAGGTGCGGCAGACCCTTCCGGAACCAAGAGGGTGCAGGCCGTTTCAAGCCTCTTCTCTAACACCTTAAAGCTAGCCGTTAAGGCTGTGATAGCGTCTAACCTCCTGCAGAGACTTGTCGTGGTGACCGACTAATTGGCCCTGGTGGGACAAGGCTGACCGAAAACGTTCCGCCTCCGCGGGATTCATTCTGGCCAGATCGTTCTGTCAGGATCGGCGTAGCCGAGGTTTCAGATCCCACTTGCAGAGACGAGACGAGTAGTGGATAGGCAAAAATATTTAATACAAAGACACCCTCAAAGAGGGGAAAAAGCACAAAGTCACCAAAAGTACAAAGTAAAACAGAGTCCGAAATAAGATAAGGCAGAGCCGCACAAACGGTAGAAAAACACAAAACCCTGCCGAAAAAAGTGGCAAGAAAGGAGACACACCAAATGAAAACCAAGGGAGCTGTTAACCACAAGACAAGCAGAAAAATACTCACAAGGTGACCAGATGGAATGGTAACAGAAAACAACACGTCACTAAAGCCAGGGGGCATAATCCAGGGGAACGTAAGGAAGCGTGGAGTCCAAACAACAATCTGGCAAAGGTTGCTTGATGCGGCCATGCTTAAAAAGGCAAAATTGGCAATGGGCCACACACAGCGTGTGCTGACAGACCCGCCTCTGCAGAGGAGCAGTGCACTGAAATGACATGGCAGACAGGCGGCAGCAGAGCGACAACATGACACTAAACATTGCAAATGGCAAACATTTTTGTCCACCTAGAAGTTGTGCATTGCTTTTGGCTATTATGTTGTCTGTAATTCAATTTTAATTAATTGACCACTGCAGCCATTAAAAGTGGAGAATGAGTCATGCTTCGCTATGATTTTGTGGAGCATTACTATTACCTTAGGATGCGAGGACAAGATGGCAGGATGGCTCAATACATTTGATAACAGATGAGCTCACACAGAGCAGCACAACACGGCGAAACGCTGGAATGCATCAAACACACGTAACCATAATTCAAGAAAAACAAATGNGATGTCAGTGCCACAGGTCTGTAGTCGTTGAGTCCGGTGATCCTGGGCTTCTTGGGGACGGGAAGAATGGTGGACAGCTTGAAGCAGGCTGGGACATGGCATGACGCCAAGGAGATGTTGAAGATGTCCGTGAAGACATCTTGCTTTCTGTGTCACTAAATAAGGTATTGTTGTTGCACATTTACCATGTTTATTTCTTTATCTGAGTGTTTTAGTATTTTTCTTCAGAAGTACTAAAAGGTGCAAAATAAATCGGTTTATTTGTAGGGATTGTCATTTTCTATGCAAATAAATAAAACATTTGACAAGATGATTAGTCAACAATGAACAAAATCTAACCCATCAGATTCAACTATGAAAATCATTACAGCCCTACAAGCTACAAAATGCTTAAAAAGCTAGCTAGCCTGATTTATACTCTATTTATATGAAACTCAATATACTCTGAACAAAAATACGAATGCAACACAAAAACATTTTTTGTGGCCCATCTCTCTCAAATATTGGTCACAGATCTTGTCTAAATATGTGTCAGTGAGCACTTCTCTTTGGTATATCAAGATGCTGATTAGACAGCAAGATTATTGCGCTGGTGTGCCTTAGACTGGACACAATAAAAGGCCACTCTCGAATGTGCACTTTAATCGCACAGCACAATGCCACCCATGTTGAAAGTGTGGGGGGAGTATGCAACAGGCCTGCTGACTACAAGAATGTTCACCAGAGCAATTGTGCATGAACTGAATGGTGATTTATTTTCTATAAGCAGTTGCCAAAGGTGTTTTTGGAAAATTACCAACATGTAAGCTCATCTGCGTGGTTGTCATCCTCACTGGGGTTTTGATCTGACTGCAATTTGTCATCACAACCAACTTGAGTGGGCAAATGCAGTAAAGCAATATAGTAAAACTGCACATTTCGTGGCTTTTTATTGTGCCCAGCCTAGGGCACACCTGTGCAATAATCATGCTGTCTGAAAATTTTTTTTTTTTTTTTGTTGGTTGTTTTTTTTTGTTAAATTTTTTTTTTGATTTTTTTTTTTTTTTATATTTTAAATGATTTGGATCTTTGAGCTCAGCTGATTAATGATTGGAGCAAAAACAAAAGTGTTTATATTTGATAATGTGTGCTTAAAAGCACATACCAAACCTTCCTAATAATATGGATATTTCTTTTATGAACTACAGAGGGCAGCAAATACTGCCTTGCTGCTGAAACGCTTTCTTTGATAATTTATTGTTTTTGCTTACTTTAGATCTTCTAAAAATGGCAATATATTTATTTTCTAGCAAAATATATAAGCAGTATTTCATGTAATTTTCTACTCTTAATGCTCTTTATTTATTCATCATACTTCATACTTATTTGTCAAAGTAGTGTTCAAAATAATAGCAGTCCAATGTGACTAACCAGATTAATCACTGTTATTAGTATAGTTACCAGTAGGTGCAGTAGATTATCAGAAAACAAACAACACCCAGGATTAATGCTACGCACGCTTTTAAGCTTTTTTCCAGCTGGAAAAATAGCAGAGGGTTTAAACAGCCAAAAGTCAGCACGAAGAGTTTACCACAAACGAACTGAGCAGCGTGCCGTGCTAGCCAAGGAGGAATTCATCAACAACTCTCAGATGAGCTAGAGAATGAACTTAAGAGGGTGCTGGTGCAATCACTTGTGCCTGGTAGCTCCGCCTCCAGCCAGAGAGCATAAGTCTGAAAAACAGGAAAACAAAGGCCAAAAACCAGAAAAAGAACGGGTCAAAATAATAATTACAGCCACAACATGACGTGGCGTGTAACAATTATTGTGTTTTAGTGACAGACCAATAAAGCACTTGAACATTTCTCTACAGGGGTGTCAAACTCGTGCCACGTAGGGTCGGGACACTGCAGGTTTTCTTTCCAGGTGGTCACTAAAGCAGGTGATTTCAATGATCAACACTACCTTCAAATTGAGGGAAGGAGCTCATCAGTTAAAATCACCTAATGGAAAAAACGGTCTGAGTGAAAACCCGCAGTGTTCATCAATAAGTGTAGCACTATGTGATGTAATTCTGCTGGGTCTTGTTATGGTTGGGTACAAACCCATACAGTACATCCTATTGATAAATTAATCAGGTGCTTTGTGTTTGTTTAGATTTATAAAATCAATGTTATAATCTGCACAGATAAAAAGGTTTTTATTACTTGTGACTGAAAAAAAAAATTTCTACCCAATCCGTTAATATTTCTACATTTGAGCCTGTTGTCCGGTATAAACAACTTATAATGACTTTTTTTTATTTTTTATTCCTGTTTTGACTTTCAATTGATATACACTCTAAAACAGGGGTGTCAAACTCGTGCCACTGAGGCCAAGACACTGCAGGTTTTCTTTTTAGCCGGTCACTACAGCAGGTGTTTTTAATGATCAACACCTCATTCAATTTTAGGGAAGGAGCTCACCAATTACTATCACCTGCTGGAGAATCCGGTTGGAGAGAAAACCTGTAGTGTCTCGGCCCTCCAGGGCACGAGTCTGACACATGTGCTCCATTGCATTGTTTATTGCAATGGTCATATTTTCTATTAGTTTAAATGTAAGTTTTTTACCAACATATTTGGCTCCACCCCCTATACCAGTGTATAAGAGTATAACCTTCTAACTCAAAGTTAACACCTTTGTCTCCTTTAAGTCATGTTTCTGTTTCATGTTATCAAATCAAAATGCTGGTCGAACTGCTGTAAAAAAAATTAAATATACAGTATATATATATATATATATATTCATTCATTCATTTTCTATGCCGCTTATCCTCATTATACATATATATATATATATATATTTATATACTGTATATATATATAACATCTATAAAAGAGTATACACAAATATAGAATATGTTGTTTTCTTTTCATTTAATAGTACTACTGCCTTTCATGTAAGGGATTACTTCCTTCCATCCATTTTCCATGTCACTTGTCCTCATGAAGGTCACGGGCATGCTGGGGCCGTTCCCTGTTGTCTTTGGGGATGAGGCGGAGTACATCCTGAACAGCAAGGAATGACTTGTTTCATATTTAAATCCTTCTATCAAGATGTGTTTTTGCAAAGTTTACACACTGGTAATATTTGCAGTGTTTGGCCTCTGCTAACCTGTCAGCCCTTCCGAAAGCAAAAGCATGCTAATGCCAGTCATCAAAGGCATCCCAACAACAAACAAAGAAGCCAGACCAGCTCAACCGGTTTGCTTGTTTTGCTTCTCAGTTTTTCAGATCTTTTGTTCAAATCAAAGACATAAACTGGTAGGTGCCCTACTGGAAATCTCATACTAAGGTTAGTTTCTTTTTTTATATATATGTTAAATTCTTACTTTATTTCACATCTACATGCATAACATTCACTCTTTAGGCTGGATTCTTCTTGTTTGCAAAATCAGCATATAAAAACATCACTCAAGTGTAAATTGTAAAAGCTGATGGTGAGCGGTGACTGCGTAGGAAGAAATATTAGTGTACAGTACATTAAAAAAAACCAATCTTTCCACAAACAGGGAAATTATGAGGTCAACTGTCAAACCGTGTTTAGGGTTTATGTGTACTGTACATGCTTTCACGCCATCATGTTTACATTTGCACAATTCAGCATGTTTGAAGAAAAGTAGTAAATTTTCGAGCTCATTTAATCCTTTCCCTCCCCCGTTACTATTGCTGATAACTCATTCACAGCATCTATTTAACATGTTGATACTTACAATAATCAGAATGAGATTTATTGTCCAAGCATGCTTACACAAACAAGGAATCTGACTTGGTAAAAATAGCTCTCACTGTACAAAAACACAGACATATACACACGGTACATATACAGTACACAGACATTAAAAAAATAAATAAACAATTAAAAATTAATAAAGACTAAGATTGAGATGTGAAAAAGTGACAATGAGTGCAATTCAAGTAAGTGGGTGTGTGTTTAATATCTGGGACATTATCTGCATTTGTAACCAATGACATTATTTACATTTAAAGAGAAACAGGATTTACATTCAAAGTGATTTTTGGTCAACACTGACATGTTCAAGTGTTGACAGATTGACAACGTGGGGGAAGAAAGTTTCTCTGTGCCTGCTTGCTTTGGCGTACCATGCTCTGTAGCGCCTACATGAGGGGAGGAGTTTGTGTCCGGGTTGTGAGGGGTCTGCAGTCGTGTTCCCTGCCCTCTTCCAGGTCCTGACCGATACGGGTCACATATGGAGGGAAGGTTCAATTATTTTTTTCTGCAGATTTTTTGGTCCATTCTATTCTTTCTGTCTTATTTGGTTATGGACCCAAACCAGTGACGGAAGTGCATAGAACAGATGGAATGATTACTGTAGTATAAATTAAAACCTCTGCTGGGCCTTTTTCCGTACAGTGTCTATGTGGGAAGACCACTTCAGGTACCGAGAGATTGTGGTTCCCAGAAACCTGAAGGTGTCCACATTAGACACTGCGCTGTTTTTAAAACAAATCGTTACACCCTAATAATTATTGTTAAATTAAATAGTATATTAGTGACCTGATCTTCAGTATGTTGTTATTGTAGGGTAGTTGTGTAATTATTTGTGTGTTATATATATATACAGTATACTCTCTCTATATATGTACATATATACTGTATATCCTATATACAGTATATATATGTACATATACATACTGTATATCCTATATACAGTATATATATGTACATATATATACTGTATATCCTATATACAGTATGTGTTCAAACTGTAAATATTGTTCTATGATTTTGTGATTTGTGTATCAAACACAAGCTGTGGTGTATTACATTTTACATATTTTTACCGCATTGTCACTTTCTGTCAAAGTTTTATTTTACTAAATATTGTCCACATTTCAGATACAAAATATGAAGAAGACAATCTACTTTTGGCTGCTCAGCCTGATCCATATCGCCACACCATCATCAGGTACACTAAAACAGCTATTATATATTTACATTTTGTTTACCATATCTGGTTGTCAATTGATTCACATTTTTAATCGTGATAAATCACATTTGTCTTTATAGTTAACTTGTAATTAATTTCAGGTAGAAATACATTTTATCTATTATAAGTATATTTATAAGTATTTAAGTGAATTGAAATATGTACATAAGTGAAAAATAATTTAACATTTTTAATACACCTATCAACATGGGAATTAATGTTTCTTTATTATCTTTTGTTGTTTATTAAACATGTTTTCCCATTCTATAAACTTTGTTTTTTTTAAACATACCAAACAGCTCGACACAAAATGGGCCTCAGTGTATGAGAAACATACACACAATACCAACCAGTAGACATTAGAAAGGTAAATTGTCCATCATCCACATATTGTCTTCAAGCAAATATAGCTCACAAAATAGAATTGTGACTAACATTACAAATAAAGGTTTGCAAAAACTCTCAACAACTAAGTAAAATAAAAATAACACAGACAACTTACAAAAATAAAGTGCTCAAGTAGTTTAAAGGAATTTTTCTTTATTAATGCATTAACTTTGACAACCCTAGTGCATACTAAACTGTCAGGATCGGCGTAGTCGAGGTTTTAGATCCCACTTGCAGGGACGAGACGAGTAGTAGATAGGCTAATATATTTAATACAAAGACACCCTCAAAGAGGGGAAAAAGCACAAAGTCACCAAAAGTACAAAGTAAAACAGAGTCCGAAGTAAGACGAGGCCGTCACAAAGTGACCAGATGGAATGGTAACAGAAAACACGTCACTAAAGCCAGGGGACACAATCCAGGGGAACGTAAGGAAGCGTGGAGTCCAAACAACAATCTGGCAAAGGTTGCTTGATGCGACCATGCTTAAATAGGCAAAATTGGCAATGGGCCACAGGTGCGTGTGCTGACAGACCCGCCTCTGCAGAGCAGCTGTGCACTGAAATGACATGTCAGACAGGCGGCAGCAGAGCGACAACAGAACATGACAGTACCCCCCATCTTAGAAGACGCCCCCTGGCGGCATACCTCATGTCCCGGGATGGAGAGAGTGGAAGTCGCGAATGAGGGATGGATCGAGGATACAGGAGCGGGATACCCAGGAACGTTCCTCAGGACCGTATCCCTCCCTCACAGTCAACCAGATACTAAACCCTCCTACCCCATCTCCTAGAGTCCAAGATTGCCTTTACCGTATATGCTGGCTGGCCATCGAACATGCGCAGCTTAGGCGGAGGCTCAGCAGGCGGACACAAGGGATTTGAAGACACCGGCTTAAGACGGGAGACATGGAAGACCGGGTGCACCTTGAGCGACGGCGGAAGCAGGCCGAGACGAATTCCTTGCTGAAAGATGACAGCGGGCCACCAGAATCTTTGGGACACCAAGAACATAGTACGCCGTATTCCTGGATGACAGACCACCTTGGAGGAGTGACCCCACTGAAGCACTTCCGACCGTAATCCCACGGGCACAAACAGCTTGCCCACAGGACACTTTTCTGGTACGCCCATACCCTCGGTGGCCTCCGACACCCTTCTTTCCACCTCCCACTGGAGGGCCCCCAACACCCTGGATACAGGTATGATGGTCTCCGGGGCTCCATTCACTTCCGAAGATTCTGGAGAGGGCGTCAAGCTTGACATTACGGGAACCAGGTCTGTAGGTGATAGAGAAGTTGAACCTTGTCAAAAATAGGGACCAGCGTGCTTGGCGAGAGTTCAGTCTGTGAGCCATCCATCCATTTTTCTCCGCTTATCCGGGTCCGGGTCGCGGGGGCAGCAGCTTCAGTAGGGAAGTCCAGACTTCCCGGTCCCCAGCGACCTCTTGCAGCTCCACCGGGAGGACACCAAGGTGTTCCCAGGCCAGCTGTGAGACATAGTCCCTCCAGCATGTCCTAGGTCTTCCCGGGGGCCTTCTCCCGACTGGGCATGCCCAAAACCCTTCACCGGGGATGCGCCCGGGAGGCATCCGGACTAGATGCCCGAGCCACGTCAACTGGCTCCTCTCAATGTGAAGGAGCAGCGGCTCTACTCTGAGCTCCTCCCAGATGGCCGAGCTCCTCACCCTATCTCTTAGGGTTAGTCCAGCCACCCTACGAAGGAAACTCATTTCCGCCGCTTGTCTCCGAGATCTCATTGTTTCGGTCATGACCCATAACTCATGACCATAGGTGAGGGTGGGAACGTAGATCGATCGGTAAACAGAGAGCTTTGGCAAAGGCCCGCATTACTGCAGATGCTGCACCGATCCGTCTGTCGATGTCACGCTCCAACCTTCCCTCACTCGTGAACAAGAACCCGAGATACTCTAACGCCTCCACCTGAGGCAAGACCTCACTCCCAACCCGGAGGGTAGAGTCCACTCGTTTCCGACTGAGAACCCTGGCCTCGGATTTGGAGGTGCTGAGTCTCATCCCAGAAGCTTCACACTCAGCTGCAAACCGCTCCAGTAAACGCTGAAGAAGTCTGTGAGCCGTCCTAATATAAGCAAAATTCTTGTGGTCCGTCACCACAATGAAGGGATGATTTGTGCCCTCCAGCCAATGTCTCCACTCCCGCAGCGCGAGGAAAATAGCCAGCAGCTCCCTGTTACCCACATCATAGTTTCCCTTGCAGTGGTAAGGCGACGTGAGAAGAACGCACAGGGATGCAGTTTCTGGTCAATGCTGGGATAGGACCGCCCCCAATCCTGTATCAGACGCGTCAACCTCAACAACAAATTGCAAAGACGGGTCAGGATGTCAAAGTACGGGAGCAGAGGTGAACAAAGTTTTAAGCTTGGCAAATCCCGCTTTGGCTTCTGGGGTCCACAAAAAAGGAATCTTAGTAGATGTAAGCTTTGTCAGAGGTAGGGAAATGCTACTAAAATTACGAATGAAGCGTCTGTAGAAATTAGCCAACCCCAAGAATCTCCGCAAGTGCTTCCTTGATGTCAGAGAGGGCCACTCGACCACCGCCTTAATCTTAGCGGGACCGGCTCTAAGTTGACCGTTCTCCACAATGTACCCCAGGAACGTTACAGCTGACGAGTGGAATTCACATTTCTCCGCTTTCACGTAAAGTTGATTCTCCAGCAGCCAAGCAGTATGTGCTCCTGGATGTTTCTAGAAAAAAATCAAAATATCAAGATAAACAAAACAGAACTGGTTAATCATATCTCTCAAAACGTCACTAATGACTCTAAAACACCACAGGGGCATTAGTGAGACAGAATGGCATTACCAAATATTCAAAATGGCCTAGGGACGTATTAAAAGCGGTCTTCCACTTATCTCCCTCCCTGATCCAAACCAAATGATAAGCGTTGCAGGGATCCAGTTTAGAAAATACCCGGGCAGAGTGCAAAGACGAAAAGGCCGAGTCGGTGAGCGGCAACGAATAACGATTCTTAACCGTAATCTCATTAAGGCCCCTGTAGTCAATACATGGGCGCAAGGAATTTCTTCTCCACAAAAAAAAAATCCTGCCCCCAGTGGTGACGAAGAGAGCCGAATACTGCCAGCGGCCAAGGAAGAGGAAATATTCCTTGAGTGATTGCTGTTCCGGACCTGAAATGTTATAAAGCCTGGCATTAGGTGCATTGGCAAGCAACTTTATGGCACAATCATACGTCCGATGTGGGGGTAAGACCTGTGCCCTGTCCTTACTAAAAACTTGGCTAAGGTCATGATAAACAGTGGGGACGCCAGACAGATTAATGTTCTCTGTAACCGGGATAGCCACAGGCGTGTCAGGTACTGCAGAATGCAGGCAGTTAGCATGGCAGAAAGCACTCCAGCTATCAATCCGTGTTCTACTCCAGTCAACGGTAGGGTTGTGTAATTTGAGCCACGTGAGTCCCAACACTAACGGTGCAGACTGGGACGGAATAATAAAGAAACGAATGACCTCATGTGGTTCCCTGACAGGCGGAGAGACAAAAAAATCAGTCTGGTGAGCGAACACCGCAAGGAGGCGTCCATCCAGGGAATGGACCTCCTTGGGTGATGGAAGCTTCACCTTAGCCAGGCCGTGTTTCTCGACAAATCCAATGTCTAAAAAACTATCGTCTGCCCCAGAGTCAATTAAAGCAGAAACCTGAATGCCCCACCCCCACCCCCCGGAAATACTTCCTGCTATTTGCATTCTCGGACAGGGTTGCCGAGAACAATCCGCAGTCGAGTCCTTGTCAGAATACTCACACGTGGAGGGGATTGTTCGATCCCGGGTGGAAGGCCGATCCCGAGCTGATATCGCCATCCCGTCACTGGGCGCTGGTGGCGAGTCCCGATGTTGAAGGGGTCGAGATGGGCACCTGGCTATTTGACGGTCGGGATCGCCACAGTACTGGCAAAGTTGGAGTCTGCGCCGGCGGAGTCTTTCCAACGGGGTAAGCCGACAACCAGCTGCACGGACACCCCTGTGGAGCAGGCGTATTGGTCGGAGGAAGTCCTAGTTGAGAAGCTGCCTCTCCCGTCGTCCATCCCGGATGTCGCTCTCGGCAGCAGTGTCGACCTGAGGCCGACGAGTCTCTCCTCGGCATGTTTGCGGTCCCGTCCCCTCAGCCGCTTATCCAGGCGGATGGCTAGGTCGATGAGACCATCGAGCAAAGTAGTATCGTCCAGCACAGTAAGTTCAACCTTGATACGGACATTGAGGGCTTTACGGAAGATGCTGCGTAAGGCAAAGTCATCATACCCGCTCTCGACTGCCAACACCCTGAAGTCTATGGAGAACGCTGCTACCAAGCACCCTCTCTGCTTCATTTCGAGCAACTGGCTTCCTGCTTCCCTTCCCCAAATAGGATGGTCAAAAACTTTCCTCATCTGACAAAAATAAAAGGGAGGACCGCGTAGCAGGGTTAGCTTTGCTGACCGCAAGGCCCCATGCGGCAGCCTTGTCTGTTAGCAGACTTATAATGAAGGCTACTCTGGCTTGGTCCGAAGCGAAAGTCCCTGGTTGCTGGTCAAAGACCAGTGAGCACTGGTGCAAAAATTGCTCAGACGGCACAGACTCCCCGGAAAAACGCGGCGGATGGGGAATGGTGGGCTCACGAAAAAATGCGGGCGGTGTGCTAGGAGGTGCGGCAGACCCTTCCGGAACCAAGAGAGAGCAGGCCGTCTCAAGCCCCTTCTCTAACACCTTAAAGCTAGCCGTTAAGGCAGTGATAGCGTCTCTAATCTCCTGCAGAGACTTGTCGTGGTGACCGACTAATTGGCCCTGGTGGGACAAGGCTGACCGAAAACGTTCCGCCTCCGCGGGATTCCATCTGGCCAGATTGTTCTGTCAGGATCGGCGTAGCCGAGGTTTCAGATCCCACTTGCAGAGACAAGACGAGTAGTAGATAGGCAAAATTCTTTGTCCACCTAGAAGTTGCGCATTGCTTTTGGCTATTATGTTGTCTGTAATTCAATTTTCATTAATTGACCACTGCAGCCATTAAAAGGGGAGAATGAGTCATGCTTCGCTATGATTTTGTGGAGTATTACTATTACCTTAGGATGCAAGGACAAGGTGGCGGGATGGCTCAATAAATTTGATAACAGATGAGCTCACACAGAGCAGCACAACACGGCGAAACGCTGGAATGCATCAAACACACGTAACCATAATTCAAGAAAAACAAATGAACCAGCAAATAACAGACGCCGAGTGGAATTAAATAAAACCCCAATTACAAACCATACACAGGTGCGCTCCCCAGCTCCCTCCAACCAGACTAAAGGTGAAGCATTCAGTCCAAGCACAGAACGGGAAATAATAGCAGGAATTAGGAAAAAACAAACCAGAAGTCCAAACTGTCATCACGACCATCTAAAAATGTTAAAGTGTTGAGCCTTTCAACGACACTAAATCCTTCTTTTAGCACAAAACACGACCACCACCCCTACAAACACATCGGAAGGGATTCTCACACGGCCAGATGACGTCTCTGTGTTTTTGGGAGACCCAGCCGTGTTCATCTGTGGTGTAGCTGATGCATCTCCTGTTGTCATCTTCACCTTGTCAGGGGGTCATGGCATTTATAACCTCACCTGCCCTGAAGGACATGTGGAGGATATCCCCCAGGTCAAGTAGCAAACCTTTTTCACCTTTATGAAACTGCTTACATGAGAAGATTTAGCGAAAGTTTGAAAACTGTGGCATTCAAGGTGGCTGTGTTGGAATGAAATGACACTTTCTGATGTCTTTGTATGTGAAACTTTCCTGTTTTACTCATTTGAGTGCACCTTTTCCTTCTCAAAACAACTAAGACTGCTTTATTTCTTCCTTTTATTCCATCATATCTGTCATTAGGCTTTGTATGGAACTTGTAAAATGAAAAGAGGACAGTCAGTGGCTGTGTGGACTATCAAGGTAACGTCTTCTTCTGACAATAACACAAGAGTAGTTTGTCAGTCGCCAAATGGTTTGGACTCTGCCACTGCCATCTTACGTGTTTCTGGTAAGAACTAATGCTGTCTCTTTTATCTCACATTGTTTATGTTGACCTAAAAACATACTTCAATCATGTACTTTTTATTGAAGTGCAAGCATTGATACAAAAATTATAGGTAGGCCATGAAACAAATCATTTTGGTCTTTTTTTTTGCAAAGATAGAGCATTTTTTCCGCAGAAAACACATTCACACTCACTCGCCCTAATCATTTATAAATATATGATAATACAGTTACAATATACACATGCACCATTTATTTAAAAAAAGGAGGAGTGAGCCACTGAGTGTGTCAAAAATAGACAATATGGGCGTCAGGAACGTACCCCCCCCCCCCTGGAAACACAGGGGCCAGTATTGCCAATACCGATACTTTGACATTTTCAAGATGACTGAATAATTTTGTGATTTTTGCCTTTAATTTGTTGACCATAATTACAATCAATTTAAGGCAGTAAAAATATTTATATCAACACAATTATCTTTGAAAAGCTTCATTTTTTAATTTATTTTTTGTTCCCTTTTATTGCATACAATAAAATAAAGTCAGTCCTGCAAAATGCTGGAACAAAACCAATACTATTGGTTCTCATTCAAATCCTTTAGGTTCCCTCTCCCCCCCAAAACCCCTCTGTGTCCAAAAACGCATTCCTTGAATTTGTGAACAATATACATATATATATACAATTTAGTTGAATAACACAAGGAAAAGCATATACATAGAAGACAACTGAAAAATATAAATCTTATCATACTAGCATCAATACAAAATTATCCTTGTATCTACAGTATTATATCAATATATGTATTGATCTCCCCACCTCAAACAAATATTGTCTTTATTGCTACCGTTTCTCACTAACGTCTGATGTCCTTGCACAGATAATGGCGGTAACTTTGCTATCCTCCTTGGCTGTGTCATTGGGGCCTTCTTTGGCATCCTTCTGGTGTTCGCCTTGTCTTACATTCTTCTGCAAAGATCAGAGACCCTGCAGAGATGGTTCCGTAAGTTGAGAATTGCACTACTTAATTCAGCAACTAAAATGGTTGAATATTTCAATCTCAATGTTATTTCTTAATGTTTTTTCCATTCAGGGGGAAAGGAAGGAGAAGATGATACATTCTCAATAGTATCCAAGATCTCATGAAGAACATTGGTTTATGGTGAAGAAATTGTTCTGTGGCATAATCTTCAAATTTAAAAAATTTTTTTTTTTTATTGTTGAAAGAATTAATCTGGCTCTGATGTGATGTCCGATAATGTCCCAATTCACTTTTTTTTCTTCTCTTATCATTAGTCCATGATTGTAATGTAATCGAGACGACAGCAATAATAATACATATTCATATGCGTCCCGAGGTTTTATTTACAGAAGAGGGATTTCAACAACACTATAAAATGTAGATGAGGAATCAAATAACTGTTGAAGAGCTGTTGGGGAAGTAAGGAGTGATCATGAAGGAAAATGAGGTATTTCCCGCTTATTCACCCATAAAGACAAATGTTTTAAAACATGAAAGTAAAAGGTCATTCACATGTGAGTCCAGGTAGGTTTACCAACGGCTTGCATCCGTTAAATATACTGCTTAAAGTTTACTCATACTGTATGTACACTAGCGTGTGATGCATTTACAAAATCACAAGGCAGAACGTTGAAAGCAAGTTTGGACTGTACTTTCAGAAATTTCAAAAATAAAGACTTATGGAATCAAGTCCTAGATAGAGATACTGAAAGGGAAAAATCACATAGAAATTAAATGTTAAGCACACTTATTGCACTTGACCTTATTGCACTTCTTATTATGCAAGATACTGTATATTTAGTACTGCTTTTGCCATCCTTAAAAACATATGCAATTCCCACCAAATATCCACGCAAACAAAATTTCACTAATACAACTCAAATGTGAAGTCAGTCTCATTGTACGGATCCAAAACAGGCCTAAGTAAGTAAGTTCAAAATTGAAACAAATTAATACCACTATAGCTAGAATGTCATTTAATAAAAACAAATACAATAGAGTGTAATTTAATAGAGTGAAAACATCCACCAAGGTTAAAGGGGGATAACATTGTATTTGTTTTGTCCATCTGTTAGTTTGCTACTTCCTGGTTCAGTCGGGAGTGCATTTATGATTTAAGGGGATGCACTGCTCCATTAATGCTGTATTGACTAGCTTGTGCAGAATGCAATAGACAACAGCAGGTAAAAGGCAGAAAACAGCTTTTACTGATCGCTTGTGCTCGTGCTCGTGGCCATTGTTTGGAAAGCTTTATGGCTCCCTCTAGCGGTCATCACCCTTCATGATCAACAACAAAATGCTGCCCCTCTGTGTTTAGACTTAATCTTGCATGGTACACACCTTTAGATCAATCCGTTAGTCCAGGGGTAGGGAACCTATGGCTTGGGAGCCAAATGTGGCTCTTTTGATGACCACAAATGGCTCTCAGAAGTTTCAAAACACCATAACATTTATTTACTTTCATTTAGTTTTAAAAAATATATATGTAACATATCTTGCTTTACAACAGGGGTGTTCGCAGTGCAGTTCGAGAGATTTATTGGCCCGCGGCACAATCTAAAAATACAATTTAACAAAAAAAAACTCTAAAGAAAGAGCAAAAATTAAAAAATGAGGAGTAATTTTTCAAAAAAATCAAGTAAAATATTATGAGAAAAAAGTTGTAATCTAACCAAATAAACTTGTCAGTTTTGGAAAATTAGGTTGTGGAAAAAATTATAATATTGGCAGAATAAAGTAAAAATATTACAGGAATAAAGTCGTAATGAAATGCTGTGATTTTATGAGTAGAAAGTCAAAATATAAAGAGAAAAAGTAATTCACAATTTTATAATAGTATAAGTCACAATTTTACAAGAATAAACAAGCAAAAGAATATAAAACTGTATTTTGGGGAATAAATTAGTATGGGAATAAAGTCATAATATTACAATTAAATGTATAATTATTGTTTTATAATGTATAATGTTTTGGTTTTTTAAATGACATTTTAAAGTAAAACATGACAGGAATCACAGTTAAAAAATAACGTTCAAAAAAAAAAACCTTCTCAGCACTTTAATCCATCCAATTCAGAGACTGTTTATCTTCTAAAATTGTTGGCAGACTTTTAGTTGTATTCATTTTTTTAAAAATAGGATATGGCTCTACAAAAATACATTTGAAAATATGTGTCGATCGTGGCTCTCTTACCCCAAAAGGTTCCCGACGGCTGCGTTCAAAATCATTTGTGACATCCCTGGATTTCAATTCTTTATTTTATAAACAACAACAAGTGCATGGATCACATTTTGTGGGTACAAACTTATTGTACTCAACATGCAATTTGATCTTCAATATGCTTGCTCTTAAATAACCCAATGCTTGCTCGTTTTCCATTTTGTTGCCTTTTTGAGGTCAGTTAGTACAGAACAGATAAATAAATTGTTATTATTAATTTCTGAATTAGAAAACACTGAATTAGCCGAACATGCATGTTTTTGGAATGTGAGAGGAAGCTGGAGTACCTGGAAAAAAACAACGCATGCACATGGGTAGCATGCAAACTCCACACAGAGATCCCCAAACTGCCGATCTCCTGTTGCACGGCCAACATGCTAACCACTGGGTCACCGTAACTCAATCGTAATTCATTTAGACGCACCTTTAATCCTTTGCATCACAAAGAATGAATCATAAGCAAACAATTTTTTCTTTTTGCTCTCATAGTTATCATTTATGTTGTGACACCTGTGTCAGGCACACACATGCACGTCAGCGGGAGAGAATTCTCTCTATGTGTCTAATGTGTTGCTTCAGCTGCTGAGCTAAAATGGGCTTCAGTGTCTGGCTCTAAAGTCTCTCTTTGGTATTACAAAGGATTTTCAACTGCCGATTGGCTCAAGTTCACCCACTTGTTTAACCTGTTCTAAGCCCTTTTGTTCCACTGTTTAGAGACAAAACACAGAAAACACCACCATAACAGCAAGTATGTTGTGCAAGAGTGTGTGTGTGTTTGTCGTCATTGATAACCTCCACTGTTCAGCACGTGTTGTCAAGATGACCTCCAAATGCCAGTGAGTGCATGCCATCATCACATGAGGAAACAGAGTTTTAAAGAGTACAAACACAATGAATGGCAGGATTTAAAGTTGAAGTCAAACAAGATAGGAATACATGCGCCGGACAATTAAAGTACATCTCAAAATCTAATGAACCATACACGGTGCATTCATTTATCATTTGTAAAGGCCGAGTTTAATCATTTTGTTGAGTGTGTAGCGTTGTTTGTGATTGTCCTAAATAATAGGTCTTCAATAGGTGGATGGTGGTCCCAATCTGGACAAACACAGTTACCACTGTTCACAATAATAAAATATTTCCGATTCAGTCGCAGTGCCTGCCGATACGTCTTGCCTCAATTGCAGGGGTGTCCAAACTTTTTTCACAGAGGGCCACATAGTGAAAAAACAAAATGATGGAAGGGCCACTTTGATATCTTCTAAAGCAGCACATGGATAAATGCCAGGAAGCTATAAACACAGTATTTTTAAAAATCTGTCTAAGTTTTGTAATTTTGGTGAAAAAGCATATTTTTAGTATGAACTCCACACAGAGATGCCCAACGGAGATTCCTATCCTGAACCTCCTGACTGTGAGGCCAACATGCTACCCAGTCAGTCACCGTCTTTTGGCTTGTAATATTCATAATATTTATCATATACTTTAAAAACAACATGTTTTTCTTTAATGTGTCAACTCTATTCTACTAAAATAAAATATTTTCTTTCGTCATAATTTCATTTTTTCATTTTAAAGTTTATTCTTGTTCTGTTCACAGAGATTTGAACCCTGAACCTCCTGACTGTGAGGTCAACATGCTACACACTCATCCAGCGTGTGGCCTACCGTGTGCATATTTCTTCCAAATTTCCTCATTTTTGCACACAACCAGCAAGTAGGAGCAAATACGTTAGGATTTAAGACCGAGGTGTGAGACTTTTTACATGTGTTTTGAGGCATATTCAGCGCTTAAACTTGGATTGTGTTGTGAGTGAACAAGGGCAAATGAAGAGAGAATGGGAGTGTCCTGAAGCACAAATTACTTTATCCATCCATCCATTTCCTATGCCGTTTATCCTCACTGGGGTTGCGGGGATATGATGGAGAGAGACGGGATTCACCCTGGATTGGTTACCAGCCAATGGCAGGTGACTAACATTCATACCTATGGAAAATTTTGAGAGGCCAATTACGGCAACATGAGAGATTTTGGAATGTGGGAGGAAACTGGAGAACCTACGCACACACTGGGAGATGCTGGCTTATCAGGAAACCATCATGTGTGGGGTAACTGTGATGTCAATGACAATAAGACAAATGTGGAACGACAACAGAAGGTTGTTAAACATTCGTCAGTCTCCTCCTCACCGGAGTTTGCCTGACCACCACATTAACACACAATTGAGCGGCACAGTTTAAGCGAGCCAAACACACTGAGTAAGCGTAAAGACGACCGAGTTAATCGTTGTGTGTATTGATTATTATTGTGTTTGGCAAAACCTGGCACTCATTTTCACTCAAACTGATTTGAGACAGTTCAAATGAATGTATAAAATAGATACTGATTTGGACATGTCATTCATAAAGATGTAAAACACATATCGTGAAATAAGCGTAAAACAATATGCATTCCGTATTTATTTATTCGGCTGTATCTGCCATGACTTGTGATACTACTGCATGTAGTCCCACTAATCCTCCACAATGTCAAACGTGTAATGTAATGGTGTCATACCACTAACTGTACTTGCCACAACTACTGTACACTCACTGACCTTGCAGAAAGACCAGCAAAGACAGTAACACTTGCATAGACACGGTGGGAAGGCCTCCATGACTATCTGATGTTTATGGAAAAAACACTGCGATGTATGAACGGGTCAACCCTGCATGCCACTCTCATGCTGCACATGCACACACGCACACACACATGCACATGCACAATAGTTTATACACTAAACAAAGAGGAGGAGCAGGTGCTTCAAATTCAGCTGAAACTGAAAATAGGGACTTTGGTCTAGGCTGCACCCCACAACATCCACACACACGTTTTTCACTCCTGTACTCGTCACTTCAGGTAAGTCCACCTGTGGTTGAGCAAGGCATGATGGTAGTCAGAGTCGCATGTATTTTTTTAAATTGGATTTATGCAGTGCTTGTCAAATAGTGGGGATACAGTGAACTGTCAGGGATGGCGTGAGAGGCAGGGAGGACTTTCAATATTAGCGTGCAAGTTGGCTCTCGAATAGACTTGTATGCTTAGCAGCTCTCCATTTAAATGCATTTTGCTGGTTTCAGTTTCCAGTTCAGTCTGTACAGTACTGACAAATAAGTAGATATTTTCAGTTCCTTAATAGTATTTTACAGGGGGCGTGAAAACATTTGTCTCCCAATGGGGGCTTGACAGAAAAGAATTCACTGGATTAAGGTCAGGCCGCACGGTGTCCTCACAGTCAGGAGGTTCAGGGTTCAAATCTCCGTTGGGCATCTTTGTGTGGAGTTTGCATGTTCTCCTCGTGCGTGTGTGCGTTTTCTGCTGGTACTCTGGTTTCCTCCCACATTCCAAAAACATGCATGTTAGGTTAATTGGCGACTCTAAATTGTCCATAGGTATGAATGTGAGTGTTTGTTTGTCTGCCCTGCAATTGAATGGCAACAAGTCCGGGGTGTACCCCGCCTCCCGCCCGAACTCAGCTGGGATAGGCTCCAGCATACCCGTGACCCTAATGAGGATAAGCGGCATAGAAAATAGATGGGTGGATTAAGGTTTTATCGATATTTTTTCATGACGTGAATGAAAAAAATGGTTGAAAAGCCAATGGAAAATTTACAATTTAAACAACTTAACTCTTGAACTATTAATTCTTAGCTAATGTTTTAAACAACAGATGTATTTGAGGTGTAGCTGAGACTTTAAAATCAAACTCCAGCCTGACCTTGGCCTTGCTGGCTGATAAGTGCAGTGACTTTCTAACAGAGGTCAACTCGGAAGATAACAAAACCAACAAAAAATGCAGGATTAGAGGTTTTTTTGGTGTTGTGCCTTTTTTGCTGTGTGTGCTTTCGGCATAGGGCAAGGTCATTTAGAGGTGACTGAGATTTTTAAAATAAAAACATTACTGTTCAAACACATTCAGAATTTTACAGATAATGATGAGAAATGTGTGTTTTTTCTTCTTCTTAAAAAAACAAACTTTTCATAAGCGCTGCAAAATCTCAGCAAGATGAAATACCTAAAATTGAATTACATTATTAATAGTATATGCAAAAATGTGATATATACTTGTTTAAAATTATAATAATAGATTAACCGCACGGTGGCTGAGTGGTTAGCACATTGGCCACACAGTCATGAAATCTGGAAGACCTGGGTTCAAATCTCCGTTGGGCTTCTCTGTGTGGAGTTTGCATGTTCTCCCGGTGCGTGTGTGGGTTTTCTCCGAGTACTCCGGTTTCCTCCCACATTCCAAGTGAATGGTTGTTTGTCTATATGTGCCCTGCGATTGACTGGCGACCAGTCAAGGGTGTACCCCGCCTCTCGCCCAAAGTTTGCTGGGATAGGCTCCAGCATCCCTGTGACCCTAATGAGGATAAGCACTATAGAAAAGGAAGGAATGAATGAATGAATAATAAATTATTCAGCCATCCGTTTTTTACGTTACGTTTTTTTTCATTAGGGTTGTGGGGGCATGCTGGAGCCTATCCCAGCTGAGTTTGGGCGAAAGGCTGTGTAACAACCATTCACACTCACATTCATACCTATGGACAATTTAGAGTCGCCAGTTAACCCAACATGCATGTTTTTGGAATGTGGGAGGAAACCAAAATACCCAGAGAAAACCCACACACGCACATGCAAACTCCACACAGAGATGCCCAACAAAGATTCGAAACCAGATCTCCTGACTGTGTGGCCAACATGCTAACCACTTGACCACCATGTGGCATACTAAATTATTATCACAATAAATAAAAAATAAGTTTTACTTACCAAAACACACGTGTTACATGTTTTTTGCTTGTAATTTATCTCACATCTAAGTATGTTACTTAAGATAAGCAAATTTGACATGGACCTACATAGTACAAAAAAATATAGTATTTTTACCTTAATTTTGGATGTTTAAAGGTTATAAACTATGCTTTTTTTAAAACTAGAATATATGTGAACACCACCTCAAGCTAGTAGATGTTACCAGTGGTGTTTTAAAACAACAGACAAATAACATAAATTCCAGACTAGCACATCTGAACATACCCACCAATACCCACCGAATTTAAAGAGACTGCACATATACAGTATAGGCTGCACTTTCTGCGCCGTAACATGGGATATTTACACAGAAAGACATGTAATCAATCAGGCAATCCTGCCTACATTTGGTGTTCCCATCATCACTCATTAGCTGTGAGATGTGAGATGCTTTTTTCATCAGTCAACAGCCGCGTTCCAAACATTTCATGCAGAAGCTGTAATAATTCTACTCTTGATCAAACAAAGATTTGTCGTATCAAAGCACGACAGTTGCATGAGACTTAAAAATGTGATATTTATTTCCACTTCACAAGTCTAATTCACTACTTCTTGTGAGGGTAGTGCAGGTGCATATTTTCATAATTATTTTGAATTATGATAGGCTATACATTAAATCGTTGTTAATGTCAAACATTGCTACTTACTTGCTTACTAATATGAGCGTATGCGTGGCTTACAATGGCATGGCGGAAATAGAGCGGGTTTTTTTTTAAGTTACCACCCTTCATGCAGTACCTAACAAAGCACCTTTATGATTTGGTCCTACATAGTAAGAAAAAAATATCCTAAGTATTTTTACCTTAATTTCAGTTGTTAAATTTTCCTAGAATTTTAGTTTTTATAGTGTGAATGTATGCAAAAATATGCAAAAAACTGCATTTTTGCTCAGTTTATGTGCAAATAATTTGTATTAATATAAATTAAAAAACAATATATTTCTTTAAACAGTACGGCACATGACACTGTTTTGACTACAGTTTTCAATTTATTTTTTTGTTGTTGACTGGAAACTTTGCGCTGGCTGTTTATTCTCCAAACACCCAAAATGCATCCCTGCTGACGGAACTCTGACCTCTCACTCCACAAAGACATTCCTCCTGAGGAGATGGAGAAGTGTGTGTGCGTGGGTGTGTGTAAGTGGGATTAGTGTGAAAGTGTGTGTGAAACTGGGGTAAAGTCGTGAGAACTAAAGCTCCTCTGCTATTTGATTTCACACTTGTATGTGTTCTTTTCTCCTTTGTATCTCTTAGCCGTGTTGAAGATGGGCCATCTCAATCTTCTGGCTGTTTTACCAGGTAACTACAAGTAAAGAAACACCCTAAAAATGCCATCTATTACACAGAAAACTAGAAAAGCGACTTCGCCATAGTTCCTCCCTTATTGTGATTCACACCAAAATAATAATCCTTCATTTTTACCTCTCGGCCAAGCGCAGTGCAAAACGCAAGCGCAGCGCAGACGTTATGTTTTTGGCTGTGTTTATCTGTTTGTTTGTTTGTCTGTATGTTTGTGTTCAAAATAACTTGAAAAAGTCTGAATGGATGTGGATGAAATTTGTTTTCAATTGTCAGAAATGGGACATGGAAGAATTGAATACATTTTTGGGGTGATCCGGATCACCGTCTGGATCCAGGAATTTGTTTGAAGGATTTTTGCTAGATAGGACCATTTTTTGCTTTGTGCATATAACTCCACAAAAAATTTAACTAGTTTCCTACATGTTCGACAAAATATCAAAGACTAATCCAAAAAATATAGGATAATTTTTTTTGGTGTGAATCACAATATGGGGGGAACTATGGTCTTTGGTGGAGGTCTGCACTCTCTGAGTGCTTTTCTAGTTTGAATCAGTTTGTTAAAGAATCCTTTAAAAAATAATTATTGGATCCAAGCGGCGATCCCCCAAGTTTAATCGGTTCTTCCATATCCGACAATTCCTGAAAATTTCATTCCATGCATTCACAATCTTTGAAGTTATTTTGCACACAAACAAACAAAAAGATAACAACGTCAACTGCACTGTGCTTGCACCTTGCGCTGTGCTTAGTGGAAGTAATAATTAGGAAAGTTGTAAAGACCAGACAACTGATGGCTATGTTGAAACAACATTCACACTTAAAACATTCCCTGTCTCCTTTTCTTACAGTGCTCTTCTCTCTTTTCACTGAAACCGAAGCAAGTAAGGTCAACACTCTGCTCTTGCCTTTGTTTTCATCGCTGAGGCTGCTTCAATGTGTTAACTTCAATGTGATGAACTCTATATCAATAGCCTGATTAACTGATTCCTGCTCCCGAAACCACAATATCAGAATATAATATTACATTTTAATTGTGCCTGTAGAGACCCTATGAAAGCCAAAGGTTTGATTGTTACTTGCTTCTGTGACTGATGTTTTTTTCTAAATTGCAGGTTCATTTGTTTATAGTAAGTATACAGTCCCCTTTTGTCTTATAATTTTTAAGTGTCATTGGAGAGACCATGCCTATGTTGCTGCAGATAGCACAAAGTATATGTATAGTGTTCATGTATAGTGTTCATGTATAGTAATAAACATTGATTCATTCATAAATTCCAGATTTAAATTCCACAGAGAATGTGTCCATTGAGCAGCTAAGAAAAAAATGTCACCTGTATAGGACACATATTTAGTTTGTAACAATAATTAATGTATTAATGTATTCAAGTATTGTACTGTATTTGTTTTGTAAGAGATCATTTCTGCTATAACCTGTGAAATTGTTTTCTGACAGACTATGAAAGGCTTCGAATCGTAGGCCTGGTGTTTACGGGCCTTTTAATAGTTGGGGGAATTGGTCTTTTAATGTGTAAGTGCCACATCCAAACATTGTTACATTAACTAGTGAATAAGGTGAATTTTGTTATTGGTCCACAATTGATTCCACAAATCAAAAAAAAAAACCAAAAAACTATTCTCTGCCACATATAACTCAAAGCCGACATGTAGGCAGCTTTTATATCATATTTTGAGTGCTCCAGTGTGTTACTGTAAATTTGTTGAGGGGGCTAAGAGGAGGACAGGATGTGTTGTTGGAGGTGCAAATTTGTTAGTGGGTCTCACAAAACAGTGCAATTACTGACACTACTGACACCTACTGACCAGCGTAGAATACTACATAACATCATGTCTGAATAGGTCTTCACATTGCGACCAGTCCAGGGTGTGCCCCGCCTCTCGCCTGTAGTCAGCTGGGATAGGCTCCAGCATACCCGCGACCCTAATGAGGATAAGCGGTGTAGAAATTGGATGGATGGATGGAATGCCTTACATTTTTATTTGAGCCATTTTTTATGCTTGAACATCCTAAATGTAAGCAGAAACTTTATAACATTTGTAACATTTTATTACTAGAATTAGGCTGTATTCAACTGCAAAACATGATTTATTAATCATGAGTTGAGAAAAATTGTGAGCGAGCAAAATTGAAAGCGTGAAATGGCAAGAGAGTACTGTACATACAATATATATATTACTGTACATATATTGTATATATAAAATATATAGAATATATATACACTTACTGTACATAGAATGTACAATATATATAGGTTGTATAAATAATGAATTTAATATCACAAATATAAACTATGTATTTATATATATTTTAAACAATATTTGTGTTATTGTTGTTAGTATAAAATTTCATCTTTCTCTGTATACATTGTCCCGAGCCGTATGCCACAATGGCACCTTGACCACATTTTGGATACCCCTGTTTTAAATGGTGGTGTTTTGAAGTTAAGGGTTTTTTTTTACACATAAAGGCACTTGCCTGTTTGTCCCAGCATTGACACAATTCCTTTTCTGACACACAATAACCTTATTGTGAATGCCTGTCTCTTCTCTCGCATTCTCACAATAACCGCAGTACTAACAGACACTTTCTTTCACAGACAACAAGTGTGCCAAGAGGTTCAAGTAAGATTGTTTCCCTATCTTTTAACCCTTCACAATCCTTCAAATATGCAAACAGCCCCCCAATATCCGTTGTCTTCCTAAACTGCCATGTTAATTGCTCCCGCCCTCCTCTGTGGCTTACTTCCCATTGCAGGAAAGAAGATGACAGCAGTGAAATCTGATATGGAACCTGACAAACCAGTTTCCTTGTAGAACAGCAGACAGGCGAAGAGTGGAGATAAAGGGTGGGAAACGCCTCATTTCAGAGAAACCTGCACAGATGACAGAAAGAAAACATTTGTATAGACGTCCAGTTACTGATTCCTTGCTTTCAGTGTGTATTCTTGTTAGATCATCCTTGTTCCCTGAGATGAAGGCATGCAAGGCAGAAGAATAAATGACTGCATTAATTAGCTACTATAATTGATTGCATGTTTGTAGGCTGGAATTAAATGTTCCATGTGGTGAAACATTTCAATCCTGAAAACATATTCCACTAAATAAATAATGATTACAGGGTTTTAAAAGCTATGTGTTATATTGACAATAATTTTAGTGTTGTACGGTTTGTTTGTTTTTTTACAATTTTTTTAAATTCCTGTCCATCAAACACAAATATTACGCATGTTCAGGACATAGACCTACATGTTGCTTTACTTTATTCTCATAAAGCATCATAACAACGGTCCACGACATCTAATCAGCCGCCCGAGCAAACTTCTGACATGTTCTTTCTCGATAAGCAAACACTACAACGTCACTCCTTCTCGTGACTCCTTTGCTCCGACCCAGGACCCGCGCACACGCCCCACGTTCATATCCTCTGGCGCCTGTGGCACCGCCAAAACCGACCTGGGATCCGTACGCTGGTTTCTCTTCCCCTTTCTAAAAAGCTGCCAACCTGTGGAGCATTTCAGTGAAGAAGGGTGTTAACGCACTGAGCGGTCGACTAGTCTCGGTTTACTTGACATTATCGTCGTTTTTGGACTTCAGCTCGCCAAGGGTAAGTTTACCAAACACATTAGTTTCCGTATTCCTAGCGAGTTTATCTCCTCAAGACTCAGGAAATGTGCTAATGAATCTGTCCATCTTTTTTATTCACTTAAATAAACTCAGTTGTACTCACTTTTAGCTAGTTGCGTTCGTAAAAACGGGTCTAAAAGCGACAATTAAATTTTATAATTTTACATACTGTTTATAGAACCAATGATTTAAGCAAAGGTAATTCATCTGCCAGATTGAACATATTGCTACGGCATATATCCTCCGTGTGTTTGCGTGCGTGCGCGTGTGTGAATAGGCCACCTGATTGGCTGATAAGATGTTGCTACTATGTGGCACAAGGACATACTGCAGATGAAGTACACGTATGCCCTTTAAATGAATACTTGTTTGGAAAGTATATTGTTATCATGCAATGGTGATAAGGATAATGTAACTAACTCTAATTTGCATATATTTATGAATCTTATGTGTTACGTTATGGGTCTGGTTAAAATAGACTATCATCTGTTTGCTCTGGTAGGACAATTTGTTTGGTCACATGTAAAGGACAAATAGGAAGGGGGCATGGGGACCAAGACGAGTCCACCTTCCAGTGGTCTGTAGTCCAGGGTGAGGCAAGTGTCACTGCAGACCGCACCAACGCCACAAAACAATGGGTATTGTGTTACCATAAGTGCCCGTGATCAGGCAAATTGTAGCAACTCCCAACGCAAACCTGAGGTAAAATCAACCAAAAACATAAGTAAGATGTAAGCCCAGAAGCGTGAATACAGTTATTACATTTCGATGAAGTCGTCAGACTCCATGCCATCTCTATGCTTTACATCGCCGAGAATCTTTTTGACATCCAATTTATATCCTCTTTGTTACATTGCAGTTGATAAAAAACATGCCAGAAATAGGACCCAATGATTTTCTTGTTAACAGGATTGTGGAATTGGCCAGTAAAAACAGAATTTACTGTTGAACGTGGAATCTGTTGGAAATTGACATAACATGACCTGACCTTACATGTCACCTTGAGGAGAAGGGACTTTTGCGTGGGGAATTATTTCCCCAGCTGACGGCTCACTACAAACACTAAACCGCCCCTCCCGAACTAAACATGTCGAAATGGCAATAAACACCAGCAGAATTTGGCGGAACCTCCTCTGACGGAGTGTGAATGAAGGCTAGGGTGTCTGTGTATGTGTGTAACTCGGGCTGGGTGAGTATATTTTTGCCGGGTTGTGTTTCACGGTCCACTGACAAAAATACAAGTGTGAAATAATGAAGTAATATATAATACTTGTTGTAAAAAAAACAATAATTCAAAGTGAAATTGGTGATGTCTCACAACACACTAATGCACACCACAATAATGTACTGCGGCTTGGGAATTACTGTTCTGTTGATTCATGCTGGCTAATGCTCTCCATTATAAGATAGGATTTTTTCTAAATGGCCTCTCTGCAATTTCCTCAAGTACAATAAAGTGTCCTAGTCATTTCACAGCTCATTCTTAATGGAGAGGTCAAACCACAGAGGAATGTCATTTTAATACTAAAACAGCATAATATATATATATATATATATATATAATAATGGTATGCTGTGAATCTAGAATCTTGAACGCAGTGATAAAAGACGCAGAAAAAAAGGACAGCTGTAAACGTCCATATTTGTTTTTCCACACAGAACTAAAGGTATACAGTAATCACTCGTTTGTCACAGTTAATTGGTTAGGGCAATAGGACAGAGATATGTGAATTTCCTCAAAGTAGGATTCTTTCTTTATAAAGTTAATATTTTTGTTGTTATGGCATAAAATACCTCTTTGCAATTTTCTAAATATATTTTTAATGGTATTAGAGCCATCGAGACATGAAAAAACAGTCATATAGTCACCTTTACATTTGTATTACCCAATATACTATATATAATATGAGAAAATAAGACAGTACCTCTTGAGGGGAGCATAATCAACAGGGGTTCTGAGTTGAGTTTTAGGTTGTTGTGGGCTATGGCCGCAAAAGTAACCCCTGTATGATGATGATTATGATTATTATTGTTACTATTATTGTGCCTGTTTTGATATCAATAAAAGCCTGTTATTCAAGTCTGGTGCTCACCGAACAATTACTGACACCTAGAATACTACATTCACAAGTTTGTGGATTTAATGGCATACACTGTGTTTGTATATTAGTTCATTTATCCACTGCATGGTTGGAAATGCTTGATTTTGGAGCAAATATTTACAATTTGCTGTAAAATGCATGCTTTTTGACTAAAAAGAGGGTGTAGTCAACATCGAATTGGCATCATTTATTAAATAATTAATGTTATGTTAGCCATGTTTGAACCGTGACGTAGCGAGGAATAACTGTTACATGTTCCACTCTACTGTGGTAGGTTTTTTATCCACTGGAGATATCTTACTGTTTTTTTGTTGTAAAATGTGCTAAACAAGCAAGAAATTGCAATTGACTTTATGAATTGGCGTGTGTTAATTCATGACAACATATAAAAGTACCTGGATACTGCATAGTGAATACAATGCAAAATAACTGTGTGAAATGGATTACATGAAATACCATGACATCTTGTGATTTTAGAATAACAGTCTTGTGAATGCTGACTCATTATCGTGACTCTCTGTTTGTCATTGATAAATCACCATTACTGTAAAGCATGTATTTATCGTCCAAATGCGGAGTTTCTTTTCTGAGAAATTTGAATGGTGGCCAAGTGGCCACAGTAGATGGAGGAAGAGGGTGTGGGAGGATGAAATGGAGAAAGGGGTGACAGACAGAGAGATTGTTGTCTTTCCTATCGCAGGCGAGACAGACTTGCTGTTCTTGTCTCCTTTTGCTTAACCGCAGACTTAAAAAAAAGAAAAGAAAAGAAGGTGGCGTGGACAGAGGGACCTTCAGAGGACTTTTTTTAGTGATCTGCACTTGCTCCTCACCTTTCCTTGCATCATTTTGGCGCCTCACGAACACACTAAATATAGAAGCTTCATTAGAGCATAGGCCTTTGATATATTTTGAGGGATGCAACCATGACCTTCAAACCACATTTTTATGCAATGGTGACGCTTTTATTTACATTGTGACAAAGAGAGCGCAGTGTTTCCTACAGGACTGCAATCTATTTGTGGAATTGGAGGAGTAGCTAATTTCATTGTATGATTCGCATCATTAGCCCAGACGATCACAAATCGGGATATTTTAAAAATGCACATTTTTAATACGTTTTGGCCTCTCTTCCACACTCAAACATATGTTTTTAAAAACCAGGCTTTTAAAAATGTCAGCCACAATTTTTTAACAAAAAGGTGCCAATTCTATTTGTGGCAGTCACTCTAAATGTATTATTAAAAAAATGTATGGGACACACTGGTTGGATTAATCCAGTGGTTCTCAAATAGTCGGGCGGGTCCCCCTCGGGAGGCACGGTGCACTGTCAGGGGGGAGACTCTTAAATACACTTCACGGCTCTCCATTTTGTTACATTGTCCTAGTTTCAGTGTCAAGTTCAGTCTGTACAGTACAGATAAATACATAGATATTATCAGTTGTCAATAGTATTTCAAAACAGGGGCGCGACAACATTTCTGGGCCCTAAAGGGGGCGCGACAGAAAACAACTGAGATTAATTAGTCCAAAGGTTGTCAGATTCTGCTGGAAGTGCGTTAAGTATTGAAAATACAAATAAAATAAAATATTAATAAAATACTACTTTACGAATGAGAATATCAGAATGTCACAAATGACGCAAAAGTGTCATTATTCCACACGTTTTAATATTTCAAGACAAAAATGGTAATTTTACAAGAATAGTGCCAAGTATCATCACTGTTTCATGGTTGACTACAACCTATTATTAGTAAACAATATACATATAAGCAAATGTTTTGTATTTTCACCTAAATCAATCACTATCAAGCATAAAAATGCCTGCCTAAACAAAGAAAAATACAAATACAAGACACTTCCAACACGCACTGAAAGACACATTGATATGTATGTAGTATTTCACTGGTCACAAGGTGTAAGTAATGTCACATTAGCCACCACAACAACAAAAAAACATTGGGAACTCTCCCACTGGTAATAAAGTGTGTGTCTATATTGTGTCTTATGGTGAGGGCTGTCAAAAAAAGCATGTTAGCAGCGATAAATTATTTCATTATTACGATGAATTTTTTTAGCCTAATTAACGCATACTCTTCTTAGTGTTATGACGACCGACGGTGTAGTACACAGTGTACACAGTGTAGTTCCCGACTGAGTCACACAGAGTCTGCCACTCTTTATTAACTTTCTTATGTCTTGAACACATCAACAGCAGTGCAATTCCAACACCGCACATCATTTTGTAAATGCCTATTAGTTACATTGGAATACATCACATAATACAATTCACAGCTCTACATGTCCACAACGGAGTAAGAAGAGCCAAAGGTTATTTAATCCTACCCCCCATCTGTTTCACATCAATTGATATATATTTGTTCGCTCCCTGTATTCCAATTGTACTCATTGCTAGTTTGAGAATTGTCAGTGTTCTGTAGAATGAGCAGTATGTGGAATTGTTTTGTCATTTGCGTCTGAACTCCAAATGAGTATAAATGGCTCATTTTTTGGGTTTGTTCCATTGTCTAATCAGAAGTGTTTTTCTTTTGTACGAGTATTAATGAGTGATGACTTCTGATTGCAGACTGTTGACATTGATTAATCTTGGATGACCTTCACTGACTTCACTGGTCATCTCCACCTCCACCAGTCTTTCTCATCATTTTGTAAACTCCCAAAAGTGTTGGAGCACATTTGTGGCAGACCACTCCTTCATTCCATTTTCAAACTTTGGCTTCTAGTTGTGATGCTGTATCTACACACCGAAGAGCATAAAGGATCACTGCTAGTACTGTATTGTGTGACTCAATGCTTCAGTCATCTCCACTCCCTCTTTCCTTCTTTCCCATGACAGTATTCCTCCTTTCCTTCCCTCCCATTTCTTACTGTCTCAAACCTCTTTCCCTGAGGTAACACTTTTCTTATTTACTTATGATGTTTTACTAACTATATGAGCTACCTACATAAAGGAAGAATCTTAAAGTCACATACTAATTGACTGAAGCAGCTTCAAGTGAAGTTTAAGTTCAAGTTTATCTTAGCCTTGTGCCAAAAGCTGGAATTCAGTGCTGCTAATTTAAGAATAAAACTTGCCACAGAACAACAGCTGTAGTGTACTACAGGAACACGCATATGCAAGCATACCGCTGGGTGTCCAGTATTCAAGTGGGTGGGTGTAATGAGGGAAAAATAGAAACAACAATGTGAGCCAGACATTGTGCACAACATATTCCATGATGTGTACACACAAGTTGAGTACGCACAGAAAGTACTAATACATCTGTGTCACAAGTGCTCTTGTTAAACTCAATGACTTTTAGCTCTCATAGACTTGTGTATGTAACTGTCCTACTGTCCATTTGTATCCGCTTACAACGCAAATGTGACATTTCATTTTGAAGTTAGTGTCTTAACACTTGCCAGTGTAACTATTTGCAACATTTCATAATTTGATGTTAAGCTTTTTAAATCTTGAGGTACCAGAGTTTTTTCAAGAAAATATTCAGTTTTGATATTAGTATTTCAAAGGTGAGAGCTTGAAAATGATTAGAGATAAATGCATAATGTAAATGAGAAATATCTGTGATGGGAGTAAATACACTCTAATCTAATTTTCTGTTTGCTGTCTCCACGATAACGTCTCATCAACAGTATTATCAAAAAGTATCACAAGCGGACCATACCACTTGATACTTTTCCTCACTCTTTCAAGCAAACCCAGTCATCATCGTTGCCATCTAGAGCAGGACCACTGCTATTATTACAGCTATTATTGTATAGAAGAAATATAAAGTATCTATTTATTATGCTTGTGAATATTTTCATTCATCCAGGTCATTGTATTCAAAGGTCAACTAACAGTGCATTTTCGGTCGTGGATACTACCGCATCTGTTTTTTTTTTTACATTCAGGAGTGTTAGCTTTTTGCAATTTTGTGACTTTGGCGCTTAAAGGGTTAACAAGTCAGACGTTATGTAAAGGGTGATCTGGTGACCTTTCCTCCACTGCCGCCCAAACATTTGTTTGCGGCTGCCGGTCATGGGAGTTGATTGAGCTCCAACTCAAACTCATACATAAGCGTAATAAAGTATTGTGACAGCCTCACTTACGGTGCAGCGTTATGAATAGAGTATATGAGAGCAACGGTGGGTGCATAACACCACATTTGCACTTGCACCAAGTGCTACAGTTCTGTTCAACACACTGAAACATGTATGCCTCATCTGGTTTGTGTTTCCATTGTGTGGTGCGTGGGCTGATGGCGGGAGTATCTTCAGCTATGCAAATGGTGTGACGTCATTGCAACAATATAGTGTAGCCCACCAATGAATTTGCTAAAAAACAGTACACAAAAGACAACACTGGTGTTGTTCTCACTCTGTTATTGTTGTCATACACAACATTTTCTGTCGACCAATCAAGTGTGTAGCTCCTTCCTTTAGGTATTGTATCACTGTACTTGGTATGCCAAGCAAAGGATGCCAAATAGTGATATAGTCACTTTATTTTAGTACTTTTTTGAACTTTTGAAAAAGTAAAAGGTAGAAAAATCACATACTGTATCAAACTAAACTACTGCATGTTCAGTGCTGTTCTAGTATGAGCATGAGCTTAGGAGAGATGAATGAGAGCAGAGAAACAAACCAGCAGAAAAGGAGATTGAATGAAAAAAAGGCAGTCAGCGGCACAGCATGATAAAGCCAGAACAGAAAAGTCTTTATCCTGGGACCACCAGGCAGAACAGGAGAAGTGTCTCCACAGGGAATGCAGGACAATGGGAGGACAGACTAACCTCAATGGCTTCTCAGTGGCTAATTGTAAACAACCACTCTTAAAAGTTTAATAAATTCTGCAAAATACCCTTCAAACTTGATTTAAAATTAGTTAGATTTCAACCTTATACAAGTTTTATTATTAGAAATTTCCTTTTTTACGTTTTGTGTTGCTAACCGATTCGTACTCAATTTTATATTTTGTCCTCAGATTACATATTACACTTCTGCAGTACAAGTCTGCAGTATGCAAATATGCAGTGGGGATATTTATTGACTCAATCAATCATTCATCAAAAGAGTGAAAATATACTGTATTAGGGGAGTGGCTTTGAACTTTATTCATTCATTCATTCATTTTCTATAGCGCTTATCCTCATTAGGGTCACGGGGATGCTGGAGCCTATCCCAGCAGACTTTGGGCGAGAGGTGGGGGTACACCCTGGACTGGTCGCCAGTCAATCGCAGGGCACATATAGACAAACAACCAGTCACACTCACATTCATACCTATAGACACTTTAGAGTCACCAATTAACCTAACATGCATGTTTTTGGAATGTGTGAGGAAACCGGAGTACCCGGAGAAAACCCAAGCACGGGGAGAACATGGAAACTCCACACAGAGAAGTCCAACGGAGATTTGAACCCAGGTCTTCCAGATCTCATGACTGTAGCTATTTACTATTAGTATTATACTACTATTATACTCTGTTATGTATATCTGCCATATAGGCGTCTATTCTATTTATCTATCCATCCACCCACCCACTCACCCAGCTAAACACCCACACAACCAACCAATCCACCCACCCCTTGAAAATTTTATTTAGCAGACATTGCACGTGGCTGTAGGACTATTTTACAACGCAAAAGTACTTCCCATACAACTTTCCACATGACTCTTCCACATGATTAGGTGGGCTCATCCTCTGAACTCCGATCAATAAAAAATGCAAAAATTTGACATCTTTAATGCCAGTGCATAAGCAAGCTTGTATGTAAGGAGCACTCATGCAAGTAAAAAATACCAGACGTTAGGTGTGATGCAGGCCCAAGCCTGCTACAAATTGACTGCACCCACTACACATTCTGTGGATATACAGCTTTGGGTCTCACCTTCTGGCTTAACCTTAAACAAACAATGATTTGCTTACACCATTTGATCTTCAAACAAGAGGACTGAGGCGCCATCACTTCTACCTGCTCACACTACGCTTCTTTGTCCTTGCATCTCTCTCACACCCGCTCACCCCTTCGGTTCCCCTGGAGTTTGCCCTCTGTGCCTCCTCCTCTCCCCCTGTCCTTCTCTCTCCTGTTTCAGTCTCTGTCTCCTCAGCATCACACTCCTCAGTGTTTGCATGTTCTCTCATATAACGGTAAACCGTCCTCTGGTGGTTGTTGGCTTGTTTCCCAAACTCAACATTCCCACTGCTTCCTCATGGGTTGCTGTGGAGAGGCACCAGGAGAGAAGCACTAGCCCTGCTCTTCTTTCCTCCTCCTTTGCCAAGTTTCAAATACCAGCAGCAGATACTTTACTACTTTTACATTATACTTTATTTTTATACTGAACTGTACATCAGCTGTCACATAATCATCATTTGTAATGATGAAGTATTTGTACACAACGTTGACAGACAACATAAATTCACATATGGGTCTGTAGATCATAATCACACATCTAAATGAATAGGTATAGGTACAGGTATAGATGAAGAGTGAGTGCATGGTTACAGAAGTATACAATGATGTAAGTGCTACATGGAAACAGGCACGGATGTTTTTGCTCTTAAAGGTGCTGAATGGAAAAAGGCAATAGTGGAAAATCACTGCAGTGATGCAGAAGGTGTATGTGTTACCTTGTGCTGCGTTGCCATCGTTGCATAGACACGGAGTGGGGTCACACCCACCATGGAATCTAATTGCAGTTGTCATGAAGCGACTTGTGCAGAAATAATTACGTAAAAGCCCATATCAATACACTGTAATATTAAGAAAATAAAATTATTAAAATGACACTACAGAGAAGAATAACATTTGAAGGTTTAGTGCAGTCTAATAATGTTATCATGGATTTTTGTGTCTGCTGAGAAAAATAAATATTGGATGGCAGCCTTAGATATCTACAGTGTATGGGGAAATTAATATTTAATTTAATATGTCCACACTTTAAAAGACAAGGCTTTTACATGATGTAAGTGCAATGTGTTACCTAGAGATTTACTTTTTTCCATCAACCGATCAGGTTTCCGTACTATATGTCTGAGTGGGAAAGAAATAGAACATGTTTTGTGCTTCTGTACTGTCGATCAAATGTTTTGCTTAAGAAAGATAGAATTAACACATTTTTACATTTTATGGCATTTTAGAGAAGTTTAAGATTTCTTCATATGTTTATTTGTGAAGAGAAGTAACCCAGTGTGATTTCTGCCACTGATACTAGAGAAATGTCATTTACAAAAGAAAACCTTAGCACTTGTTTTTTTGACCAGTGAATGTGTCATAGCTATAATTCAACAGTTTCATTGTCAGTATTGTGTTAAACATGTGCATTCCAAACATAAGGATTCTATTTTAGTTTATTCTTGTGGGGAAATAAATTTATACTGACAGTATTCAAATCAACAACACAAGAGCAGAACAACACAAGAGCAGTCTAAATATGACCAAGACATCCGCCTATCTACACACAGTCACTTAAAATGATGTAGCAATGTTGAGCTAAGCTGCACACTACAAGTGGAACAATGTCTGTGTCAATTGTCATAATTTTGGCTAAAATCATGTTTGATATGAATTATTTTCTCTTCTCAGGCAGAACAGCAGCAAGTGACAAGATGTCAAAATCTTGTGCTTTGGTGATAATGTCAAGTGAGTAAAATGTTTTGTTTTGCTATTTTGTATCGTGTTACCCCAGGGTCTGAGGATACAGTGGCTGGTGTAATAAGTAAAGTCTTTCACTCAATGTTTTTACAAAATATCTGCTTACACAGAGCGGGACGAAACAAAACATGCAAAGTATCAAAGTAACACGGGAGGAGATGGAAACAGCAGTGTGCGTAAAATGAGATTAATAAGAATAATAAGAAAACAGGAAACTGCTGACAGGGGATGCAAACAGTGTGAATATACACAGAGATAAGAGTACAAGGAGAAACAAGGTTCAACAAAACGAACAAACAAACAAACAACAAAAGTTCAAATTAAATGAAGCCCCAGCTGAACTAAATAGAAGACTAAAATGTGCTTATGTATGACTAAAAAGACCTTTCTATGTTATACCAATTTGCTTCTCTTAAGTAATATGTAGACCAATATCTGAGCTGTACTAAATATACATATATACAGTATTAGCGTAAGCAAAATAATCTGCCAACAGAACAAGAATATTTCACATGTCCTGTCAGTAGATTATTTTTTGTATACAGTTTGTCCCTTCTCAAAAGCGACTAGCGACAAATCTAGCTACTTTTTCTACGCAGTTGGAAGATTTCTGATATTTGGTGAAAGTGAAAGCACGTACAGGTATATACAAGTATGGTAAAGCAGTCACAAGCTGTCAGTACACTGTTAGCTTAGTGAAGCTCCACTTATCCATGAATCACGCATGTTCAAGGTGTGACGTCCCCCCCACCAACCCCCCACACATTTTACCTGTTTAAAACGTATTTTTTAACATCTTCAAGCTGTATTGGGACTCGCCCCCATACCCGTCAGGTAAATATTAAAAAGTAGTGTATTTCAAATTATATCATAGCTAAAAAAATAAGCTAGTATAAGACATTTGAATAATTTATTCATTTATTTGAAACAACTACAAAACATTTAGACAAGCTCTCAATAATGTTTTTACTTTCCACTGTGTACCTGTCAATGATGTACAGTACCTTAAATGACTGAAGTATCAAGGAATTAGTATTTTGATTTGAGAATCGATTTTAGAGCCTAAAGATCTGGTATTGTAAATATCGATATATTTCAGTGTCGAGCCGCGTGTCACTACAAGGAACCACTGTAGTGAGCTATAGGTGGTGAGCTAAGCTGTGTGTTAAGGCATTTTTTTGTTGACTATTCGATTTGTCTTTTGCTGTACATTCTTAAACTCAGACCCACAAAATGTGTGCATCCAAAGTAATCGTGATTTTCCCTCTGATCTCTTGCAGTCGTCTCCCTGGTGTTTGCTGAAGAAAATTGTACGTGCACTTGATTTTTCATCAAATATTTTATTACAAATAGCATTCATTAATTTGTTAGAATTGATTAGAATTAGTGACAGGATGATAGAGCTAAAGGCTGTGAAGGAGAGGAAGTATTTCCTTTTTGTTTGTTGTTATGTTAAAAGTTTAATAGTTCCTTCCCCAAAAATGACCACTATATTGTGATCTAAATGTACCACAAAAAAAAATCTGCAGTGTCTGATCATGGTGGTCAATCAGTAGTAAGGGAATCAAACAAGGCCATAGTTTGGGCTCATCTTACTTTGTAGTGTTGACTCTTTAATGTCAGTCTTTGATATTTGGATGGTTATGTATGGTATGTACCTGCCACACATATTAACTTTTTTTACCCATTTTATTTTTGTCTTTACAGCTGAAGATGACCCATTTTCCTTTGGTAATTTATCTTTTTTCTACCTACTGTTTTATGCCAAAATATTTGAACAGTGTACCTCTATGCATCATCACAACAGATTTGACAGAAAGCCATCACAGTGTTCAGCCTGGAATTTAATTTGGTAGCTGTCCCTTGATCCCTTGATCCTTGAAACTCTCAGGAAGTAAGCATGAAAGGTGTTGATGCAAGTAAATGAAGCCATCATTATACGGAAACTAAATAGGCCTCTCAGAGTAGATCAAATATCGTAACACCAAAAAAAGGGAAAAATGAATCAATGAGCTAAGTAGAAACCAGTGGGCTGGCAGACCACCAACAACTAGAAGAAAGGTTCATAGAATTCACAAGAACACTCAGAGCAGGGCCCCCCAACCTTTAGCTTGAGAGGTACCTGTAGCTTGCCAGCTGGTATTGAGTAACTCGCCAAAAGGTCAAAGAATACAGTATTTATTTTAAATTCTTGGTATGTTTATAACTCTTGAATTCAGACATGATGCCTCTATTTAATGACAAATCACCACAACATGACTACAGCTGCATTTTTAATGAAGTACAATTTCAATGTTGCCAGTCACTTTACTTTATCAAAGTGGTTTTAATAGTTGGCACCCCGCTTATCCTCATTAGCGTAACAGTATTTCAAAAATGCATCTCTAAATATCTTAATGATTTTGATGACTGTACTTTACAACTAATAAAAAAACCCAATTCAGTATCTCACAGTAGTTCTCTAGACTTTAGAAAAGTGTCATAAAGTTCAATGTTGTAAACTTTTAGTTTGCGCTCTTATTAGCAATATAAAAAAAACTCTCAATATTCTAATTTATTGCTATGCACCTGTATGATCTGTTTTCATAGACTACCACAGACTGCGTGTTGGAGGTCTGATTTTAGCAGCTGTCCTTTGTCTCATTGGCATTACCATCCTTCTCAGTAAGATAACGCATGATGCACACACACACACACACACACACGCAAACACACGCACACATTCTTATGATTCCTAGACAAGAACTGTCATAAAACCAGAATTTCCCTTCAGGTGGCCACTGCAGGTGTAAATTTAAGCAGGACAAAAGGTGATACTTGCAGTTAAATACTTATTTCCAATTGTAAAATGTACTCTGACCACAAACTAAAGTGCTTTTTGTTGTCTTTCTCACTTTATGCCCGTTTCACTGCAGGAGGAGAGCAGGAAGCAACACTCAGGCAATGCTCGCAGAGCAAGGTAATGCATACAAAGCTATAAATAGCAGATAATGTCACCCTTTGATCAGATTATGAACAGAAAAATAATCTATATGTATACCTGTGCATGACAAGATACTCTACTCCATTCCTGCTGAAATATTGGTGATTACGCTACCCATTTGCTATCCTGCCAAAGGCTAAAGTTATGTTTGCACTGTCCATCTGTTTCTCTGTGAATGATCTCTCTGTAGATGGCCTAGCTGGTCCTTGCTGTTCAGCAGGTGGTGCCTTGCAGGAAGAAGAACGTGGTATTAGGCAACCTGTTACATTGGAGTTGAAAGGGCAAAACACACTGTATCACTAATGGGAGAATATTAAACAAAACAAACTATGTATATTTATATTTGTGCTTCCGGTGGATGAGTGGGTAGCATGTTGGCCTCACAGTCAGGAGGTTCAGGGTTCAGGGTTCAAACCTCCGTTGGGCATCTCTGTGTGGAGTTTGTATGTTCTCCCCGTGTGTGCGTGGGTATTCTCCGGGTACTCCAGTTACCTCCCATATTCCAAAAACAGGCATGTTAGGTTAATTAGCGACTCTAAATTGTGCATTAAAGTATGAATGTGAGTGTGAATGGTTGTATGTCTGCCCTGCGATTGACTGGCGACCAGTCCAGAGTGTACCCCGCCTCCCGCCCAAAGTCAGCTGGGATAGGCTCCAGCATACCCACGACCCTAATGAGGATAAGCGGTATAGAAAATGTATGGATGGATTTGTGCTTCAAATTTCATGTCTTAACTATCACGGTTTTCCAGAAA
Source organism: Oostethus manadensis (assembly GCA_024372805.1). Taxonomy (NCBI): domain Eukaryota; kingdom Metazoa; phylum Chordata; class Actinopteri; order Syngnathiformes; family Syngnathidae; genus Oostethus; species Oostethus manadensis. Next base: position 1,105,932 of record QODF01000060.1, on the reverse strand, counting down.
AATATATGAATTAATACACCATGCTGTTTCATGGTTGAATATGGCCTATTGTTAGTCAACACAACTATATTACAGCAACGTTTACATACTTTTTGCCTAAATTAAGCATTTTCTCGCATGAAATGGCTAAATGAACTAAACGATGAAACTAAATTAGGCGTTCAAAACACACATTAAAAGTGGTTGTTATATCTTTAGTGTTGTACACTGGTCACTTTGTGTCAGTAATGTTACTGTAATGTCCGGTGAGACACACAAGTGCCAGACTTGGAACAGCAGGCTTTTATTGCAGGTTTCAGTACACTCACAACAGACACAATAATTTATTTTTTTCCCTAATGTAAGCACGTGCCACTGTTGCTGCCATAACCCACGACAATCTTAAATTTAAAGGGACTGTTCAGATTATTTGACATAAAGTTATATAACATCCCCATCAGCGGTATAGTGCATTAACAGTGACTTACCTCCCGCTTCATTCCGCAAGCTGAGTTCTGGTCAGATTTCGGTGATGAGGAACGTAGTTTTGGTTAATAGGTGGGGCTACTTAAGTAAAGACTTTGCCTTCTCAAAACAATATGTGTTCAAAAAATGCCTCCTCGACTAAATCAGACCTCACAATTGTTCTGCGTTATTTTCTCTCCCAATGTATCACTGCATGCTGTTGTGTATGTGTTTCACAATGTTTACAAGCAGTCGATGCAGTTTTTATGTGGGCATATAGTGTAAATGGCAAATGAAAGTGATACATTTAATACACTTTTACTTTGAGTGAAGATTGATTGGTTTTATGACAGAGACCGCAAACTAAACCTGCTTTGTTATTGTAAAAGGCTTCAAATAATGACTTTGGTGAAACTGTATTGAATGATAGAGTAATATACAAGCTATCAGTGTCAAATTTGTCCAAAAGCATACTTTTGTCTGCAGGTCGTTCCTGTGATTGTTAGACGTTGGCAAGAAAACAATGCCTCCAGCAGTCAGATCCTGGGGAACCTGCAGCATTTGAGACCCATGCAGAGGCTTTTTCGTTGTTACAGGAAACAACAGAAAGATGTGGGCCTGTTGTGATTTATTTGTGCTCGTTACTTTATTCGTTACTTTCATTCAATTCAACTTTTTCCACAAACCCAGCACCAAAAAAGTTCTTTATGGAGGTTGTGTCAAAAGTACTATTTGGAGTTAGTTGTATCGCTGTGTGTAAGATAAATGTGGAGCTAGACTGCAGACATTAGCTACTGTTAAGCGGCCTAACACATTGTGCATATGTTCGTGTCAAATACAGCAAATAGAAGTGTCCATACATGTTAAGTGTTGTGTTAATAATGATTGATCATATTTTTAGCTTCATGGAACATTATGGTGGATGGCAGGGTTCAAAAACACAGAATTTCTGTCATGTTACTGTTATTAAAGAATCATTAAGATCACTATGAAACCGTGTTACATTCTTGTGTGCTTCTTTCGCATTACCAGACCTACACTTTTTCTTCGCCAGCTACTTTAACACCTGATCTACAGAAAAACACTAATTTGCAGTGGCTGATGCACATGAAATGCTTTATTGCACAACCCGTTAGCTGTATATTAATATTTACTATTAATGTACAGTCTTGTCAGTCCTGTTACTTCATCATACAGACGCAACAGAAAACAAATAAGAAAAATGATTCTCGGGCTCCATCTAGTGGACGAAACGTATGACTGCAGTAAGTTCAGGCAGTGTAAGACGTGCAGCACTATACTGACTTCTAGTGGCTGTGAGCAGTTGAGCGCATGTGTAGTGTGCGTTATGATTTTCTTGCATGCCGTCGATACATTACTACACTATTGCTTTTCAACTTTTTTGTAGGAAAAATATTCCAGAGCCAAATAAGACCGGCCCTTAACAGATACTGACAGTGAGTTGTATGGTTGTCTATCAGTGTTCACACACAGCATGTATCAGTAGAGAATATTAGGACGCTTTCTCATTCAGACGTTTGACTGGCGCTGCGGTTGACATTTTGAAGCAGCAACGATGAAAAACCGGAAACGTTCTTAATTGCTACTGCGAAGGTTTGGTGTATCTATGGAGGTTAGCACCACCCGGTGACGGTGTTTTGTAGTGTTTGAGCTTATACGGCTCGGCGGCCATAAACTGATTTTTGGTTAAAGATGACGATTTTTTCTTATGCTTGTTATCCCGTCGGTAAAAGTTATTTTACTTTGAAAGTCTGGAAAGGAAACTGAGTCGTCGTGTGTGGCAACTTGACAGCACCCTTGTAAAAAAAAATCGACACCCTCCCGTGTGACAAGTCTGCAAGTACTAGCAAGTCAAACTTTGTTGAGTCTTAATTGGAGTGCACAATATCCCACAGCATATTTAAAAGGCATTAATTATAGACGTTCAAAGTTGTTTTTCTCAACTTTTGTTCAAGACCCACACGGTTATGGACCCCAGCGCTCCCCCGAAGGACTGGACGAAAGAGAAGTCTTCCATGGGCCAGGCGGCCCCTCCGCCCTACCAGGACAATCCATATCCAGGATACCCTCAGCCTGGGCCGGGTTACCCTCAGCCTGGGCCGGGTTACCCTCAGCCTGGGCCCGCGTACCCTCTTCATTCGCAGGTAAGCAACCAACACTAAAGGAAACTTGCTTGGAAAACGATGTTAATTGTTTTTTATATATACAATGAACTCTTCTTTGAGATGTTTAGATTTTGAAATCAACAAAAAGACCATTTATTGTATAGACTGCTCCAGTGACAACAATAAATGTCGTGCGTCCATTAAAGTGCCTGATTGTTCATTTATTTACCTACAACTTGTAGAGGAGAAACGACCTCTGGTGCTTAAAATGCACGCAAATGTGCTCATTGTGACATGGAGGTTCATTTGTTTAAGTTTCATTTCCTCTCTCATCATATGACCAGACTGAACAACCCCTTATATCATTTTCACCTGTGGAAGATAACCTGTCCGTTTCGTTTCTTGTCAAGGCTGACTGACGGAAGTGCATTTTTGTGTGTGCCACCTACAGGACTCTGCCTATCCACCACCCTATGGCGGTGGCGTGTACGGACAGCAGCAGTACACGCCAGGTCAGCAATACCCACCCCAGCCTGCCACGGTCACTGTTCAGCCCACGGTGTTTGTGACCCGAGGCCCGTTGACTAACCCTGTGAACGACTACCTGTGCTACTCCATCTTCACCATGTTGTGCTGCTGCCTGCCCCTTGGAATTGCCGCCCTCATCTACTCTATTAATGTGAGTTACATTCACTAGCGTGTATACTGCCTTACCCAAATCACGTTGGAGAACTTTGGAGTGAGGTGGGCTTTGGCTCAGGAAATAAACGGTAATGGCGTGCATCCATCCATTTTCTATGCCACTTAATCTCATTAGGGTTGTGGGGGAATGCCGGAGCCTATCCCAGATGACTTTCGGGCAGGAAGCAGGGTACACCCTGGACTGGTCAAAAGTCAATCACAGTTTAGAGTCACCAATTAACCTAACATGCAAACTTCACACAGAGATGCCCAACGGAGATTCGAACCCAAATCTCCTGACTGTGTGGCCAACATGCTAACCACTCGACCACCACGCGGCCACGTTAATGGCGTACAGAGACCACTACACAACTCAAGTTCAGCACGCTTGACTAGTGTGAGTGCTCTACTTTCACATGATTGAAATAGCACCATTACATGCACTGCATGTCATGCATGAATGACTGTAATGCAATTGCTTCTCACAGGTTCTTAATAATGACCGACACACTTTATTGTAAAAATAAATACAAAGGCTCAAAACAACAAAATATTATCCCAACTTGCTCACCTGCTACTATATTAGTGTGTGTATTAGAACGTGCCATTTAGTTAACAGCCGCCACTTTCCACTAAACTTGAATACCCCCGAGTCAGGGCAAGGTATGGTTGATTTTTTTCAGACATCATGGTTACATTGCACAATTCAACACGTCCGAAAGAGAACAAGGAATTCATATTTGTTTAATCTTACCACTTCCCCGTACATACGACTGATGATTCATTATCAGAATAAATATTAGATTTTTTCAATTTTATTATTGGAATTGTGTACACTTCCTGTGTAAAAATATATAAATGCACTGCAACTATTTTTTAAAAAATGACACTACATCACTTTTGCGGTGTTAAGGAAAAGAAAGAAAAAAAGGTTAAACATAAAATTTTAATTGAATGAAAGTTTTTGATTACAAATAAATACATGCATAAAATAAATATAAAATACATATGTTAAAATAAATGCAAACAATAAAGATAAGGGAATACATTGAGAATAAATCTATAAATACAGGAGTTTATAGTAAAATAGTACAGGAACATTTGACGTGATCACACTATTCATGAGTAATTTCTGGATATACATGATGAAATAACTTATTCAATGAATGAACTATATTACTTGATATTGCTGAATTTGGCACAATCTGTTGCTGGATTGTTGCTGACTTCAAGCTTCATCAAGTCTGTTGTGTCTTTTATGTGCTTGTGGTCGAGAAGATTTCACCTTCAATAGTTGTCCAGTTCATTGATGTCTGCCTCGAAACATTTGGTGTGAGGCAGACTTTGAACAAAAGTTTCACTGTAATAGACCAGTATCAGTTTGCAGTAGTAGGGTTGTCGCAATACCAAAAGTTCCGCAGTTGAGACCAGTACCTGTAAATTTCCATGATGCCCAATAATTTGTCTGGAGGTATCGGTTCTTGTGACCGTTTTTAGCCAGTAATTCAGCTTTTCAGCAACAACTTGCTCTGCTCTCTCTTTTGCCACGCATCATATTACCACCTCGAAATTGCGTAACTTTTATCGTTTTGCGATATCAATGCAAATGCACTAATTTTTAATAATCGATAATTGTTATAGACAAATATACCATCAATAATATATTCATAAACTTTCATTAAACTTTTATTAAAAGTACACTTACTTAAACGATCTATCCATAGTCCATACCACTTAACTTTGTTGGGAAACTGCAGTCAGTACCAGATGGCTTAGGTTGAGAAAAAAACAGTAACACTCCCCTAAAATACAAGGCACCAAGAAGTTGAAGGTTAAACCACAACACTTCCAGCAACGGTACATTGTTTTATTGTTGTGTAACAGCAACTGTTTTTCATTGTAATTGTAACGTCAACAAATCATAGGGTCAATCTGAGCTGCATTGAGAGGATGTCTTCTCTAGCAGGTGATTGAAAGGTTGCACACACACAAAGCTGAGAAAATAAAATTGATGGGAAATGTGGCAAACAGGGTCTGTTTGTGCTTTTTCTGGTAAATACCACAGCTTTTACTGTGTCATGATTTCCGTAAGTACTCGAGCTACCCCAGTGCCTTCGCTCTGCGTCTGTTCCCAGAAGCACAGGCCCAAAGATTGTTATGAATTCCAAAGCTCAAGCCTGCATGAAGTTTTGTTTTTAAAACCAGGTGATGTTTCTTACGTTATATGTTATGTTGGAGTATTGATTGTCCTGATCTTTTTTGCTGTTTAATGAAAATGGAAGAGAGAATGCACTTTCAAAGCGACTTTTGTGGTTTTATCAATATGTGGACATGTGTTGTTCGTCCTTGAGGTAAAATTCATTGTTGTAAACCAGTGAGTCATTGAAGTGGTATGAGGGAAACACACTTCTTTAGGACAGAATACCTCTTAATTGTTTCCATGTGGTCTGCTTTAACGGGGAGGAAAAACTCCCCTGGAGCTTGTTTTTTTTTAACTAATCAGAAGACACTTGAAGTACAATCTTTGTACAGCTAGTGCAAATTGCCATGCGGGGTGCTTGTAGAAACTGATCCAACATTTCATGTTGTGATGTTTTGTCTTCAGCATGTTTAGCACATTCACTGGCATAGCTTATTCAGATTTTGCTCAGCACACTGTGAATTTGTAATTACTAAAGTTGGTTAAACTTTAATTGCATTTAGCAACTGAAGGGGAGGACCCCGGGAGCTCAATGAATTTACTTTAAGTGTTTATCATACTTAAGTATGTGTGTACATGCCAAACGGCAGCTCAGAGTACTCAGTCTTCTTGGGGTCCATCAGAGGGGTGCTGGAGAGCATCTCTGCTGGTGACTTTGTAGTTCTATGGGAGACTTCAACACCCATGTGGGCAATGACAATGGGACCTGGAAGGGTGTGATTGGGAGGAACGGCCTCCCCGAAATGAACCCATGCGATGGGATGTTATTGGACTCCAGTGCTAACCACATTATGGTCTTAACAAACATCTTGTTTGAACATAAGGGTGTCCATAAGTGCACCAGGACACCATAGGCTACAGCTCCATGATCGACACGCAGTTTCGATCAACTTTGCGCTATGTAGTGCATAGTTGACACACAGGTGAAGAGAGGAGCTGAGTTGACAACTGTTTGTCACCTGGTGATAACTTAAATTAGATTGCGGGGGAGAATGCCGGACAGACCTGGAGCATCTGGTAGAGTCTCATGTCCGTCAAGTCTTCAACCCTCACCTCCGGCAGAGTTTCTCCTGCATCCCAGGGGAGGATGACGATATTGAGTCTGAATAGGCTGTATTCAGATGACACTGGAGGTTAGGCTTGTTGTCAAACAGGACACACTGGAGGGCTTATTTCTCTCTGGGAACGTCTCAATGTCTGCTCATGGAGTGTTCCTAACACTTGTGAATGACATAGAAATCATTGACAAAGAAAAAGCACAATTTTAATTTGAAAATGCCTTATCTATGGAAGGAGACTGTAACAGGTTTAATTGATAAGTGCATTTCACCAAGAGGGCTATTTAGTTACATTGTACTCCACTGCGTTCACCTCCTTGTCCTTTTTATAGCATCTGACAGATGCTACAGTATGTATTTTTTATTCACTCTCCAGTCAATCGCAGGGCACAAACAGACAAACAATCATTCACAGTATGGACAATTTGGAGTCATGTTTTTGGAATGTGGGAGGAAACCAGAGTACCCTGAGAAAACCGGGGGGAAAAAACAGAAAAAACCACGCATGCACGGGGAGAACATGCAAAATTACCTGTAATACCAACCTCAACACCACCAAATCCTCAATACTGACAGCTAAGAGGGTGTAGGACGCAAAGTCCGTAATGATAACTGCTGAGAATAGCTTCCCTGGTCTTGCAAAGATAACAACAACCGTTTGCTGAACAGAAACATGCTTTAACCAGGAATGGAAGCAGTCTGTTAACTGTCTGATCAATCATCATTGAACAATTTGTTTTTATTATAGATAAATGAATGGTGTAGTAGAATAAAATGTTTTGTTTATTGTTTAATGGTTAGTTTTTTTTTCAAAGGTTAATATTATTGACTGGAAAAAAATAAAATAAAATAACAAAATGTCACAATGGCAGTTTGAATTGATATGGATTAGTAGGTCTCAAAACTCTGCAATTATTTTGCTTTCCCAGGGTGCTGGACTTATATTGCAGCCTTGAAAGTGTGCAGGTGCAAAAGTACTTTAGTTGAGGGGAGATTGTGCACAAGGCTATATTTGACTGGGAACGCCCACATTTTAGGGTTGCTCCACCCAGGATGCATATGTTGTTTGAAGTTGGACAGTGACAGAATTACGTAGAGGGGGAGAAACTACTCAGCTGTGTGTATTTTCTACTCACCTGGAAGAATAGGGCCCTAAATGAAATACATTACAAGGTAAAGTACAAGGCAGAATTTTTCTATAAAATTCTGTAAAAATGTACATATCTCAGCCATAGTTGCGAATGGTGATTAATCATGATTCATTCATTTGAAAACTGTGATTAACCCGATTAAAATGTTTAATCATTTGACAGCCCTAAATAATAATTCCCGTCAAAAACGGGTGGAATAAAAATAATAATAATAATAAATAGATGAAAAGTTGCGCAGAATATTATATGTGTGAAAGCTTTAACAACAATAATAACATGGGTTACTGAGGCCATAACCTGCAACAAGCTAAAACTCTGAACCCATGACTTCATTTCTACCCCTCCAATAATGTCCCCTAACACGGGGGACACGTTTACTGGAACGCATTTACTGTGCCAAGCAAATACAAGTTTTATTTTCAGTATGTCTTAAATGGCTGATTTCCTCTCATTATTCCTACAATATTGGTTAATACATGTAAAGGGGACAGTATGGGTGTTTTTTCATGTCTGCGAATAAATGGGTTGGTTTTTTGTTGCTCCTTACATTGCTCTGAAGCAGAGCACCAGATGGTCTGGGGTTTTTCATGTGTTAACAGTGTCCCAAAGTGAATTTTTAGAGATGCTGCCGGTATGTAATTTCCTGTGCTTCTTTCTCTTTTTTTCTTAAAAACCAAAATTGAAAACACACACAAAATGTCTTGTTTACGGGAAATGATTAGAATCGAAACTCGGTTAAGTGGTCAATTGAAAACTGTGTAAATGGTTGTTTGTTTATATGTGTCCTATGATTGGCTGTTTATCAGCACGGGCTGTACCCTGGCTGTCACACTAAGACAGCTAGTATAGGCTCCAGCTTACCAGTGACCCTGAACAAGATAAGCGGCAGAATATTTTTAAAATCTGTAAAGATTTGCAGAGCATATACTTAGAATAACATACTGTCCAGCTTAGTGTGTATCTCTGTGTGCTATTGCATGATGTGAGCTGTTAGTCGACATGTTAATTAGCAGTGGGACATTCCTGATGAAAGCCGTCAGTCTGAGGCTGTGTACATATGGTAACATGGACATGGCTGTGTACTGACTATTAATACGTACTATACTTGCAATTTCCCATGATGCGTGCACACTCATGGAAGATAAGATCATCGCTGTGGAACATCCATTTTCTTATTTCTTATTTTCAATGCTCTTTGATGGCCTCATATCTTGTTGATGTGGCATAGTAGACTGTACGTTGTCATGTGAGAAGTGAATATTGTTTTGACAAGTAGGTTTTGTTCATTTATTTTTATCACTCGAACTGATGCACACGTTTATTGTGTTATTATATGACGAGGATAACTGCAAGAGCACAGACACCTTGCTCAAACTTAAATATGAGTTAACTATGCACAAAATTCGATCAATCGCGATTAAACATTTTAATTGATTGACAGCCCTAGAAAAACAGGGTGATTGTAAAGTAACTCCCTTTTTTAAAATACTTTATAATAATAACAATTTATTCATATGTTGCAATTTTTTTCTCAATTTTTTTTGTGTATGTTCCATGATGTATGAGCAAGTCTTTTACTTTTAATAACGTATGTATTACCTAAAAATAGGGAGTTACTTTTGAATCACTCTGTGTATATGAAAGAGCCACAAAACAAGAGCAGGTGAAAATTGTGTAGAGCGGCCAAATAATGACACACGTATAGTTAATAATTGAAAAGAACACTGACTAACAGCATTAGCTGAGCACTTGCCACTGTACTACATTTAGATGTGCAACATTAGCCTGCACACACACTGTCTAACATTAGACACAAACAACACTTGTACTGACCGCTTCCTCGCAGGAGTTACTAGTACAGTGTTAAGCAGCATGTGGTACGTTTAAACCTATTGAAAATTAAAGGCACTTCTTGATGTGTGGAATAAAATATCATCTTCTCCCAGAGGCATCATTGCATTGTCTGTAAATAGAACGACCGTTGGCCCTTGCATGGTCACAAAGATCTAATTAATGAGTCTCTTTCTGGATCGAGGCTGAAAAAGGAGACGCACGTGTTTTGGTCTCAACAGACCTCATCACAGTTGATGTCTCCAGTCTTCTCAAAGGTGCTGTGACTGATATCCATCCATCCATTTTTGTCCGCGAGGTCGGGAGGTCGGGTCGCGGGAGCAGCAGCCTAAGCAGGGAAGCCCAGACGTCCCTCTCCCCGGCCACTTCATCCAGTTCCTCCCGGCGCCTCCAGGCGTTCCCAGGCTAGTTGAGAGACATAGTCTCTCCAACGTCTCCTGGTCTTCCCCGAGGCCTACTACCGGTCGGACGTGCCATGACGGGGGGCATCCTAACCAGATGCCCGAGCCACCTCATCTGGCTCCTCTCAATGTGGAGGAGCAGCGGTTCTACTTCATGTCTCACCCGGATGACAGTGCTTCACACCTTATCGCGAAGGGAGAGCCCAGGCACCCTACAGAGAAAACTCATTTCGGCCATTTGCCCCTGCGAACTTGTCCTTTCGGGCACTCAAAGTTCATGACTGTAGGTGTGACTGATATCTCCAGACAAATTTTAACGACAAAAATTGGTATAATTTTTACTCAAAATGGATACCGGAAGCAGAAGGTGTCCCCACTCATTGACAGTGTGAATGGTTGTCTATGTCTATATGTGTCCTGTGATTAACTGGTGACCAGTCAAATGTGTCTAATTTGCCCAGTGTCAGCTGGGATAGGTTCGAGGATATTGGTAGAAAAGCGGTAGAAAATGGATGCTTAGGAGTAAGGTTGTCCTGATTTAGCTTTTTCACTTCCGATCCGATTCTGATAGTTCAGCCTTGAATATTCTCCAATACCAATCTTCTTCTTCTTCTTTTCCTTTCGGCTTATCTCGTTAGGGGTCGCCACAGCAAATCAATTGCCTCCAGCTAACTCTGTCTTCTGTATCCCCTTCTCTTGCGCCAACTACCTTCATGTCCTCTTTTACTACATCCATAAACCTCCTCTTTGGTCTTACTCTAGGCCTCCTGCCTGGCAATTCAAAACTCAGCATCCTTCTACCAATATATTCACTATCTCTCCTCTGGACATGTCCGAACCATCTCAGTCTGGCCTCTCTGACTTTATCTCCAAAACCTCTAACATGTGCTGTCCCTCTGATGTGCTCATTCCTGATCCTGTCCATCCTGGTCACACCCAAAGAGAACCTCAGCATCTTCATCTCTGCTACCTCCAGCTCTGCCTCCTGTCTTTTCCTCAGCGGCACTGTCTCTAAACCAAACAACATCGCTGGTCTCACCACAGTTTTGTACACCTTTCCTTTCATTTTAGCTGAAACTCTTCTATCACACATCACACCCGACACTTTTCTCCACCCATTCCAGCCTGCCTGCACACGCTTCTTCACCTCTTTTCCACACTCTCCATTGCTCTGGACTGTTGACCCTAAGTACTTAAAATCCTCCACCTTCTTTATCTCTTCTCCCTGTAACCTCACTCTTCCACTTGGGTCCCTCTCATTTACACACATGTACTCCGTCTTGCTGCGGCTGACCTTCATTCCTCTCCTTTCCAGGGCAAACCTCCACCCCTCAAGCTTCTCCTCCACCTGTTCCCTGCTCTCACTACATATCACAATGTCATCTGCAAACATCATAGTCCATGGAGATTCCTGTCTAACCTCGTCCGTCAGCCTGTCCATCACCATAGCAAACAAGAAGGGGCTCAGAGCTGATCCCTGATGTAGTCCTACCTTCACTCGGAACTCCTCTGTCACACCTGCAGCACACCTCACTACTGTCTTACAGTCCTCGTACATGTCCTGCACCGCTCTAACATACTTCTCTGCCACTCCAGACTTCCTCATACAATACCACAGTTCCTCTCTGGGCACCCTGTCATAAGCTTTCTCCAGATCTACAAAAACACAATGCAGCTCCCTCTGACCTTCCCTGTACTTCTCAATCAACATCCTCAAAGCAAATACTGCATCTGTTGTACTCTTTTTTGGCATAAAACCGTACTGCTGCTCACAAATGCTCACGTTTGCCCTTAGTCTAGCTTCAACTACTCTTTCCCATAACTTCATTGTATGGCTCATCAGCTTTATTCCTCTGTAGTTGCCACAACTCTGCACATCTCCCTTGTTCTTAAAAATGGGCACCAGCACACTTCTCCTCCATTCCTCAGGCATCTTCTCATTATCTAAGATCTGGTTAAACAACCCGGTCAGGAACTCTATTGCCACCTCTCCTAGACACTTCCATACCTCCACAGGTATATCATCAGGACCGAGTGCCTTTCCATTCTTCATCCTCTTCAATGCCCTCCTCACTTCTTCCTTACTAATCTTTGCTACTTCCTGGTCCACAACAGTCACCTCTTCTACTCTTTGTTCTCTTTCATTTTCCTCATTCATCAACTCTTCAAAATACTCTTTCCATCTTCCCATGACACTACTGGCACCTGTCAATACTCTCTCACTTCTGGGGATGTTCTGCATCACTTCATCAAGGTCTGACCAGAATTTCTCTTTCTCCTCCATCACACATCCTACCTGTGGAGCATACCCACTAACAACATTGAACATTACACCTTCGATTTCTAGCTTCAGGCTCATCACTCTATCTGACACTCTTTTTACCTCCAGGACGTTGCTAGCAAACTCCTCCTTCAAACTCACCCCTACTCCATTTATCTTCCTATCTACACCATGATAGAACAGCTTGAACCCTGCTCCTAAGCTTCTAGCCTTGCTACCGTTCCACCTGGTCTCCTGGACACACAATATGTCTACCTTCCTTCTCTGCATCAACTAATTCTCTACCTTTTCCTGTCATAGTTCCAACATTCAAAGTCCCAACTCTTAGTTCTAGACTCTTAGCATTCCTCTTCTCGCTCCTCCTACGGACACACCTTCCTCCTCTCCTTCTTCGGTCAACAGTAATCCAGTTTCCACCGGCACCCTGTCGGTGAAAAGCACCGGTGGCGGGCGTTGTTAACCCGGGCCACGTCCGATCCGGTATGGAAGTCATTTGTCTGATTCGCATGTTCTGGTTTGGCAAAGTTTTACGTCGGATGCCCTTCCTGACACAACCCTCTGTATTTATCCGCGGTTGGGACCGGCACAAAGAGACACTGGCTTGTGCCTCGTTGTAGCTACATTTATCTCGTTGCGGCTACATCCTCCAATACCAATATCGATCAGGAAATATCATACATACTTTTATTACTGTAGTTTTGTAGCATGGAATGTTACAAAAGCCTCGATTAAGTGACATTACTAAAACAGAAAACAACAGTCAGCAACAGTTGGTATGAGAAAAACAGACCCATTTATAATGCAGTGAGGCTTGACATGCTCAATGATGCGTTTAAACCTGATGTTACTCACCACTGACAGGGGATGGCTTTTTTGGATACAGCAAAGCTTTTGCGGTACTGTGGGAGATTCTCATGCTTTGCAAATGTGTCAAACAGTGAATGTTTCATGTAAGCTGGAGTATTTCAACAATACTTCAAATGCACAATTAGATTGGTTGTATTGAACTTCCCTGATTCACATTTTGCATTCAACTGCAACATTTTTTTTGTTGCAACGCAGCCACACAGCTGAGATACATCATGGTCCTTACTAAATATGCTAGCATGCTGATGTTAGGATTATGTGGGTTCTGCATATTGAATAAAAGAGCTTCGCTTGGATAGATTTTTGGCTGATATCGGACCGATATCCAATATCAACATCGGAATGGGAGACCCCCGGGTTTTTATGGTTTTCCCTTTATAATACAGTTTTAAAATAAATAACACCCAATTAACAGATACAAATGTGGACATTGGTGTGTGATTGATATGGCATTTGGCAGCTGTTTTTATTAACACTACCAATATAATTAAAAAACAATATCTTAATGCAACAGGCTGAAAAGCACAACATAAATCTGTAAGCCTGATGGCAAAATCAACATTTTTGTACATTCTTAAAAAGACAGTAAGCATCAGCGACCTCAACACCGTCAAAACACTAATACGATCATGGTGTATAAATAGAAAAGTCATAATAACTATGTCACTGTCTAAATATTTCCTGACTATAAAAGAAAAACATGGAATTGCCTCTCCATATACAGTATGTGTCAACTGATTTACCGGATGGAGAAAAAGAAAATGAGGTAGATACTGAAATTAGAGAGGAGAAAATTGAGACGAACAGAAGGGTGCTGGGGAGATGTGGGTCAAGCTGCTGGAATGTGTCCTACTTCAAATTCTCTGTTTGGCATTTCAACCACAATGGCCAAGAAAACAAAAGGAATGCTCCAGAAAGACTCTTGGAAGCCGCATTTCCCACTTGTAAGGAAGGAAGACGCATGTAAGCATTCACAAACATCTGCCAAGGTTGAACAAAAATTAAATCCCATATTTGGAATTGTTTGTCCAACCACACTGTGGCGAGTAGAAGTGTCTGCAATCACTCTGACAAGAATGAGAGAGTAGATGACAGTGAAAGTGAAGCCACATACAATTATCTTGTAATCAAAACACAAGATAACAAAACATAAACAACAAAAGTAACAAGTTATATTAAAAACAACTTGTAACGTATGCTACGACAGTTCCATTGTAACGCAATCAAATTTGCACTGAATAAAAGTAACGTAATAGTGTATGTGTCAAGAGTCGGAGCGGTGAAGATGCCCCATTCATGTGCTGCATGAAAGTGTACGACTTGCTTTACTGCCCAAACCATTCCCATGGAATAACCTTTCACAGGTAAAACTTAACAATTACCTTTGCTAGTATTTGGTGCATAGATTGCATGATTTGGTCATTAGAACATTGTTTTGAGAGCATACATTGCCAACGTTGTGGAAAACACTGTTTTCCCGCACACAATTCATTCATTCATTATACGTCTATGGGATAGCGAGAATGTAAAAAAAATGTAAATACTCCTTAGCAAAAAAAGCACTGCTGCTGGATTTACCAAACTTCTGAGTATTCCTCGAATTGCAAGCATTTCTCAGATGTTTATGTTCATGAGTTGTACAATGTTGTTTACAGCCATGTGGCTAATTGCTGATGCTGTATCCAGTAACTTCACAAAAGATATGTGTTAATTCCTCAACAGATATGTGATGTTACACATATCGGTATCCGGTGATCAGAATGGGAACTTGGAAGTTGGACAATACCAGCATATCAGATATCGTCAAAAAGCCAATATTGGACATCCCTAATTACAACCAATATACAGTACACTGTACATTTGATAGATGAATCCTTGTGGATATCTGTCAGACAGTGGGTAGGCAAGATTTTTTTCGCCAGACACCATGAGAGCCTGTATCAAAAAACAGTATAAAAGTTCCACTGGCACACTGGTGCTTATAAACAGGGCGCTTAGCCAAATTTGATGAGCAAAAAATAGAACGACTCGAGTTCACTCTAATCATCTTCACAATTAGTATTTATCCAACAACATGACAAAAATGTAAAACCTTTTAAACAAAATACATCTAGTTACCACAGTTAGCCATTGTGGGCTATGGCAACACATAGAAGCTGAAATGTGATTGGACAAAAAAAATTAACATACACTACTGGAAGAACTGTAGCCAAGAAACACGCTACAAAATGAAGATAATAGACTGTTGGGAATAAATGAATATTATTCAATGGAAAAACAACAATTTAAGTTTGAAATGTAGATCAGTGCTACAGGTAGTGGTTAGGCCAGCAGAGACGGCTTTGCTGGCCCTGACTGCACACCGCTCCAGTAAAGTGACTTTAGCCTCTTTGATTGCTTCTTTTTTTTAACCACCATAAGAAAAGGCTAAACAACTCTGTATGCACTTAGGTTAACAACATGACTATTCTGAATCAGGAAGGAAAAAAGCAAACATTCCTAGGTTGTTTGAGAGTGGTGCAATAACTCATGTTGCAAATGTGGGCTGGTGATTCTAAGCAGGAAGTGTCTTGAAAGTGCTGATGGTAAATGTGAGTCATTAAAGCATGAAGACATTTTGGAGAGATGAAATTTTGACAGCAACATCCGGTTCAGCATTCCTAACAGCGAAGCATTTTATCGCTGTCCTGTGACCGATGTCATCAAACGGTTCTTTGTTCCTCAAATCTGCTCGTTCTTGTAGTTTAGCATCTAAAGACAGTGGACAATATAGCCGCTGTTTGTACTCGCTGCTCCATGGCTGTCAGTATGATTCGTTTTTTCTGTCCTCACAAAGAACCTCTCAGCTGCCACCAAGATGTAATTCAGCATTTAACGGAGAACAAAAAATAATGCATACTAATTTAAACTATGTTAAAGGTTCACGTAGCACGAAGGACGCAAGTGATGCCAAAAGGATCTAATGAGCATAAGTAATGCCCACCGTTGGAGACGGGTTAAGTTGGTGTCTTTAGGCTGCATTAATGTATAGGGGCGTGGTCACAAAGGTACATGTGTGCTTGTGGAGGAGAAAAGTAGAGTGGAAAGCAGAAAGGAAATACATTTTCTACACATTTTTCTTTTGCATTACCATGTTTCCAATAGCAAGCAAGCGAGCCCACTACTTAGCCTTTTCAAAAATTAAGAATGTTTTTAAAACGGAGTGTGGTAGAAAGACAAGAATATTCTTATATACTAATATACTTTCACTCAGAATGAGAGGATGAGTTTTTTTAATTTTTTTCTCAGACAGGGCATGTCTGTCTCAGCTGTGGCATGTCAGGCCTGGCTCTGCTGGCTCAGTAGCCAGTCTCCATCCAGTGCGATAGGTGTATGTATGCATTGATGCGTAGTCACCATATAATAGGCCATAGTCAACCACAAAACAGCGATCATTGATTAATTAATTATTTTTGTTTATGTGTTATAGAGTGTCTGATGCTTCAGGCACTCCCACTAACCTGGATGCACAATGTATCTACCGAGCCATCCATCTTCTATTCTGCTTATCCTCATTAGGGTCATGGGGATATGCTGGAGCCTATTCCAGCTGACATTGGGTGAGAGGCAGGGTACAACCTGAGAGGCAGGGTACACATGTTTTAAAAAGTAAGTGAAAGAGTACAAAGGCCTTTAGCTGGATTTTTGTAGTTGACCCACCATATTAGCACTTTTTGTTGCCATAAAACGGAAATAATTATTTTACTTACCTGATTTTGACAGGGTTAGAGGAAATGAGAAGTAGCACATCAAAGATGGGGAACTGTTATTTCTACACATTTAATTTGTTGGCGTTTGTGGGTATTTCTTCTGGTCAGAGCACTGGGCAATTAATTTTTTTTTAAATCTCATGATCCTGGGAGAATAGGAATATGAATCCTTTCTCTCATTGATTCTTGAAACTCAATGCCCAACTGGACTCAGCAGTAACTGTTTTCATACAATTTGAGTGCAAGGTCGATGGTCAAATCAGATTCCTCCAAATCAAATATCTGTATATACTGTATGCATATATGTAAACATGATATTTATTAGAACAGATTAACCAACTTTTTTTAAGCCACCAATACTTGTAACTGCATTGGTCGGACTCTAATATTTATAGTTATACATTTTATGTCCTTTACTGATCATGAGCACTGTCCAAATATAAAGAAAGCTGGTTCTTTGCCCCCGTTCAAAATTAAACAAACATGTCAGTAGACAAAGTCCTGATGAGCCACCGCCTCGACCCGTCCTTGTTTGACAAACAACAGCTGTAAGCTTGCATTAGAACACCTGACCCCAGTCTTCACAGCCATGTTGACTTTTTCCAGTTGGGTTGCAGACCGGCCCGCTTTTCTTCTTAGAGAATTTAGAAGGATGTTTATGAAAGTAATGTACTGTATTAGTAGCTCGAACAGAGACTTCTGCGTTGTTATCACAGGTGCTGGGACTGAACTGAAAAGTGAGTCTTCTGTGTGCTTTTTGTGAGTGAAACGCTGGAATTTGAGCGTAATTCTTAGATCTACTTTAAAAAAAAAATGCTGCCTTTTCCCTGCATCTTTTCACCCACAACTAGAATATTCCCTACTTTTAGTAGTGATTTTGTCTGTTTCAGAGGGAACAAACTTTGTTCCAACACTGATTGTATAAAGATTTCAAATACCCAGAATCTGTAAGAAACATTCACATGACCTTTGTCGTGCACGTGTTCCTGCAACCCCACTCCCCCGCACCCCCCTTGCATAAACAGAACAATAGTGTTCTTCTCTCTTTCTTCCCGGTGCATGATGTCATCATTAGCAGCGCCAGACAGGCTGGAAGTTTGATAAGATAGGTGTTTTAATAACCTGTCTCGCCCTCCCTAGCGCCGCTCTTCGTAGTCCTTAGTTCAGCTCACCCAAGCATACATGCACAATGCACTGACATTGTGATATCTAAAAAGTTCAAAAACATCGGCACTATTACTTGTCTCTTTTTTATAGAGTAGAGAGAAATATACTATAATAATAATTATAGTATTATTATTAGTAGTAGTATTAATTATAGTAGTATAGTATTATAGTAGTATAGGGAACGTGAGCTGGGTTTAGACCGTCGTGAGACAGGTTAGTTTTACCCTACTGATGATGTGTTGTTGCAATAGTAATCCTCTCTATATAATAATTATAGAGAAATACAGTGCATTTCCCAGGTATATTTTATACGTGTGTGTATGCCACTCCAGCACACACCTGCAGTCTTACAAGAGTGTCCTTCACTGTGTCTATCATAATGAAACAGAAGACAAATGCACTGCTTATTTCTACTGAACATAACTAACTACTCTATGCTATTCTATCAACCATAGTGAACAGGATTATAATATATATTGAACAGGAATAAAATGTTTGCTTCTCCACATCTGTCAAGACTCATATTATTTCTGGTGCACTAAAGCTGTGTTAATGCCTGTCTACTGGATTCCATAGTAGACAAGGAACAGCTTAATAATGTTATTAAAATTAAGATATGTAGCGATTTTTCAAAATAGCCTTCTATATTTTTGATACTAACATTTATTTCTCTGACAAAATGTTTTATATATTTCTTTGTCAGCAAATGTTTAGCAACTGTCTGTAGTGATTCGCTGTTTTACAACGTTCACTGACAAACCAGAATTAAGCTCTAGTACGACGGAGTCCGTCTTTACTAAATAGTCATTAAATTAGGATATTCCATTTCCGCAACTAACCTGCTGTCTCCACTGCCCTGGCCAGCAAGGCTTGCTATTTTATTGAGCCATGAGCCATGGTGCCTTGTTTTTGACTTCATGGATTATTTTCTTTTGCACGTAGTGATTTTTTGCAGGCGATCCTTACGTCTGAAACCAATCTAACCCATCAATTTTATCTACCTTAGTTAATCATTACCTCAATCGAAAATGCTGTTGCCTTTCCTTTACTCTGCCCAGTGTATTGTGAGTTTGCTGCTGTAAGTCACAGCCCCAACTTCCCAGACTGCCTTGTTACAATAAATCCCAGATGTGGGGATTCAAATGGAGTGAAGCTTTGACGTTTTACAGTGCTCACTTTGACAAGGCACACAAATGTAGGCTGTGGCCTTCAGGTCTTACATACAATGTACCGGCAAAACAATCATGTGTATGGAGGTATGTCTCGCAAAGAAACATAAGACATAATGGATCGGGGCATAATGAATGATTAAACGTAATGAACGTTATTAGTGACGGTTGTTGTTCGAGTTTTTCTGTTAGTGGGGAAAGTGGGGAAAATAGAGCCCTGCATAAGAATATTTATGCATAAAAGAAAGATTAACTAGGAGACTGCTATGAGAGGTTGCTGCTGTTTTGTTTTTTTTACATATATTAGTTTGTACATTGTAAAATTGCATATGTCTGTTAATACGCTGTATTATCTTGGGATTTTCTTATAGTTTAAACAGGGTTAGGCCTAAAAAGTATCTGTTACTTCAGCCTAAACCCTTTCAGTCATGAGAGGATTATTAAGTATGTATACATGTATTTGATGGTGTGCATTTTGCTTGAAATGATCGAATAGACTCCAGATTTAAACTTCAACAGTAAACATGTCCATCACTTTTTAATACAAAAGCTTGAAAGAAGGAACATAAAACTCATGTGCTGGGCTTTTATCTGGACAATTAGACTGGTCAATGATCTCCAATCACATAAAACACCGTTAGTCAGGCTCTCAAATAGGGCACTGGAGTCCAGCCCCAGCTGTTGTCCAGTACCAGCTGGCCTTTGAGCTTTGCAACCATGGCATAGTCAGAGGTTTTTACCAACAGGAGCATCACGTAACGTAAACACTGGCAGAGTGTGAAAATGTTCAGCATCAATTGACCAAAAAAACTATGGAGGAATACAGCAACGTTGTTGTTACAATACTCAGCAAGCCAACTATATAACTATTAACTACACTAGTGTTGTATCTAGTGGAGTCACATTACAAATTTAAAGCAGAATGCTATTCAAAAGACAAATGGACATGGACATGGTCAGGCATGCACATTATATATACTGTACAGTATATATACGTTGTTTTCAGGTGTTGTTTTTAGAAGATTTTTGTTATGTAAACATGCAAGGATGCAAGATATGTATTTTTCAAGACGATACAGATTTTGTCTATTATCTTTTAATATTTTGATTGAACTATTTTTTGTGCACACCTTAAGGTAAGAAACACTCAAACAAAGTTGGAGTTGACAAATTTTACCTTTAGATTTGTTCCAATCAAATATCTTGATCTCACTACTATAAAAAAACATGAAAAAAAATACTGGTGGCTCAGAAGTACTCAAACACTGCGGCGATAGAAACAAGCCCCGGTACCCAGGCGTTGTTGCAATGCTGGCGTTTCACGTGGCTAGCTTGATGTGTTAAAACTCAAAATGAATCCGTAAATGTTTGTCTACAAGTGAGCTCAGTGGACGCTGCTCACCAGCAATCTCGTCTCATTGGAGCGTTTTTTTTTTTAAATGTTATTGGAGTTATTGCTTTAACTTTGTAATTACTCATATCAGCTTCTGCTAAACTACTAGTGGAAAGACACTTGAACAGGCAGGGTTCCGCTTGCACCTTTTTAAGGAGCAAAGTTGAGCATGTGATGTACAGTGCAGCCTTTTGGGTGGAAGATGTTACGCAACGTGTTGTGTAGATCAAGCCTGGCTCTTGAGGATAGCGCCATAGTGTTTGAAACCATACGCAACCCTGAGTGAAAGTAAGCCAGGCAGCTGTTGGTAATCATGAGTGACTTTGACACAGACTTTTCATGACACCATCAAACCACACACACATCCTGGCATACATTTTACAAACACGATCGGATGTATGTAAAGGCACCGCACCACCACCTCCACCGCCCACTTTCACTCACCTCGTTTTTATGTTCCACTAACCAAAACTTTCACATTTGTAAAAAAAAAAAAAGTCATGTAGAATCATACATCCTCCTGATAAATACATATAATAAATATAATAGTGCAACTTTATTTATCAGACTAATGCAAACAATAACGTGGTCCTTGCTTATGAAGATGCAGAGAAGAGGAGAGCGTATGTAGTGGGGTTTTTTTTTAAGTTGGATGAAGAGTTTTGCCCTCCACCCGAGCAACTGGTGCGTCACACACTTGAGTGACGCACAAGAGTTCACTGAGTGGGAGTGGGAAGTGTCCAGTTACATGTTGTTGTCTGGTGGGACTAAAGAGTTGATTTAAAGGGAGGGGGGTTGTTAGAGGCGTTCGTTATTTTTTTCCAAATGGACAATGGCGTTCCCCAGTCACTTTGATGCATACAATATCTTGTTTTTCACTTCATTTTGTATCCTCCTACCTGCTGTTTCCTCACAATCATCAATCAACGCACCGGATTTTACTTCATCTCAAACAGCTGTTTTTAATCTGCCTCATTCTTTCAAAGCGTAAAGTGAAAGGATTCTCCCGCTCAAATTCCTTTTTATGGGAATATGTTTACCAACCAGGAGTCGGCAGGCAGTCTACTTGTGATGAACTGTCCCTCAAAACTGTTTGTGTTGACAAATATATTTATCTGCCTGTAACCCATTTTTGCATTATGTCAAGAGGTCACATGAGTGTGTGGATTCGAAAGTGGCCTCCACTCCAGTTTTCTGTGAAGGCTACATCGAAACCCCTCCGTGAATCACCACCTTACCGCGGTGGAGGGGTTTGAGTGCCCGGGTGATCCTAGGAGCTATGTTGTCGGGGGCTTTATGCCCCTGGTAGGGTCTCCCAAGGCAAACAGGTTCTAGGTGACGAGCCAGACTAAGAGTGATTCAGAAGACCCTTATGAAGAAGAACAAGAGGAGTGACCGCACCTCGCCCGGACGTGGGATACCGGGGCCTCACCCTGGAGCCAGGCCTGGGGGAGGGGCTCGCAGGCGAGCGCCTGGTGGTCAGGTCTTCACCCGTGGGACCTGG
>QODF01000060.1:1035042-1071319 GCA_024372805.1 Oostethus manadensis | reverse complement strand
TAGGACATGCTGGAGGGACTATGTTTCACAGCTGGCCTGGGAACGCCTTGGTGTCCTCCCGGTGGAGCTGGAAGACGTCGCCGGGGACCGGGAAGTCTGGACTTCCCTACTGAGACTGCTGCCCCCGCGACCCGGACCCGGATAAGCGGAAGAAAATGGAATGGAACATAATATATAAGCAAGGAAAGCACACTTCAAGGTGGCAGTGCAAATAAAGTCAAAAATGGAGAACATTCACATTGATGACACATGACAAGGTGCGATTACAATCACTGTTACTGACATTTCAACTAATTTCTGACAATTACTGTTAACGCAAAATAAAAATAAAAATTATATTGAAAAAACATAATATCACAGATTTTAATGATATTGTCATATTGTGTTACATTACAAAAATAGCATGACACATGCTAATGTCCATATTGTCCAGCTCTAACCACAAGCATATTATAATAATAATGCACAAAATATGGGGTCAGTCCTGGTAAATCAAAATATTAAATACATTTTAAACCATACATTTTAAACCACAGTTAAAACGGAAATCAATCTTTACCTCCACTACAGCAGCAGGAGCCTGTTCAGTCATATAATGAATGGCATCCTGGTCCCCCAGCCAATCAGAGCCCTTCACGGTGTCATAGAAATGCCACCTCCAGTCATCATCCTCCATGTTTCCCAGAGCTGCATTGATTCCACCCTGGAGGAAAAAATTTTTGCTGGAGAATTTACTGTAAGAGTATTATGTTTAATTTTGCCTTTGGGATTTAAAATATTATCTGTCCACATGAATACTTTTAAAATATCTGTAGTGGCGTGGAGTTGATCTTAATAAATCTTGTAACCCTGCAATGCTCTACCTGCGCAGCAACAGTGTGAGACCTGGTGGGGAACAGCTTGGTGACACAGGCTGTGTTAAAGCCAGCCTCAGACAGGCCAAAAGCTGCCCGAAGTCCTGCTCCTCCAGCACCAACCACCACAGCATCAAACTCATGATCCACCACTGGGTACTGAGTGGAGATCTGAAGACAAAAAGAACACTTATTGTTAACACTTATTATTGTTGCTGTACTACTGTATGTGTTTGTGTGTGTAGATATGCATTAGGACTCACGCCATCTGAAATGGTGGCATTTTTCTTTCCATAGACTGAGAAATGCAAATTCTTTGAACCATGAACTGCGGCTGCAGGGACCTGGCAGTATGGAGAAAAATACAATTTTAAAGGGAACCACAAACTACAGTTGCAAACAGTTGTTGCCCACCATGAATTTCCCGAATGTACAGTCTACTCCGTAGGCAGTAGTGCTATCAAATTTCACCACTAACCCAGACTTAAAACTTAAATACCACATGATAATAAACAGTATTTTACAAACATATATATAGTTGCTGAGAATGTAATTCTAATGGATTTTCATATATTAGATCATAAACATTCTAAATATGGGATGCTAATTTTGCTAACAGCAACTACAACATTTCCCACGAGGACGACGGGCTTATCAGATTGTTGTTACAAAAAAATTACAATTCTAAATTAAAGCAAGTAAGTAATTTGAAAGAAACGGTGACAATAGATCAAATTTATTGGTCCTTTTAACCGTATCTTTGCACGACAATGTCACATTGAAGCAGCCCCTAGCTACATAACGCAGGTTACGCAAGTCAGACATTATAGTTATGAAAGTGATGCAGCACATTGCTATGCTACACAAAAAAACCCGTCAAATGTCACAAACGAAATAACCATAATGTCTCTGGTGGACATTTCAATACTCACCGCCTTCCTTGAGGAGAGTATCCGCTTGGAGAGGAGTCGGGAGGCAGCTTGCACACTCGCCATGTTGTCAGTTCCAGGAGCGAAGAGTAAGTCGAGCATTCGGAATCCCAGCAGAGGCTCACGCTGTTTCACTGGAATAAACCACCTTTCTAAAACCAGGGGTGTACAATTTTATAATGTGTAATTACAACTTTCGTATGTATTTTTTAAACTCTGTTTTCGCTGTAAAGAGGTTTTAGGATAGGATCTTATTGAACTAGATGTCTACACCTGTTCTTGTGTCAAGTAATTGATTTATTTTCTTAGCGCAGCGCAGTAACATACCCCCATCCATGTTGAATGAACGGCAATGCGTTAACGTTGCATAACTGGGAACAAATGCAGGAGCAAATGTATAAGTGACCTAGACTTTTCTGTGAAGGTGAGACACAACACCGTAAACACCAGACTTTAAACAGACTTAACAACTTGTTGGACTTACAACGCTATTCCCGTACGTTGGTTTTAACGAATGACTCTTGAGGAATATGAGCACTAACGCTAACAGGTCAGCTAGCTTTTTTTGCTATTAGCTAGCCCGGTTTGTGGTTAGCCGGGGCTGTCAAGCAGGGTGCAATGTTGTAGTTTGGGCTTCTGCTCGATTGTTCGTCGGTGTTAAAGATAACTACACACTGTTTTATGCAGCGTCTTTTGTATAACCCCCCGCGTATTCGGATATGAACACCGACAAACCTATATGTCACATTTGTTTGAAAGTAGTGGCGACAAAGATGGGGGGGGGGGATATGGCCACCCTGCATACACACCTCAAACAAAACCATCCTGTCCAGTTTTCCCAACCTGGGGTAAAAAAATACAGCTTCAGATGCAGCAGAGCCTTCGTCCAGACAGTCAACTCCTACTGAGGTGTTTGGTCGGCAAAGTAAATACTGTATAAACAATACTTGTTTTTTTGTTTACATCATTATGATGTTTAATTATTTTTTTTAAAGCCCGTGACATTCCAATTACAATGTGAGCCATATATTACCATTACATTAATGACAAATTGGTCTGAAAAAATGTTGACAATAATATAGTTCTCTGCAATAATTTGTACGACAATTATCATCCAGGAAAATTAGTTATTGTGACAGGCCTATGCGCAGGCATTCTATAAGACATATATATATGTTCCACAGAGGGAATACACTACATTTGCTCACTGTTTGAGCCGTGCATCAGTAATAAAATGCAATATGAAATACATGATGAAATGGCGTATATACTGTATAAATCTGAGCAGTCCTTGCATGACTACTTAGCCCGTTAGTCTTCTTGTATTAAAATATTTGTTGGAGGAATAAGAACTCTGATATGATCAACCAACTACAACACAACACTTTTTTTATTCCAACAAAATTGAAAACATTGTCACAATGGAAGAAGTTGTCACAAAACATGGCAACACGACCACTTACGGTCATAATGAGGTACAGCTTTTTATAATTCAGAGCAGTAAAATATGAAGTCAATATAGACATATTTCATAGATTTAAAAAACAGTTATTGATATATTTTATTCATTCATTCATTTTCTATACCGATTGTCCTCATTTTACTTTTTAAATGGATCAGTGTTCATATGTCAAAGTTGCACAATGTTGAGTGTCCATAAACAAAAAGCTGCTAAGGTATAGTTAGTATAATAATCAGTGTTAACTTTTGCATTTATGCGCATTATTCTGGCAGCGGTCCTCTCTCGCTCTGTTGGCGACAACAGTGTTTCTTTTAGCAGTAATAATCTTATCAACTATTTATAACATTCCATAATAATTACTTTAAAAAAATATATATACCGGCTGGGATTGCTTTGTTTTGGCGTGGAAGTAGAATAATGATGTTAATTTACCCTTTTTACGGGAACGCGCACTGATCACAAAACCGAGAACTGGGCTTGACAAAGTAAACTGATAACCACCGTTGCAGTACAGTTTAACTTTGTTTGGGGAACAACAAGGTTTTGTTGAGCTGCATCTTGAGCACAAAGTCCGGGTTTGTTGAGCCACTTTGGCAGTATACCCCCTCAGCCTCGATGATAAAAGATAACATTAAGAGACTCAACATAAAAGTGAAGCACTGAACATCATCATATAATTACAATAGATAGATACTTAATCTCCAAGAGAAATATGTCTTTTTTATTGGACTGCAGTTTGTTAGTTTGTTTTTCAAAAGTTTTGTGTTTCTTCCTTTTTTCTGAATGTGGTCCCTTGATGGAAAAAGTGTAGACCCTTAAAGTAGATGTTTCTCAGTTCTACTGTAGATAATCTAGGGCAATCGCTTATGGTTTATTTGTGTGTGCATCTGTGACAGCCGTCTCCATGAACAACCTGAATGACCCCCCCAGATGGAATATTCAACCAGACCAAAGAGAAAGGGGTGAGGGAGGTGGAGATGGCAACCAATGGAACTATGCCCTGCTGGTCCCCATGCTTGGACTGGCTGCATTTCGTAAGTTAGACAACGGTGTCAAAACTTTCACAAGATGTGCTGAAGTGATGTCGCCAATGTTGCTACTCAATTTTCTAGGCCTATTTTTAGAACATTTTTGGTTGATAACCCATCCAGGTTGGATCTGGACCCGGGAGTCTCAGAGAGAAATCGACAGGGTGAAATCCCAGTATGACAAGGATGTATCCATAGTCAAAAGTGAGATGGAGGCGAGGTACCAGGAGACACTGACAGAGAGACGCAGAGCAGCAGCTTCCTTGGAGCTGGAGCTGGAAAAGGAGAGACAGAGGGTGCAAGGATACAGGCAGGCCATGATCTCCCAGAGCCAGCAGCTGGTTGAAGAACGGAAACGTTTACTGCAGGTAACCTCTTGTCTTACACACACTTGACTGTCTTTCTCTTTTAAACCAAACACTATGTCCTCTTTTCAATCAGGAGCGCGAGAGGCTGGAAGAAGAGAAGCAAAGACTTATCAAGTCTGGAGCCGCAGGGACTGTGCTGCACCAAGCCCTGGAGCAGCAGAACGACTGGTTCCAGAAAGCCAGCGCCACACTGCGGGAGCTTGAGGCTCAGCTGGTGGAGCGCCAGAACGCCTACTGTTCTCTAATACAGCCTCGAGATAAGCGCCTGGATATGGAGAAGAACATGCTGCTGAAGGCCGTCAAAGAGCCCATTGTGGATGAACTTGATCTTGAGGCTGATTTGAAAGATATTTTTAAGAGAGATAAGCATTGTGCAGACCTGCTAAACATGGACAAGAGGAAGAACGGGAGTCTCATGTGGGTGTATCTCAAGTACTGGCAGCTGCAGGTCACCGTTCAGAAACATAAGAGAGCCGAGCAGGCCATTCTAGAAGGGAACATTAAACCCCAAACCAAGTGATGACATTGGGCAATGCTTTTCATTTGACTGAGAGAAATGCTGGTCATGTATAGAGCAGGAGTGGACTATGCATGATTGGGAATTTCTGCATTAGGAAAATATGATAAATTCTGAAAATGCTGCTATGTAAAAAAACACCCCAATTAAGTAAGACTCACTACTTTCAAGTCTGACATCAAATGCACTTCATTAAATGATGTCCACATTGGACACACAATCAAGAACTGAAACATATTTTATTCTTTAAAAGCTTTGTGATGCCAGAATGTCTTTACTTCAACTACACTTTAATTTTGTGTGCCATGTTATTTGAATGCACCTTAGTTTATTTTGGGTTCTTTTAAGATGGGAGGGCTGCACAGGTAACAAAGATGACATAACGCAGCCTATACTACAAACCTAAAGATTTAAATTATGTTGGACTACTTCTAGAGTCCGGGAATTCAGTAAATTATGCTGATGGTTAACAATTTTACTGCAACCAGAGTTTTCATGTATCCTTGATGCTGAAAATGTAGCCCAAATTTGAAAATTTCAGACAAATAGAGAAGGTACTATTAAGCTTTATTTTGAAGCATATCCTGGCGATGTGTATGGGATGCCAAAGAGCCTGTACACCTGTAGTCCACATAGTGGAGTGGTGTCACAAGAGCTCACGGTTTTAAAATGTGACAGGATTTGTCATTCAAAAAAATCGTGGGCACTAGCCCTAGGGCAATAATAGATCACACAATAAATTAAAGTTACCTCAATAATTTTGCAAGCTTCAGTATATTGCCATGTTTGTGTGTTTTCCTCATCTCTCACCTCCAAACAGGCAGGAAGAGGATGTTTCATTCAGTCATACAGTTTCATTGTGAAGGTGGGGGTGGTAGCATACACAGAGTGTAACGTAGAAGCTAAATTAGTTAAGATATACTGTGATAAGATGAATGCTGAAATATGAGGTTTACTTTTTTCAGCATACCATCAGTCCCATATGGTCATGCGTCTTGAACTTATCAGTAAAATCCTTAAAAAGTGAGCTCCAGTAATCCATCAATCCATACATCTTCTATGACACCTATCGTCAGTAGGATCGTGGGTATGCTGGAGCCTAACCTAGCTCACTTTGGCAAGAGGCGGGGTACACCCTGGAACGCTGGACTGGTTGCCATTCAATCCCAAGGATCTATATAGTAGTAATCCCTTAAAAAGTCATTTAACATCTAAGTACTTCACAGGTGTCCACATTTTAAGAAAACCATGTTTTGTTTCAATGCTGTCTTGCCATTCTCACAGAATGAATCAAACTACAATTTTTAGTTGTTTTTCTACATCATAGATTTATTTCATATGTGAGAGAATTCAGTTAGACAAAACTTTGACACTGTGTATCAGTCTTAACTACACATTTATACCAAATGGTTTGCCTTGCAGAAATAAAACTAGCATTTATAAAGTGAGACGACAATGCATGAAACAGTGTGTTATTAAAAAGAAAGTGTGTACAGCCACAATTTAAGAGCATTACTGACTGAACCAGGCAGGGCGCTTCCTGGGCCTCTCCACTATCCTTTTGTGTCGGTCCTGCTCGCTTGGCGTCTCTCCCGCATACAAGACAACGGTCTCCACAGCCGGTGCCTTGAGAGGACCACCCTCCATCTCTTTAATTTGATGACGGATCAGAACTGTCTCCTTGCATACTTTAGCATAACAGAAGCCACACAAGATGTGTTTCTGCTTTAAGTGGCCGCACTCTGGACAAGGCTCAATGTTTGTCTGGGGGAGATAGTGAAGGTTATAGTTATGAATACCCTCAATGGACACATAAGTACATGGGAGCAATTTAATAAGATCCAGTGCAAAAATCTGTACCATGTGTTTGAGGCTTTTTGGCGTCACTCAATTTAGTGTTACGAACGAGATTGTACCTTGACTTTGAGAAGTTTGCTCTCAGACCTCCTCCTTGTTCGGTTGACCTCAATGGTGCGCCTCTTCTTGGGTGCCGCCATCCACAAGATGCTGTCCAAGACGCCAGGAGGCCGCTCCAAACTCTGTTGCTGCTTATCCACTTCCTGTTCGTCGATTGGGGGCAGGAGAGCGGAGCCATTAAATGCCAGGGCTGGAGCTGCATATAGAGATATATATGGCATGGTTTATTTGTTTCAGGTAACACTTGGGGAAAGGCATCCGGTCAAGGGGCTAAGAATAAAACGAATCCATGTTAATGAACAACCATGTGGTGACAGCTAAGAAGCACGTTAGCAAGTCAAGCTAGCTGTTAGACTCACCCACTTGTCCTTCTATTCCCGCCACCTGGAGAAGTTTGTTCTCGATGCGTAATAAGGAACATCGTAAAGTGTTTACTAATGCCGCCAAATTAAACATCTCTGCCACACTGCGGCTCCTTCAAAACACGTCAAACTGTGCAGTTCACGGTCATTGATATTCGTCACTAACCAGCGACGAGAATGCCCCTTGTTCTTCTGCGTAATCTTGGTCACCTCGAACAAATGTTTGTGTTGTACCGCCATCTAGTGGTAGACGTTTTATGAAACGTTGTCAACTTGTCATTAGTTTGATTAGAATCTCCTATTTCAATTTTACTACAAGTATTTTTTATATAGAAATTATTTGTGTTTTAAAATATAAACATACATATAAAATAAAATAAAATATGATATAAAGTTTTAAAAAAATAGTTGGCCTCGGACAAATTTGTAGACCCTATAGGTGGCAGTGTTGTCAACTTTATCTTGTTATCTAAGTCGGGATAGAAGAAGAAAAACGAAGATGGCGGAACGTGGATATAGCTTCTCTCTCACCACATTTAGGTAATCTTCTTTAAATAGCCTTTAAATGAAAGGCAACCGACTCGGTTGCAGCTCACATCGATTGCTGTAAAATCGTGGTTTGTTGAAATATGTGTGGTGCTGTTCTATCTGTTCAGCTCATGTTGTCAGTGCACTGTCATTGCCTGGGAGTGCAATGAATCAGCTACAAATACCGCTAGCATGTTGCTAACTATTTATTCACACGTGAATGTTGCATTTAAACTATAATTATACAGTACAACTTTGATACACTAATTATGTTAGTTTAACATGCTAACATTTGCGATATTTATATTGCGAAAGGCGTGTCGTCTTGGAGGAAAGACGTGTTTAGGTTTTGCTTTCATTTTCGTCCTTTCTGGTTGCTGAAAATGTATTAGCGTAAAGCGTTTTTGCTCTTCCATCCGCTCCCATCAAAATGTTAATGTAGCACTATGTGTGTTTTCACAGCCCTTCGGGTAAACTGGTGCAGATAGAATATGCATTGGCTGCTGTAGCGGCTGGAGCCCCCTCAGTCGGCATTAAAGGTAACTAATGTTTTAAAAAATACTTAGGAGGTACTTTAAATGTTGCACGAATTTTTAATGTATACTTCTCACTTTAGTATGTTAATAAATAGCACTTTTATTAATCATTCAGACTTTGAGTGACAATTTCACATTTGTAAACTACATATGTAATGAGTATTTTCATGCTTATAAGTGTATACAGGTGGTGCAAATGACGGCGATTGCGTGTTTCATGACAAAATGCAAGAGATGGTAAGAGTGATTGTTTTTTAACCTTTTCCCAGCTTCCAATGGAGTGGTCCTGGCCACCGAAAAGAAGCAAAAGTCAATTTTGTACGATGAGCAGAGTGTTCACAAAGTGGAGCCCATCACTAAACACATAGGCATGGTGTACAGTGGCATGGGGCCTGACTACAGGTGGGCATTGTCTGTATTGCAAATTGCAAACATTATTTTACCTACACAAGTATATAAATACAGCACGGTGGCCGAGTGCGTAGTACGTTGGCCTCACAGTCAGGAGGTTCAGGGTTCAAATCTCCATTGGGGATCTCTGTGTGGAGTTTGCATGTTCTCCCCGTGCGTACGTAGGTTTTTTCCGGGTACTCCGGTTTCCTCCCACATTCCAAAAACATGCATGTTAGGTTAATTGGCGACTCTAAATTGTCCATAGGTATGAATGTGAGTGTGAATGTTTGTATGTCTTTGTCTATGTGTGCCCTGCGATTGACTGGCGAGCATTCCAGGGTGTACCCCGCCTCTCGCCCAAAGCCAGCTGGGATAGGCTCCAGCATACTCGCGACCCTAATGAGGATAAGCGGCAAAAGAAAATTAATGAAGTATTTCATACATGCACAAAAGGGGTAATACGGGTTGCATTTGCAGGGTTTTGGTCCGGCGAGCTAGGAAGCTGGCACAACAGTACTTCCTTGTCTACCAGGAGCCGATTCCCACCGGCCAGCTTGTCCAACGAGTGGCATCTGTAATGCAGGAGTACACACAGTCTGGGTTAGTGATGCTCACACTAATGATTTAGCAAATGTTGTGTCTTACTGACAATTGTATGCTCTCTGCAGCGGAGTGCGTCCATTTGGGGTGTCTTTGTTGATAGCTGGTTGGGATGAAGACCAGCCCTACTTGTTCCAGTCAGATCCCTCGGTATGTTTTGTTAATTTTCATGAAATGATTAGCTCGGTCTGGAATGTGTTTCTCCTTTTATAAGTGCCTTTGTAATAAAACACAACATTGAATATACTGTTAAAAAAACTACTTCTATTTATCTACTTTTCACCAATATTTTTTGCTTTGATTGGGATCTTTGTTTCTTCGAGTCTCTATACAAGAATTACAAGAGAATAAACCTTCCATTACTGACTCCTCCCCCTTGCTTTGCAGGGTGCCTATTTTGCATGGAAAGCCACAGCCATGGGAAAGAACTATGTTAATGGAAAAACATTCCTAGAAAAAAGGTAAATTGCTTAATTAAATTCTGTTATACTTGAACATATTCTGTTGAAACAACATATTCATGTATAATAATCCCTAGAAAGAATATTAAGTAAAACTTTTTACACTTACTTCAAACACTTAAACTGTAAAGTATGTTTAGGTGCGACTTGTGACATGTAATATCTGATATTTGTGTAGTTATTTTATGTTGTTGTTTCTAGATATAACAATGACCTGGAATTGGAAGATGCCATCCACACAGCCATTCTGACATTAAAGGTACATTTTGTTTTTAATTTATTTTGTAAAAATAAGCAATCTTTAATGCATCATACATGTACGTTTGGGTTACAGGAAAGTTTTGAAGGTCAGATGACTGAGGAGAACATTGAGGTTGGCATCTGCAACGAGGCTGGCTTCAAGAGACTCACCCCAGCAGAGGTGAAAGACTACCTCGCAGCGATTGCATGAGCAACCAAAACAACAAATAAAGTTGGATTTTTTTGATAATGGGTCTTTGAAACCATACCTTTTTTTGGAGATATCATGCCCCAATGGCCAATAACTGTATCAAACTTGTTTGTTCTGCTCCCTCTAACATTGTTAGCCCAGCGAAACAGTTTCAGAATAAATACTTTGCAGTTCCATTTTAGAGCCTTTATTTAAGGCACCGTAAAACTAAACGTACAGAAACAAAGTATGTCAAAATTTGATTTAGACAGGATATAAAATGATTAAAAAATGACATGAAACATATAAGAAATGCATTCAAATACTAACTTATATAGAAGGCATACATACATACTAGCAATTAACATTAGCGATTTTTAAGGGAACTTTAAACTTCTACTCCAACATGATGTACATCACATTTTAGCATGTTTTTGATGTATAAATCATAATGTACAACACACTTGCAGGCTTCAAGAGAGACCTGGCATTCTACATCTCAGTTATAGGATCTAAATGGCAAGTAACTCGTTTGTAGCTACAGAAACACCTTTAGGACAAACTGAATATACAGCCCTGCTTGAAAATGAGACTGAAAAAACATAGACAAAAGTTAATGCAATTCAACGCACTGTTCCTTTAATACCTTATAACCAATGTAACCAGATAGATGTGTGCGTTTTGTAAATGCAACAACTATGCTGTACTCAATTATACTCCCAATAGCAATAGTGGATTTGTGTTTGGGTGCACAATGCGGCTTCAATGGGTGAAATCTTAAGTTTTCTAATAAATCTGACTTCTCAGGTGTCACATGTGATATAATCATCTGGTTTTCCTCAATTCTTGTCTGCACTTCATCAGTGCTTAATAAAGACACCAGTAAACACACCACCATCAGCGGAAGGCCTGAGATTGTAACTCCCTATACAGCAGTTTTACACTATGTAGTTTTGTGACTAGGCCGCCTCGAGTTTGTATTTTCTCTTGTATCATTCACAGATTGAAATAAAAAATGTTCGAGTTGATGCTGTGTGGGTGTTTTAAATTCTTTGTTAACGTCATCTTAAAGCATTTGAAGGGCCAAACTTGACAGCGCCATGCTTTTAACAGCAGCTTCGTGGTCTCTCTACGCGGACACATGCGCGCGCCTCAACAACTGCCCGTACGCGTTTCAAACTGTGCCGTGTATCCTTCCGCCAAGTTGTAACAAAGAAATTCTAAACCTATTATACCCTCAAACCTGGTGGTCATCTGTGGTGTGAGTATGGTTCAAATATATAATATAACATTACGTTTGGCTGCCGTTAAGTGGTAACAATGTGGACGTCGGTTCTATTTTTCTTTGCGGCAGCTCCGTTTTTACTTCACTACCTCCCTGATGACGTTTGTGGCGCCAGAAATCAAGGGCGAGAGCGGCCCTACGCTGGCGTGTTAACACGCGCGAATTTGCGTCTTATCTTTTCTATGCGGGTGACGTTCAACTTTACATGGATTTCAGTACCGTAGTGACCCGCCGACCGTCATTAGTGCCTTTATAACTTTGGGATGCAGGCAACATGGTAATGTTACGCAGCAGTGGCGGCGGCGGTCAACCAGTGGCAACAACTCCGAACAGGCAGTCGATGGAGTTGGACACAAGCTCGGAGTTTCTGTCTCTTGTTCCCGCGTTGCAGCAGAGAAAATCCGGTCGGTCAACACGGACCTGTCGCTTCCTGGACGGTAGCTTCAGCAGCCCAGAACACAGCCGTGTGAATGTGAGCGGATACATGCCTAACGCTTGTTAAGTCACAATATGTATGTCGGGTAATTGATGTGTTTGGCTCGCGGGTTTGTTGTTGCTAGCCTGCTAGGCTAAGCAACAGCCACACAGACGTGCCAGATCAGTGGTCACTGTTTACCTCAAACTCGCAGCTATGTACTTGCGTATACACAACGGGAGTTCCTCACTCACATACTCATACAGTTTGTTCACCTGAATTTTACGAGATATAGGATGGCTAAGGTTTTCAAGCATGTAAGTTAG
Organism: Oostethus manadensis; assembly: GCA_024372805.1. Taxonomy (NCBI): domain Eukaryota; kingdom Metazoa; phylum Chordata; class Actinopteri; order Syngnathiformes; family Syngnathidae; genus Oostethus; species Oostethus manadensis. The sequence goes on along the minus strand of QODF01000060.1, from coordinate 1,058,908 downwards.
CTTGTTTTTAGTAATGACATTTCCGACCAGTCCTTTCTTTCATATTTTCATGGTAGAGTGTATCCTCCGTGGCTGACACAAACGTATACCTTTTAAGTGGAAAATTATCGTTCATTTTTAATTGATCACACACCTGTTGTAAATTGTGCTGCTCAGCTCATTGTCAAAGAAAGTTGTGCAAAAACAAAAATATCAAACACTGTGCATTTAAGGTGGTCAAATTAACTTTACCTGTAAAATGTTATGGTGCATTTTAGGTTCATACTGAAACTTCCCCCATACAGACAAATATCCATAACTTTTCGAGAGTAGTGCAACACATGCTATGTATATTGTAGTCTGTCTGTTGATGTAGATACCACTCTAACCATGCTCAGCAAGTTTTATTTCTGCAGGCATTCTTAATACTGTAAGACAATAAAGTTGTAGACATTGGTGGAACATTTCCAGAAGATATTGTAATTAGTCATTTTGTGACCATTCTAGGGAGATGTTGGGCAGGAGACAGGAAGCTGTTTCCACGACTTTCCAAAAACCAGAGGACGACGAGTGAAACTAGAGGTGTCCTTTTCGGACATGGAACCAAAGGCTGGAGGCTACGCCACAAGGTGACCAAGGATTGTAATAACTGAAATTGATCAATCTGATCTTTAAATGTGGAAAATACACCAACCAAATGAAATAATCCAAGCCAAACAAAATAATGCATTTGTACATTTGTCATTTAGGAAATCCTCCAGGCTACAGAAGGAAGGCAAAACATCTTGTGATAAACTGCAAGGAGGTATTTTATAGCTTATAAAGTCCTAGTTCACTTCTCTAACACATACAGAGTATTTATTACTTATGTTTTTTAGGAGCACATGTTCTAGCTGGCCAACAACCTTGTTTTTGTTAATGTTCAAGATGTCCCAGATGAAGTAGAGGGGACTTCCACTCCTAAAAGAAGCCGTGTTAATTTAAGGAGCCCTGAAGACGAGGAGGAACACTGCTTACGACGTAGCTCCCGTATCACTCAACACAAATTTAATTCTCGAAATCAATCAGTCCTCTATGATCGCCTCATCACCAAGTGAGTTTAATAACCCAGTTAGTTTAATGATATATAAGAGCGAAATCAAACAACCAACATGTATTAATATCATAATTATAGTAATAAAATCAGTGGCTGTGATTCTTTTTAGTACTGCCGAGGCTGTTCTGCAAAAGATGGATGACATGCAAAAGCTGCGACGCAGACGGAACAGAGTCAATGAAGGAAAGGTAATTTAGACCTCAAGCAAAGTTGTAACATATTGTGGTTGCATTTACTAAAAGAGAGTGACTGATTAGTCCTTTGCTGCATAAACATTTCTGCAAGTTTATACTAAATTGTTTTCATGAGCAGATGGACACCAGAGGCAGAGTGAGGCAATCTTTAAGGAGAAATGTGACCAGTAAGGATGCCCAGCAAATAAACCAAGGTGAGGGAGATATACAGTAGTGTTCAAAATAACAGCAGTCCAATGTGACTAACCATATTAATTACTATTATTAGTATATTTTTATTGCTACATGGCAAAGAAGTTACCAGTAGGTGCAGTAGATTATCAGAAAAGAAACGAGACCCATCATTCATGACATGAACGCTCTTTAGGCTGTGAAATTGGGCAATTAGTTGAAAGGAGTGTGTTAAAAAACTGGCATTCAATCAGTGATCAATTTTGTGAACAAATATATGTGAATCATGTGGCCCCTATATAAGGATGAAACCAGCACTTGTTGAACATGCATTTTTCTTTGAAAGCCTGAGGAAAATGGGTCGTTCATGACATTGTTCAGAAGAACAGCGTATTTTCATTGAAAAGTTGATTGAAGAGGGAAAAACTTAGGAAGAGGTTCAAAAAATGAAACTGTTGAGGTAAAATGATCTCCATTGCTTTAAAATGGAGAGCACAACCACAGACACGCGGCAGAAAACTGAAGACAACTATCACAGTAGATTAAAGAATAACCAGAATGGCAAAGGCTCGGCCAATAATCAGCTCCAGGATAATAAAGGACAGTCTGGAGTTACCTGTAAGTACTGTGACAAAAAGCCCCCGCAAAGTCCCTTTGTTAAAAAAAGACATGTGCAGAAGAGGTTAAAATTTGCCAAACAACACATCAACTGGCCTAAAGAGAAAGGGAGGAAAGTTTTGTGAACTGATAAGAGTAAACTTGTCCTTTTTGGGTCCCGACCTACAAACTCGGAATTCAAGTCACAGTACACACTGAAGACAGTGAAGCATGGTGGTGCAAGCATCATGATATGGACATGTTTCTCCTACTATGGCGTTGGGCCTATTTATTACATACCAGGGATCATGGATCAGTTTTGTCTAGTTACCTAGGTGGTGCAAGGCCCTTACCCTGCCCTTGTGCCAGACGTCGCAGGCGCCCCTCCCTAACCTGACTACTCCATGTAAAGGGTTAAATCTCCCCCGTTGAGGGACGGAGACCTTCTTAGGCAGGGGTTAGGGTAACTCACCCAGGTATTCACAGCCTTGGTATTGGCAGAGGCGGCCCCATTGCACCCGGATCGCACAGGACAAGAGTAACCGCTTCACTTATTTTGTCGCAGGCGACACCGGACCCTCTGCCTTTTACGACTGCTCCCCCTCTAAAATGGTTTGTTGCTCTTGGAAAAGACCTGGGATATTTTACCAATCTGCTAGTGATAAAGAGGGACCTGTTGTTAGTTTTCAGTACCGGAATAACCAAGTACTATTCTGTATCACACCGCTTTCTACTTTTATAACACAGAAAATATTGGACGACAACTCTTGAAATAATGCAATTGAAGACAGGTTTTATTAGGACAGATTAGCATATGTCAAAATACTTAAAGAGGTCATGTTGCCTTATGCTGAAGAGGACATGCCCTTGAAATTGGTGTTTCAGCAAGACAGTGACCCCAAACACACCAGTGAACGAGCAAAATCTTTGTTCTAAACCAACAAAACCAAGAAATGTTAATGAAGTCTAGAATGTTGTCAAAGAATCTTGGAGTGGAATAACAGCTGAAAGGTGCCAGTAAGTTGACTCCCAAAAAAAACTGTGGTCATACAAACTAAATTAGTGATTCACAGGTTTGTACAAAATAGTTTGTAAAATCAACGGCAGACACGATTTTTAAACACCATTGTCAAGTAATTGCAGCCTTAAGAGCGTGCATATCATGGATGTTGGGTCTTGTTTTTTTTCTGAAAATCTAGTGCATTTACTGGCAACTTATTTTCCATGTAGCAACACAAATGTACTAACACTAGTACCTAATCTGGTTAGTCACATTGGACTGCTATTATTTTCAACTCTATTGTATGTTTTATAGTGCTAATGGCTTTTAGTGATTAACAAAGGCACACATTTCCAATTTATTTCGTTTTCAGCCCTAGTTTGTTTGTGATGGAATCCCTTTTGCTAAAATATGGACAAAGTGACAAATAGAAAAGAAAATTGGATCTGCTTTTAGATGATTTACTGTTAGACACTGACAACAACTCAGCGTATATTTATTATTGTCTAAAGTTGGCAGCACACGTTTGCAGCAATATAATTTTGTCTTGCTGATAGTCAAGCAATATGGTAGCGCTGGTGAATTCCATGCCCAATAGAATTAAACAATGGTAGATAAGAATGGTCCTTACATTAAATAGTCATCATTTGGTTCACTGAGTGGTACTCCAGTTAGTACATTTACTATTAACTACCACACTTATTGTAGTATGTCTTGAGAATATTATATAATGAAATTACAATATATGACATAATGTCAGTACACATGATCAAAAGCAACTTTTAAACTTTTTTGATACCGTCACGATTGAGTGGTCCACCAAGGAAATACTTCCCCCACGTGAACGTACGTTCCTTCTCACGATGACATCATTTAGTTTACATTATATGTCACTTTCCGCGAGATTCTGTGTCTAACAGTAACGTCAGTTTATCAAGGCCGGCAAAATTATAGACCTTGTTTTTATTTTATCATGAGATAAGTGATTTTTAAAAATGTATTATCATGACAGGCCTAAGTGGCGTAAGTGAATCTTCCTCACAGTCGATAAGTGAAATGTCCTGCATTCCTACTATCTTAATTTCTTGTTTGGTTTGATTTACGTTGGGGAATGAAGATGATGATGATGATGATGATGACGACGACGGCGAGGAGGATGACGAGGATGAAGATGATGATGACATTGAAGATGACATTGAAGATGATGACGATGAGGATGCTGTGGATGAAGAAGAAAACCAGAAGCGTTATGAATTCAGACAACGAAAGTCTGTGGTTCTCTACCAGGCACCACAAGATGGTAACATGACTACTTAGATCAGGGAGTATGAACGTCTTAACATTGTGTGCCTCCCTGCAAGATACCAAACAACTACACATGAATTCTGTCTTACAGTGCTCCTCCCTTGTAGTGATATTTTAATGTATTTGATGTGAATGTTTAAACATTTTAATATCCGGCAATTTTGGTGCCCCCACTCCAACCCCACTGGAGATGTACGTCAGACTATAAAATATTAAATTGTGTCATCATTGTGTCAGAACCTAGAGAACCCAGAGAGCCCCGAGTGCCAAGAAAGCGCAGCATGTACTTTAAAGACCACTCATCCCCAGATGGATGCAGATTTACCTTCAGCTCTGCTGCCCCCCGAAGTCCCTACAATAGGAGAACCAGCCGGTTAGTAGAATGGCTAAAATAACAAGAACTTAGCAATAGCAATAAACTATGTGAAGCAATGGAAATTAAGTAAGGTATTTTTTGTCATTGTCTCATAAGAATTAGTCTGTACAGCCTATGCATGTTTTACTTTGCTTATAACCAGCTAATCTTTTTCCTAACCAAGTTTCCAATACTGCTGTCTTTTAGTATCATCACTGCATGCTAAATCTATCCAAAATTTGTTTTTCTTCCCTAATTGTCTTCCAACTTCAGGAATAATTCTGATAGGTAAGTTCAGCTTCTTACCTCACTTATTGCCGCTGAAGGTGTGGTATGTGGAACATCGGGTAGCACTCTTAGACTGTTGCTGTAAAAATATAAATATTAATAATTTAACTTCACTTTTCATTGAAATCACCTGTGTTATGCACTATGTACAAATGTACAATTTGATCCTATGTATTGTTTACCTTATCTACCTAATATATCAATCAGCCAATTGTTATTACTGTAGCTCTAAATGGCTGCTTGTCACTATAGAAGTTGGCTCAGAGGTATTGTTTTGCTTTGTGTCATTTTGCTTCACAGGAGGAGACATGCCCTTCACAGTAGTGACTCAACCTCCTCTTCAGAAGATGAGACTTTCCAAAGAAGGAAAAGTAAGAGCAGGAGCAGGTCGGTCAACAGGTGAGAGCTGCTGTTCGGTTAACTGAGCTACCTCTGTTTTTAATGCATATTATGAGTGTTAAAATAATGTGCATGATTTTAGAGGGCAGTAACAAAATGCAATATATCTTGTTTATCTTACAGATGTCTCCCTATGAACATTGTGAAAGAGGACCTGCTAGGAATCCACAAAGACCGCATGAAAATTGGAGCAAGTCTTGCTGATGTGGACCCCATGCAGATTGACAAGACGGTGAATAAGCGCATTAGCAAATAAATCTTGTCATGAATCTAATGTACAAAATACACTTGTGTGCTTTATAAGACACATACAGTGTAAAGCTGCAATAATTAATCCCAATAATTGACAACTATTTTGGATTCGATTTAATAATTTTTTAATTAAAAAATCTAAACATCCTTTGATTTCATCCTGTCAGATGAGAATATTTTAAAATGTCCATAGTCATCCATGAAAGCAGACCTATTAACTTTGGAGAACAGTGATCAACATTTTTGTCTCTTCTGTTGTGGACCAAACCGCTAACTTTTTGTGTTTGGTTCTTATTGATTTGGTCTGTCTAAGGCCAGCCAATTACAACAAACTTCAGATTAACTGCCCGAGACACATATTTACTTTTAAAATGGTAATCACAGCAGGTGTATTATAGTTCATATTTACTGTAGTAGGGCTGTCAAATGATTAAACATTTTAATCCCATTAATCAGTTTTCAAATGTTTGAAGGATGGCCATTTTTACTGTATTTGTAAATGTAAATGATAATATATTTGTACAAGCTATCAGCTCCAAATGAACTAAACAGTTAATGAAGGTAAAATATAGCACACATGTCTGAAAATATATTCTATCCTAACAGTATTTTTTTTAAATAGTAGCAGAATGAATCACACTTAAACCTATAATGAGCAATGATGTGTTGGATTCAACGGCGCCACGTGGCTTGGAAGTTGAATTCACATGTTTTGAGTTTATTTTCTGGGGTTTCCGAGCATACTTAAATGCGGTATATTGTACTTCCTACAAGAGTTGCATAGTGAGTGAGAAGAATATCCACCTATTGTTTTTCTTTGTCTTTTTGTTAATTTAGGCCACACATGCACGCATGATAAATATGTGATGTTCAGAGTGTGCCTGAATGTATCTTGCATTGTCTAGTGACAATGAGGAAATGTCGTTCCGAGGCTGAATGGAGGAGAGATGTGTTGTGATGTGTGGAGCTACATATATGGAGTTGTAATTGCACTGCTATTGGTGTTTTCAGGTCAGAATAAATTTATAAAGAGCATCTGACTGTGTGACTGTAGGGAGCCATATATATATATATATATATATATATATGAGTTGCCACAGAAGATGTTCTATTTTGACAGCCCCTAATATTTAGCAAAGATTGAAGAGATTTTACAGCCCGGACAGACAAATGTGGTTGTTCTGCATTGCAAGTCTGACATGAACACTCTGTGACTCAGGTGCGCTTTGACAGTATTGGTGGCTTGAGCAGACACATCTCTTCCCTGAAAGAGATGGTGGTATTTCCTCTACTCTACCCAGAAGTTTTTGAGAGATTCCACATACAGCCACCCAGGTAAACAATGTTCCTATATGCAATGCTTAGTAAAGGAAGACAATGTGTAACTATTTGACATTAAAATGCCATTTTTAAAGTCCTTTTTAAGGATTGTGAAAGACCTTATGATGTCTCATCAGTATCATTGGGACTACCTACTATAATCTGATGAATTATGATCAACTACTCTTCATGGTTTCTTTGGGTTTCCAGGGGCTGTCTATTTTATGGTCCCCCGGGCACAGGAAAAACCCTGGTAGCCAGAGCACTGGCCAATGAATGCAGTCAGGGAGAAAGAAAAGTGTCTTTCTTTATGAGGAAAGGTGCTGATTGCCTCAGTAAGTGGGTCGGAGAGTCAGAGAGACAGCTACGCCTTCTATTTGACCAGGTAAATAACTCATCAAAGCATTGTGTTGTCAAGCTTTGATATCCATCCATTCATTTTCTTCCGCTTATCCGAGGTCGGGTCACGGGGGCAGCAGCCTAAGCAGGAAAGCTCAGACGTCCCTCTGCTCGGCCACTTTGTCCAGCTCTTCCTGGCAGATGCCAAGGCGTTCCCAGGGCAGCTGAAAGACATAGTCTCTCCAGCGTGTCCTGGGTCTTCCCCGAGGCCTCCTACGGGTTTTACGTGCCCTGAACACCTCCCCAGGGAGGCGTCCAGGAGGCATCTTAACCAGATGCCCCAGCCACCTCATCTGACTCCTCTCAGTCCGGAGAAGCAGCGGTTTTACTCGGAGTCTCTCCCGGATGACAGTGGTTTTTACCCTATCTCTAAGGGAGAGCCCAGCCACCTTGCAAAGAAAACTCATTTCGGCCGCTTGTACCCGCTATCTTGTCCTTTCGGTCACTACCCAAAGCTCATGACCATAGGTGAGGGTAGGAACGTAGATCGACCGATAAATTGAGAGCTTTGACTTTTGGCTCAGCTCTCTCTTCACCACGACAGACCGGTGCAAAGTCTGCATCACTGCAGACGCCACACCAATCCGCCTGTCCATCTCGTGTTCCATCCTTCCCTCACTCGTGAACAAGACCCCGAGATACTTAAACTCCTCCACTTGAGGCAGGACCTTATCCCCGACCCGGAGATGCCACTCCACCCTTTTCCGGGTGAGAACCGTGGACTCAGATTTGGAGGTGCTGATTCTCATCCCAGCCGCTTCACACTCAGCTGCGAACCGATCTAGTGAGAGTTAAAGGTCACTGCTCGATGAAGCCAGCAGGACCACATCATCTGCAAAAAGCAGAGACCGAATCGTGTGGCCACCAAACTGAAACCCCTCAACGGCCTGGCTGCGCCTAGAAATTCTGTCCATGAAAATAATGAACAGAATCGGTGACAAAGGGCAGCCCTGGCGGAGTCCAACTCTCACTGGAAACGGGTCCGACCTATTGCCGGCAATGCGAACCAACCTCTGATACCGGTCATACAGGGAACGAACCGCCTGGATTAGGTGGTTCGATACCCCATATTCCCGGAGCACTCTCCACAGTATTCCCCGAGGAACACGGTCGAATGCCATATCCACGTCCACAAAACACATGTAGACTGGTTGGGCAAACTCCCATGCACCCTCAAGGACCCTGCCGAGAGTATAAAGTGGGCTACAGTTCCACGACCAGGACGAAAACCACACTGCTCCTCCTGAATCCGAGATTCGACTGTCCAGCGGATCCTCCTCTCTAGAACCCCTAATTAGATGTTACCAGGTAGGCTGAGGAGTGTGATCCCACGATAGTTAGAACACACCCTCCGGTCCCCCTTCTTGAAAAGCAGGACCACCACCCCGGTCTGCCAGTCCAGGGGCACCGACCCTGAGGTCCATGCGATGCTGCAGAGTCGTGTCAACCAAGAAACGCCCACAGCATTCAGGGCCTTAAGGAACTCCGGACGGATCCCATCCACCCCCGGGGCCTTGGCACCAAGGAGCTTTTTGACCACCTCGGTAACCTCAGCCCCAGAGATAGGGGAACCCGCCTCAAAGTCCCCAGGCACTGCTTCCATGTTGGGAGACGTGTCGGTGGGGTTGAGGAGGTCTTCAAAGTATTCCCTCCACCGGTCCACAACATCTCGAGTTGAGGTCAGCAGCACACCGCCCCCACCATACACGGTGTTGACTGTGCTCTGCTACCCCCTCTCACAGCCCCCGACAACTTAGCTCCTAGGATCATTGGGACACGCAAACTCTTCCACCACGATAAGGTGGTGGCTCAGGGAGGAGAACTTTGATATTCACAAATAAAATCACATTACTTTTTGTATATTGTTGTACCTATTACATTGTGCTTATACTGTACACTACTTTCAAATCTCTTCAGCTGACAGTACGTTTTCAATTTCTCCTAGGCTTACCAAATGCGTCCATCTATTATTTTCTTTGATGAAATTGATGGTTTGGCCCCAGTCAGGTCCAGCCGACAGGACCAGATTCACAGGTTAGTATTGCTACTAAATAACATCAAGAAGCACACAGTTGGTCTTCTTGGAAAACTGTACAACATATGGATTGTGGGTGGAATTTTTTTTTTCTACATTAATTCAGAATATCATACAGGTGCTGCTCAGTAAATTACAATATGACCGAAAATATTTAATTCAGTAATTTATTTCAAAAAGTGAAACTTGTATATTATATACATTCATTACAGACAGACTGATATTTCAGATGGTTATTTATTTTTATTTTGATGATTATACCTGAAAACTAACAAGGATCCTGGATTCAGTAGTATCTCAAAAATTAGAATATTACTTATGACCAATTTTTAAAACTGGATTTTAGTAATTTTGGCCAACTGAAAAGTATGAACATGTACAACACTTAATACTACTCACGACAGGACATGACAACAGGACATATACAGGGAACACATTTTTATTCTGCAAGTTTTGTCATTCTTACTTTAGTAAAAAGTGATTTGTGTTCACATCTTTGTCCACATATTGGTTCTCTTCATTGTTGAAAAAACATTGGTGTTACACAATCCTAGCTCTTGCTGTTTTTATAAAACACTATAACCATATTGTGACAAAAAAAGGTACTTTGAATTAGATTAGTCTGTTTACCTTGACTCACCTCAGCGGGTTAAGGTCAAATGTATGTGTTATCTTCTTGTCTCAGTTCCATTGTGTCAACCCTCTTGGCTCTCATGGACGGATTAGATTGCAGAGGAGAGATTGTGGTGATCGGTGCCACCAACAGACTGGACTCCATCGATCCCGCTCTCAGACGCCCAGGCCGCTTTGACAGAGAGTTCCTCTTTGGCCTGCCGGACAGAGAGGTACTGTAATACTGAAGCAAAACTAATGCTTGCCATCAGAATGTTCTTATTTTGCAAATATTACCACTAATTGTGTAAATGTAGTGAGTGTTCATCCTGTCTAAAAATTCTGTGCAGGCTCGACGGGACATTTTGAAGATCCACACCAAGCAATGGACGCCTCCACTGTCGGATAATTTTGTGGAAGAGCTGGCTGACAAATGTGTTGGTATGTTTAAAGTAATAATCAAAATACTGTCACTAACATTTGTTATAAAATGCATAGTTTCTAAGTATCTCATCTGGTCAAAATAAATGTCACTTCCTTGTAGGTTATTGTGGAGCAGACATCAAGGCAATGTGCTCAGAGGCAGCACTGTGTGCACTACGGCGCCGTTATCCGCAGATTTATTCCTCATCACAGAAACTTGTGCTTGATGTGAACTCGATTGCCATCACAGCCAAAGACTTCTTGTCCGCCATGTCCAAGTTGGTGCCTGCTGCACAGAGGTATAGTCAATATGATCAATAACTTTTGCCTCTTGGTTATGGTTTGTATGTGAATATGATGTTGAATGCGATAATTAGGGCTGTAGTGTCACCAGCGAAGGCTCTGATACTTGCAGTACGTCCATTGCTGAGTGCCGCCCTGCAGGACATCCTCCATACTGTCAGCAAAGTGTTCCCACATGCTGAGCAGGGTTTTAAAAAGAAGAGGATACAGGGTACTATCTTATATTGTTTTCTTTTATTTTATATAGTATTATTATTATGTTATAAAGCACTGTGTCAAACCTGTTTCCTCTGTGTGCTTTCAGATCATTCTTGTGACGTGTCAGAGGATGAGCTGTTCAGTGAAGATGAAGAGCGATCTGGTGGACAGACTCCTCAAAAAAAGACTTCTTCAAGAGGACTCCTGAACCTTGAAAGGTTAGTTTGTATGGGTGTCCGAAGCGCTTGTATCACGTGACAAGATGTCTTCTTCAGAAAAAGTCTCCTGGGCACTAGGCCTGAGACGAATAATAAATTAATCACCCGGTAAATTAAAATTTAATTTTGCCGGCCTTCATATATTACAAGTACAAACGTGTCTATTACCTCATCTCTCACATCCAAAAAGGCAGGAACAGGGTTCACATTTTGCATTGTTTTCAGCACCTTGGTGCATTTGTTCCAAAGAACAGCATGAACAGAGCGAGCTCTGTTTTGGCAGTCATAGTCTTTGTCTTGGTGGGAGGAGGCAGGTCAGTAGCATACAATCAGTGCAAAAGAGTGTAGACTTGTGAGGAGCAATGTAAGGTAATGTAGAAATTCCATTAGTAGATCTTGAAGACCCAATCTCATACATCGTCTCGTTTCCTGAGTTGGCTGTCTTGAGACACTCCTATAGGTTTGTGTTGACTGGAACTCAAGAGGGATTTAAGAGTAGTCTGTGCAAAGGAAGACTGGCTTGTTCTCATAAATGTCATGTCAGCGTTGTACAAGTCCATCCATCCATTTTCTTCCGCTTATCCGAGGTCAGGTCGCAGGGGCAGGAGCCTAAGCAGGTAAGCCCAGACGTCCCTCTCCTCGGCCACTTCGGTCAGCTCTTCCCTGCGGATGCCGAGGCGTTCCCAGGCCAGCTGAAAGACATAGTCTCTCCAGCGTGTCCTGGGTCTTCCCCGAGGCCTCCTACCGGTTTGACGTGCCCTGAACACCTCCCAAGGGAGGCGTCCGGGAGACATCCTAACCAGGTGCTCCAGCTACCTCATCTGACTCCTCTCAATGCGGAGGAGCAGCGGTTCTACTCCGAATCTCTCCCGGATGACAGTGCTTCTCACCCTATCTGTAAGGGAGAGCCCAGCCACCCTGCGGAGAAAACTAATTTAAGACGCTTGTACCCGCGATCTTGCCCTTTCGGTCACTACCCACTCCTCCCCTGAGCCACCACCTTATCGTGGTGGAGGAGTTTGCGTGTCCCCATGATCATAGGAGTTAAGTTGTAAGTCGGGGGCTGTCATGCCCCTGGAAAGGTCACCTATGACAAACAGGTCCTAGGGGAGGGACTAGACAGAGTGGCTCAAAAGACCCTGATTATGATTAAAAACATTGGAGTTCGTTTTCCCTCGCCCGGACAAGGGTCACCGGGGTCCCCCTCTGGAGCCAGGCCTGGAGGCACAATGGCGAGCGTCTGGTGGCCAGGCCTGCACCCATGGGGCCTGTGCCGGGTCCCCCCTCCCATGAGCCCACCACTTGTAGGAGGGGCCAAAGGGGTCGGGTGCTAAGTCAGCTGGGTGGTGGCCGGAGGCGGAGGCCTTGGCGGTCCGATCTTCGGCTACAGAAGCTAGTTGTTGGTACTGTACCAGTCATTAAGGTAAATCAATCAAAATCTACTAAAGGACTCTTAAAATAAACGTGCATTTGTAACAATAGAAAAGGTCAGCTTGCATAATTTGTCTTTATTAGCTCATCCATCTATCCATTTTCTATACCGCTTATAGCTCTAATACTCAAATATTATGATTCTCAAAACTGATACCTAATGCCCAAAGTAGTTGACTTGAAATAAAATCTTATTTGCACAGTTTAACACTGGCTTTAAAAAAAAATTGACATTCAAACCACTACGGATTGTTATTTATGTTATCTTGGCCTGCCACTGGTGGTCTAATGTAATATTGCTCATGCTCAGCTCTCATTTTGTGTAATTTATATAACTTTAAACAGCTTATTTTAAAATGTCTTAAATTGAAAGCAGCTGCTAAAGGGTTCGCTAAATATCAGTCTCAACTTGTTTTGTATCATTGTGTAGAAGCGCGGTGAGCCAGCCGACCTCGTACCGTCCCAGGCTGCTTTTGGAGGGTCGACTTGGTTCAGGTCAAAGCTCCCATTTGGCTCCTGCTGTTCTCCATGCTCTGGAGAAATTTACAGTGTACACACTGGATATGGCAGTGCTCTTTGGAGCCAGTTCAACTGCACCAGAAGAGACCTGTGCACAGGTAAGTCAAAAATCACAGAACTAAAATAATACAGTAGTAATTGGCATACTTTTAGTCAGTACTCAGTTTTGCAGCCTTGTCAAATTCAGTGGGTTATTTCCAATTTGCCTCACTGGCCAAAAGGGCTGCCACAAAGAATGTGGTTAATGGGCCCCACCTCCTTCCTTCATGGATACTGGGGATAATATGTGCTACAAACAAACAGGAAACAGCCACATGACGTGTAAGAATTTCCTTAGTTTTGTGTACCTAATTAATGCTTAATATACAGAAGACAAATATGCACATATAAAGTAGCTGTGAATTGCAAATTGATTTATTTCCCTGTGACCCAAACCTTCCCCAATGTGGCTTTAGACAGTGTGGCAGATTCTCCTGGAATGAGCCAAGTTCACTTATTATAAGGAGCTTGGGCTTTTTTTTTTGTCTTCTGTGACACCCCCCCCGATTATCTTCCATCTCCCCATCAATAAAGCGAAACATGAGTGCAGCAGGTAACTTTTTCACACCTATCCCAGTTAACTGTGCAGGAGGTAGTGTACACACTGGATTGAACATATTATAGACATTACAGACAAGGTAATTCACACCTATGGTCAAATTAATCGAGAACATGCATGTCTTATGAGCGAATATGTAAACTCCACAAAGAGGTATCATTTTAGGGTGCTCCAAAATCAATCAGATTTAGTCACAGTTTTTGTAACGTGCCACTCTTAAACTGTAGTGTGATGTACAGTATTTAGAGATATTTCTACTGCACGTTGATGACACATTTTGTTATATTGTCTGCAGATTTTTGTGGAAGCTAAGCGGACTTCTCCCAGTATCCTTTATATCCCTCACATTGGACAGTGGTGGGAAACAGTGGGTCCTGCTTTAAGAGCCACCTTCATTAGTCTACTCGGCTCCATCCCTGCCTTTGCTCCTATACTGCTGCTGGCTACATGTAGTCTACACTACTCAGAGCTCAGTATTGAGGTACAGAATATCAGTGCTATCATGACAGGTTTTGGCTAGAACAAATTCTTTCTTGAAATAAACAGAATATAAATTGCTCTTAAAAATATTTTGCTGTAGGTTCAGGAGCTGTTTCGGGTAGAGTACGGAGAGGTTTACCATGTCCCTGTCCCCAGCAGCCGGGAACGAAGACATTTCTTTGAGGATCTGATCCTCAACCAGGCTGCCAAAGCGCCTGTCTCTCAAAAGAAAGACAGTGAGACCAAACAATGTATTCTTAGGACATAACAGTGACATTTTTTCATTCAAGTTACAATATTAAAAAGAAACACCGTCAACTGTCCATTGCAGTGCGTCATGCCTTAGAGGTACTTCCTGTCGCCCCTCCTTCACCTCCACGTCAACTGGCAGAGCAGGAGGCCAGAAGACTGGCAGAACAAGAAGAAGACACCCTCAGGGAGTTGCGCCTCTTCTTGCGTGATGTCACAAACCGCCTGTCCCAAGATAAACGCTTCAAGGCTTTCACAAAGCCTGTGGATTTAGAGGAGGTTGTTATTCCTTTGTATTCAACTGTGTCTCAAAGGCCCAACTTGCTTATTGCTTCACTGTTGAAGCAGTCAAAAGGTTTCACTTTCAGTCGATGGCGTCACGATGATTGTCCCACTGGGGGGCGCCAATCTGCGCATCTGTAATATAATAACTTCCAGGTTTTGTTTCTTCTCAGTATTTACTGCCGGCTGTGACATTTTTAGGTTCCAGATTATGCTGCTGTGATTAAGAAGCCTATGGACTTGTCGACTGTGCTTTCAAAGATTGACCTCCATCAGTACATAACAGTCAAAGAGTTTCTTAAAGATGTGGATCTCATTTGGAAGAATGCACTCGAATACAACCCAGACAGAGACCCTTCAGGTACACACACCAGACACCTCGGTGCACCTTGCCCAAGTAGTATACTGGGCTGATTAGACAATGGAAGCATGCTGATGCCTTTTCTAGGTTTTACTCAACTTTACTTTTTTATTTTTTTCTTCCAGACCGCCAAATTAGGCACAGGGCCTGTGCACTGAAGGACAATGTGCATGCCATCATTCGACAGGAATTGGATGAAAATTTTGAAAAGCTATGTGATGAGATAAAAGAGTCACGCATCAAAAGAGGTGTGAGCGGTTTAAAGCAAACTTAATGATTAGCTTTGTTTAAGCAACTAGGATTATTTGTTTATACCTGGTTAAAAATACACATCAGCGTCTTAGATGAGTTGCTTAAACTTTGTGCTTCTCTGTCCACAGGATGCTCCGCTGCACAATTCGCTCCCTCTTTTTACCATGTCCTCCCCAAACAGAGTAAACTTCCAACTGAGGCCAAAATGGTTGACAAGACGCCACAAAGAGACCCAGCCAAAGCCACAAGTGCGCTGACTCCCAGTACAACTTCTACTTTTTTTACTCCTAAAAGCTCAGGTACAACCTAAGTGTATGATTGACAATGAATGACAATGAGTCAAAATATTTACTCTGAACAAATACTTACATCTTCCCCCTCCAGTCCAGAGGAAGAAACGCAGGAGGAGACGCTGGTCATCTGGCATCTATTCAAAGAAGAGTTCATCCTCATCTCCTCACTGCTCCAAAGCTTACATACAGTTTGGATCTGATGAAGATGCAGATGAAGAAACTGAAATAGAGAAAGGAACAATTACAGAGCTAGATGAAGACAAGGAGGTGGTGGCTGTGATTGAAGGGACAATGAAGGATGGTATTTTGTGCGAAAGTGAAAAACTGACAAATGAGGACCAGACACAAGATAAAACAGTGGACAAAGATCTGACCGATTTAGAAATGACTGCATTAAACTTAATCAAGGATGGGCAGAATAAAACCAACAACCAAGGAAATAAACCAGGACAATCAAACACACTTTGTGGTCAAACATGCAGCAAAAACCTGACACCAATGTTTAGACAGGAAATTAACAGCAAGGTTACAATTCAGGACCCTGAGCCAATGGAGGTGACCACCACAGAACACACTGCCACAGGTATGCGTTTACCACCGGCTTCCTTCAAATCAGAAACTAAGGATTTCACAGAAGATTCCACGCAAACCTCACTTTCCAAGCTATGTTAACAATTTTCTCTATGTGGGCCTGTGCTTTAGAGAGGAGTACGAGGCGCATGACTCGGGCCTCCAAGAACACTGTTCAGCAGCAACAGTTGTTTGACATAGAAAAAGCTCTGCATATGCAGGATCATGAAAAAGCTTCAATGGTGGTGGACAGAGACAAATTAAAGGTGATATACCGAGTACTTTGTTTTGGTGTAATGCGTTATCTTGGCCTCTGACTTTTTTTAAATTCCTTGCATAACTAGGAACTGCTGGACAATGCTGTGACTAAGACCGATGGCTATGAGGTACACAAGTTGGAGAAACTCTACGCGCTCCTCTGCCAAAGTATTTATAGACACAGGCAGGACCACCACAAAGCTGCACTAATCAGGGTGGGTATTACACTTTTACACAGAGGAGATATTTTTAATTCTGCATGTAGGCAATTTATGCTTGATGAGAGACATCCAGAATAAAATTACATGTATAATCATGAATGTTTCTAATGTTTAGTATTGGTGGGTATGTTTCTTTCTAATTTGATGTCTTCTTTTGGTATTTTCATTAAATTAGGAGTTGGAGCAAGAGATCAATGACTTCTGTTGACATTTCTACAAAGAACATTGTGACATTTTTAAACATTTATGCATATAATTCCTCAAGGAATTATCTGTATTCTGGTCTGTATTCTCAAAGCTGTGTAAACATGTAACCACTGGTCCAATTCTCATATAAATCATTTTACCGAGGACAAGAATCTTTGTATTGCCACTGGTGTATATTTAAATAAATGTATTCTTCATACATAAAATGGTGTATGCTTCTGTGTTCAAAATTACACACCCAACCTGGTTTGATGTCTGCCAGTACTGTGTATTTGTTGTCTAATTTGCCTTTTTAATAGATGTTAGTTAGAAACAGCTGTCTTAACCGTAAATTTTTACTTGTATAACTCATACCAAGTCGTTTGTTAATATTATTCTGTTCAGTTTCACATTGGAATATTGCAGTCTTAAAACAAACTGCAGACTAAGTTGCTAAAACGTATTACATCATCTCATCATCATGTATGAGAAGTGCTTTACATGCAGTTAGTGCTTTTTAACGAGAAAATGTGAGGCGATGTTAGGCTTGGGTGTATTCGAGCGGGGGAAAAGTGCAATGTCAGTTTTGTCCTCAAGTAGCTTCTCGTGCAGCCCTGACAGGTCACGTAAGGACATTTGGCACGACAAGACCAAAAAACGCCTACTTTCCATACACCGCTGAATATCTTAGTCATTTTTTGTTTACATACATAGCAAACTGCCTTTAATCGCCAACTTGTGAAAAATATCCCACACATTTTCGAGATGTTGCGAGCCCCGAAAGTCGCCGGGGAATGACGTCACAGGCGTATCCGAATAATGACGCTGTTTGATCATTGTAAAAACCGCCGTTAAAATGAGAATTAGGTCAGCGAGCTAGTGTAGCACCAAGTGTAACAATTGGCTGTATTAATGGAGCCAGACTCGACGGTAACCGGGACACACTACCAGTTCGGAAGAGAGTGAGCGATATGCGGTGTTGTCAGCATCTGCAGACCGGAGTCGTAGCAGTCAAACCGGTCCGTTTGTGCGCGTGCCTCCAGCCGTCTGGTTGAAGACACCGACAGTCTAGCCCGGCGAACGTCCGCGTTACGGTGCGTACCGGCCGGATGGCGCTGAGTTGTTAGCGGCTGGGACGGGTCGACAACGACAGACAGCAGTGCAGACGCCGGGAGCTGCTCTGGGGACACCCAGGAAATCAGTCCTCGCTTCGCCTGGATAGCCAGGCAGCAACACGGTGCACGTTGGTGTAGTTGCAGTAAGTTAGCCGGCAGACATGTACAGCAATAATGACTAGCATTGGCTAGTTGGCCCTTCTCATTCTCTACATGCTACAAGCCCCTAATGTGGCTTTGGCTCATTAAAAAAAAAACAGCGCCAGCTTTAAATCCTCACTGTAAATGCACGTAAACGCAGCATTAATGTATTGTATACACATCTCACTTGTTCTGGTCAAAGGTTAGCCCAGACCTGTGTTATTACTGTTTCCGTCACGCTAAATACATCACAACTGACACAAATGCAGCGAGATATTTGCACGATGAGCGGGATCAAACACGCGTGTTGTATTCTTTTAATAATTGTCTCATTTAGATAATGTTACAATGCATTTAAATATAATCATGTCATATAAAAGATACAAGCATTTACATTTACTATTTAAATGAATTATCCAATTAAACTACTAATTGCTTGCACTATCCACTTATGGGGCTGTATTACATGTAGTTCGGAAACACATCTTGATCCTGTTCAATTAGACTAATGTAAAATCCAAAACAATTATTCCTTATTCCTACTATCTCTATATCTGTGCCATAATAAACACATGCCCCGCAATGACTTGGGGGAATGAACTAGACCTAAAAAGCATTTTGTGACGTTTTCCTTCTAATGTTTCTGTCTTTCACCAGCCCTTTGAGAAGTTTTGGTATGTGAATATAGACATGTGAGCCTCATAAAGAGACTATTTACCTGGGATAGAAGTTTGCACAATTTGATGATGTCAAGCCGCCGGAAATCAACAACGCCTTGCATGGTGCTGCCCTCTGATGTGGTGGAGCATATAGCTTCTGATGACCCGAAGGAGATAACTGAAAAGACAATGGATGGCAGTGTTGATGGGGTGGAGGAGACGCCAAATGAGTTTCCAACATCAGAGGAACTGGATCAGACAGTAGTGGTTGTCCCTACCCCACCAGATGCTGGTAAATTTGTTTTGTCCCAATCCTCCCTGTGTAGCAATCCCAAAATGTTGCTTAAAATTAACATTACTTTGTAGGTTTGTCGAACAACATCGAGGATAAAGGTGCGGTCAGTCCATCACTAAAGTGTAGCACCACAAACACAGACTCCGAGAATCAGAGCAGCAACCAACTGACCCAGGATCAGCAGTGTAAGACGCCTGAGGAAGTAGGAGCAGATGCCACAACTGTTGCTGCTGCTATATCTCTCAGCAAGACCCCCATCATGCGGATGAAGACCAAATCTGAACCCAAGAGAATCGCTGTCTCACTTAAAGCATCAGATGAAGCAGTGGAGTATTTTGAAGGAAGCGGCGAGGGTGAGGTGGGAGGAGAGCAGTCGCCAATTGAAGCTCCTCTGGGGCCCGTGGCATCCGTGGAGATGCTGCTGCATGACTCCATGAAGCTTGGAGGAGGCAACTTACTGGTCACTCAACCCTCAGAGCATCCGAGGAAGTCATCCATTTTAAATCCCACTCTTATTCCTCCAGGCTTGGCACAGGTAGAGTGAATGAATATTTCATTAAGTATACAGAAGAAAAAGTGACATAAGATGTTTGCACAGTACCGTACATCAACACACTTGGTTGTATTTGAGTAATTGTTAACTGTTGAATAACTGTTAACTGGTTATGAATAACCCGTTCTCTCTTACTCACTTTTTTTTTTTTTAAATTTCAGGTGCTTTCTGCTTTCCAGGCCCAGCAGAATACAGCAGCTCAACCCCAACTACTGATTCCTCTGAGCAGCATCCCCTCCTACAGCGCAGCTATGGACACCAACCCTCTTCTGGGGAGCACCTACAAGAAGTTTCCCTACCCCTCAATGGCTGAGATCAACAGCTTGGCAGGGCAGACACAGTTCTCAGAGGAGCAGATTAAGGTAGTTAAAAGGGGGAGTATAAATCATTTCATAAAGATGAGTCTCAATATGCCTAAATGTAAGTAACTGACTTAAAATAT
Organism: Oostethus manadensis; assembly: GCA_024372805.1. NCBI lineage: Eukaryota > Metazoa > Chordata > Actinopteri > Syngnathiformes > Syngnathidae > Oostethus > Oostethus manadensis. The sequence continues at coordinate 1,038,859 of QODF01000060.1, read as the reverse complement.
GTCTCTCTACTTCCAGGTTTGGTTCTCTGCCCAGCGGCTGAAGCACGGCGTCAGCTGGACCCCGGAGGAAGTAGAAGAGGCCAGGAGGAAACAGTTCAACGGCACTGTGCACACTGTGCCTCAAACCATTACTGTCATACCTGCTCACCAGCTCTCTGCTGCTGCCAACGGCCTACAGTCTATTCTTCAGACCTGCCAGATAGTGGGCCAGCCTGGCTTGGTGTTCACACAGGTACATGCGGAATAAATACATTTTATTACTGTATATTAGCTCTGGATCATCTCATCACAATATCCAGAAACTGGAAGTTTGGCAATTCGATCCCTGTTCCATCCACCCAGTCACAGTTTTTGTATCCTTGGGCCCACACTAGCGTATATATGTGAATGTTTAGTGTTGGTCAGAGAGGTGAGAATTGGTAGCCACGTTTCCCACTGTTTACCCCAGGGCAGGGAAATGTGGTTTACCTCCACCAGTGTGTGACTGAATGAATAAAGGGTTTAGCGCTTTGGGTACCTTGAAAACCGCTAAATAAAATTGTTATTCAAAATATTATTTTAGATTAATTGGAGACTCTAATATGTGATTGTTTAATATTACTTTATCCATTAACACTTTAATGCGAGATGTTGTGCTAGGCTTGCAACCACTGCTTTTCCTGTCAGTGGTCATCTGACATGAATGGATCAGTTCATTATTACTCTACCAAGGAGTGGGGGGTGTTTCATTGACAAGTTGAACTATGATGTTTTGGTTTGAGATCATTCTCAGGTCTTTGTGTGTGTAGGGGTTGGAAGTTTCTTTTTACAACTTATGTGATGTTCACCTTTTTTCATGTTTCGATAAGACTTCAATATCAGATGTGGCAAACACATAATAGAGCATGTACAAGTATGAATTCATGTATTATGCATGTATTGCTATATTTGTACAAGCACACAATAATACTCAGAGATGTTGCTATGTGTTTTTGCCTGAGATATTTTCCAAATATTTAACATCACTCTCTTAACATTGAGTTTTAATGTGTAGTCCATGTGTTGGATCTCTTGTTCTGTTTCTTTCAGTAGTAATAGTAGCAATAATGCCATTACCCTTTCTGTGTGTTTCCAGGTGGGCACAGGAGGGAACCTTCCAGTGACCAATCCAATCACCCTCACGGTGGCAGGTCTGCCTAGTCAGTCCCAGAGTTCCAGCAGAGTTTCCTGCCAGTCCACCCCAACAAACAGTGAGCTTAAACGGGCTACCACCGTCCAACCTCCCTCCCTCTCGCCACAGGTATAGCTGCCTTTCATACTTTGTGATTTTGTGCTTTTTGAAAGCAAGCTTTTCATCTGCTGTTGGTTGTGCATCCAAACTTAAAACACACGTATTTGGTTATTGGGATAGGAGCTATGAATACTGTATGTTTTAAGCAAGTAACTATCTCTCTTTCTGGAAGGAGAACTCAGCCCTGAATGCAGACACGTTCAGTATGCGGCCGAAGAAGTCCAAAGAGCAGCTGGCTGAATTGAAAGCCAGCTACCTTAAAAACCACTTTGTCAGTGATGCAGAGATTGCCCGCTTAATGAAGATCACCAATCTGACGAAAGGAGAGATCAAAAAATGGTTCAGTGACACTAGATACAACCAACGCAACTCCAAGAACAATGTCATCGTTTTTCATGACGGAGGTGGCAGAGGAGGGGGGGGCTGTAGCAGCAGCGCTAACGCCACCATTGTCATTGACTCAAGCGATGAAACCACATCATCTCCACATCGTGCCCGCACTCCTCCTCTGAGGGAGAAGGAGACACGACCCAAGACGTGGAATCCCTTTCCTGACTTTACTCTGCAGAAGTTTAAAGAGAAGACGCCGGAACAACTAGTGGTGCTGGAAGAGAGCTTTGAAAGGAGCAGCACACCGTCGGATGAAGAGCTAAGTCGGCTGAGAACAGAGACGAAACTGACACGTCGGGAGATTGATGCCTGGTTCACGGAGAGACGAAAAATGCAGACAGTGAGCACACCCTCACCAGATTCTTCTGAGGGAGGACGGATGGACACTGGTGGATTGAATGCTGTAGAAGTCGGGGCTTCTTCACGCTCTGTCTCGTCCACTCATAAAGGTAGTCAAACTCCACCTGGTGGGCGCAGTAAGCAGATACCAACCAGCAGCAGCAGAGACATCAAAGATAAGACTAAAAAGACTCCAGAGCAGCTCCATATTCTTAAAAGTGCCTTTGTGCAAAGTCAGTGGCCCACAACAGAGGAATACGACCAGTTAGCAGAGCAAAGCAGTCTCCCCCGACCTTACATTGTCAGCTGGTTTGGGGATTCTCGGTACTCGTGGAAGAACGGGAACCTTAAATGGTTCTTTCAGTATCAAAGTGGCAACGTGGAAGGCCCAAATGGTGGGGGAAGTAACAAATTGGGTAATCGAAAAAGACGTGTCCGAAATCGCGGTTGGGGGAGATCTCGTACCCGCAAGCAGCCAAGGCGGTCTGGCTCATTTAGTTCAGACTTGGACAGATGCCCCCCGCCAAAGAAATTCAAGAGTGGGCGGGACATCCTGAAGGAATATTACCTGAAGCACCGCTTCCTCAGTGAGCAGGACCTGGATGAGCTTGTGACCAAGACCAACATGAGCTATGAACGGGTAACAAAATATTTTTACTTGCATGCACAAACTGGACTAACCTTACAATCTTTTACTAAAAAGTTGTAGTTGGTGGTTTAAAACGGGTGTCCAATGTCCAGACCACGGGGCCATCTACGATTTGTATTGGGTCTTGGCATATTCTGAAAACAAACCAAAGCTAGAAGGATGAGGGCAAGGCAACACTGTAAATTTGGTGTATAAATATTAACAAGTGGCCAGGCCTTCACCTGTGGGGCCTGGCCGGGCCTAGCCCGAAGAAGCCACATGGGAACTCCCCCCCGTGGACCCACCACCTGCGGGGGCAAGCATAAGGGTCCTGTGCATTGTGATTTGGGCAGTGGTCAAGGGCGGGTGTCCGGGCAACCTGGTCTTTGGCAGCCAAATCTGGTTCTTGGGTCATGGAATGTCACTTCTCTGGTGGGGAAGGAGCCCGAGCTTGTGGAAGAGGCGGAGACATTCCGACTAGATATAGTCGGACTCACTTTAACCCACAGTTTGGGCTCTGGAACCAAATTCCTTGAGAGGGGCTGGACCTTGTTCTTCTCTGGAGTTGCTGCAGGGGAGAGGCGGCAAGCTGGTATGGGCTTATTATTAGCCCCCCGGCTTGGTGCTTCTGTGCTGGAGTCATCCCCAGTGAACGAGAGGGTTATTTCCCTACGCCTTAGAGCTGGGGAAAGGGTCCTGACTGTGGTTTGTGCGTACGCGCCGAACGGCAGTTCAGAGTACCCAGCCTTCTTGGAGTTTATCAGAGGGGTTCTGGAGAGCACCCCAGCTGGTGACTCCATAGTTCTACTGGGAGACTACTGGGCTTGCTGACCTCGACTGTGGATATAGTTGGTCGGTGGAAGGAATACTTTGAGGACCTTCTCAATCTCACTGACATACCTTCCGGGAAAGTCTACTCCAGGGTGCTGGAGAGAAGGGTACGACCGTTAGTCGAACCTCGGTTACAGGAGCTGCAATGTGGTTTTCGTCCTGGTCGCGGAACACTGGACCAGCTCTACACCCTTGCAAGGGTACTGGAGGGTATGTGGGAGTTTGTCCAACCGGTCTACATGTGCTTGGCTACGTGTGACTTGGAAAAGGCATTTGACCGTGTCCCTCGGGGTGTCCTGTGGGGGGTGCTCCGGGAGTACGGGATTGGTGGCCCGCTTTTACGTGCCATTCGGTCCTTG
>QODF01000060.1:1005574-1034351 GCA_024372805.1 Oostethus manadensis | reverse complement strand
GTGAGGAGCTCGGCCATCCGGGTGGAGCTCAGAGTAGAGCTGCTGCTCCTTCACATCGAGAGGGGCCAGTCGAGGTGGCTCGGGCATCTAGTCCGGATGCCTCCCGGGCGCCTCCTTGGTGAGGTGTTTCGGGATTGCCCAGCCGGGAGAAGGCCCCGGGGAAGACTTAGGACATGCTGGAAGGACTATGTCTCACAGCTGGCCTGGGAATGCCTTGGTGTCCTCCCCGTGGAGCTGGCAGAGGTCGCCGGGGACCGGGAAGTCTGGACTTCCCTACTGAAACTGCTGCCCCCGTGACCCGGACCCGGATAAGCGGAGGAAAATTGAATGGAATATTAACAAGTGTTTAGGACTGGTCAGAAAGAGAGTTGCTGTGAATAGGCAACCATGTTTCTGTCAGTCTGATCCACACACACACACACACACACACACATCGATTACCACACTCACTGTGTGACTCTGGAGTCAATGAGTCACTGATGTTCTTAGTATAAAGCACTATGGGTATCCAGAAAGGCACTATATAAAACGAATCAAATATTATTCTAAGTGTTAGACAATGATTAAATGTAATGTACAAACTATTCTCTTGACTAAATCCAAGAAGTCAATCATTCTTTTGCTTGTATCAATAAGTGTATAATACCCAAGCATTGATGTCACACCTCCCTTGCATTATCAATTATCTGTTTCTCCAATAAGGTGAGGGAATGGTTTGCTGAGGTCCAGAGACGGCTGGATATGGGGGCAGATCCCTTCCAGGAGCCGACTTTGGGGATGGCGGACGTGGGAGAGGGGACTTACGAGTTCCGGAGGGAGGCATCGAGCGCCAACAAGGAGCCCTTAGGCGCTAGAATGGGAGAGGAGGATGAAGATGACGACAACGACGATGACGAGCATGATGAAGAGGACACAGATGACAGTGAGGTTTGGGAGCCGTCACGCAGTGTGAGGAAGTCCTTGTCAGTATCAGAGGATTAGATTTTTGCAGAATGTTACTCGCTCTTATGACTCAATCAAGGCTTGTGGCCTCTGGTGTGCACCTATGCTCAATAGTAACACTTACTATGTTCCAGATTTGTGTGCGTATTATTATCTTTAGCTTTATCTCCCAGTCGCAGCCCTCACTCAACTGAGAATATTAAGGAGTAACAACTGAGAGAGGAATATTTGTGGCACACCAAAAAAAAGTAGACAAATCATTATAATGCAATCATCAAATGGAATTTATGAAAATGAACATGGTGAGATAGGATTGTTACCCCACCATGTAAAGCCCCTTACTAAATACAATGCTGCATTTCTTTAAGTGTTTTGATATGTTTTGAGCACAAGCCCAAATTTGAATTTCAATACCCAGTGAATGTTTGCCCCTTTCCCCTACAAAATGAAATGTGACTGTGTTTACATGGTGCTCTTAAAGATGCTCTGAACTCAAACCATGTATAGCATACCATACCTGGTGAAAGGGTTCTATCACAGTATGTATTGCTTCTTTTAAAGCAACACACCTTAATGAGAATGGATGAGTTTACATAGATAAATCATGAAAATCCATCACAGATAAAGGCCTAATGCAACATGAGCCAAAGTACATTAATACAGAGTGAATGCCAATGTTTTGGTTGAAGGATGTCTATTCAAAGTCTTCCCTTGACGGTGGTTACTATTCTACATTATAACTTAACACAGAACTAGAAAGATCTTGGAAAAATGTATGTTTAATATGCACTGCGATAGACATTTTGCACCTTTTGATACAACAAGCTCGATGCTGTTGTTTCCTTTTTATATGGCGGTTCAAAGAGTTAGAGTTGTGCCAAACTTCAATGTGTTTCTCGACTTGAAAGGCTGGCCTCTTGGCCAGCCCCAAAGCAAACAGTGTTTTGCAGCAGTGTTTGCGGCGTAAACGACTTGTAAACACTGGCTGCATCTCCATCAGCAGCAAAAATTATGACTAAACATAACTACTGGTCTGATCTATTGGTCTAGAAAGACTGTTAAACGGTATTTTAGACATTTCAAATCATGAAGCACCTGAACTAAAATTGTTTAAATTGCACTTTGTTTACCACATAGAGGATTAAATTCATTTGGCACCTTATTCTCCTAATATATCATGAAATGGTTCTGAGGGTCAATGTTTTTGTAAATACTAAACCAGTATTTTGCCTTTTAAAAAAAAGCAATCATGAATAAGTTTCCCCTAAGGAGGACTCTTACCAGTTTATCCACTTTTCTAATAATATGTAAATAATATGTAAATCGAATCAACTGCCACTTTCTTTTTTTTGCTTTATTTGACAATGTGAGCCACATATTGAATACTTTTGGTAAAAAATGTGATTGGATAAGGTTTTGTATTGTTTCAAATAATGGGAATTGTGTCCACATTCATGTGGTCCTTTGACTGTTTTCCTCCAAGCAAATACTCGAAATTATGTGGACGTGAGACGTGTCCGGCCTGTTTTCTCAAAGTGGACAAATGAGACCATCAGTACATTAACTATTGCTTTCTCAAAAGAAATACTCCAAGGACAACACCAACTGCCGTTCTTTTAACCATGGATAGGACAATGGCCCCATAAACTTTAGCTGTTGTTACCTTTGCAGACATATACTGTACCTACATGTGCCTCCATGGCTTATGGTCTTGTGTCAAGACAATTCCACCATCTCAACACAAACCACTGAAGGTAGCCTTGTTCAAACCAAGTGGTGATGCATGACCAAGCTCTGCTTTCTGCTGACACGACAAATGCCTGTCCTGAAGTTAACGTTGAAGCTACTGTCTTTAACCCTGGTTAAGCCTCTGTGTTCTGTTTTATGTTCTTGTCATTTGCCACCTTGTACCTGTCGTTCTTGCTATGTTAGCACCTTTTAATAATTTCAAAGCATTTTCAGCCTGCCTGGCTCGCTGATTGCAAATGAATGAACGCGAAAACACATTATTTGTTGTAATGTGACTAGTAAGTGCCTGGGCATGAAAAAGAACAAGATGTTATACCTTATATACATGTATGTGGATTGTGTACCTACCATTTATACCTTTTTGTCTAATACTGCATGCAATAAGTATGTCGAACAACTTCTCATTTTGTACATACAATGTTTGGATGGCTAGGTACACTTGGCACGGTGCCTAAACAAGTGGTGTAACTTTTAAAAGTCAGCTGTCAGAACCATTTTGACTGTGGCCATGAAGTGTTTTGGTATGTTGTCTCAAATTATCAACTGCTTAAGCCGCTCTATCAGTTACTTAGAACAATTTATTGCTTTAATTGTTCTCATTACTATTACACTTTGGTTTTGTTCGTTCTGCTGCACATTGTGCTTATTTTAGTCCACAGATTAGAGTGAGGCCTAACCCCCACAAAGTATTTTACTGTTGTCCTCCTGCCTGGAAAAATTTGCAATGTCTCGTAGAACCAAGATGGTGTCATTTGGGGTGGGTGGGGGGAGGGGGGCTTCTGTTACAATAGCACACAGGTACTTGAGTGTTTGGAACACGTATCCTTAGTTTGATGACTTGTTTCTGTGGGTGTGATAAAGTGCTTTGTGCTCTCAATGACTTGTGGTTATGTATCATCATGTATCATATCATATATCGAACCTAATCTTGCAGTAGAGTTAGTATCTTGACTAGTTTACCTGCTGTTATTACATGCATACCTTGTGTCATCTAAATCCTTCACTCATCTCTTTCTTTACACCTGTGGTCTATGAATTTTATTTTCATAAAATACACAATGTCACTATTGTAATCTGTTATTTCCCCCATGAGGGTTATTGTTTCTTTTCAATGCAACATGTCTTTGCTCCAGTACAATCACATGAGCTGATGTGTTTCTTTCCCCTTAGTCCATGAAATTACAAAATGGATCTGTAGTGAAGTGCAGAACGATGGTGCAGTCACTTCAAAATGCCAATAAATGTTTACTTTTTCATCTTAATTGGCATGCCTGAGCAGATCTAAACCACTTTGACTTTTTTTTGAGTCTCTGTACATTTGATCATTCTAATGAGAATGGGATTGACCATATTCCCCTGTTTTGCAGTATTGACTTGTTTGAGATACAGGCATGTTTAAAAAAAGACTGCAGACACCTATATTGTTCATTTTTTACACTGAAGGTAGGCTTTTGGATGAGGGAATAACTAAGTTGACAGACTTTGTTGAACTTTGGCATTAATACTGTAGAAAACCATATTGAAAAAAGACACACTGTACTTTCATTTGGAGAAAACTATTACACAGTACAAAATTTTTTCCAAAAATCATAATTAGTATTATGGCCGTACGGTGGCTGAGTGGTTAGCACATTGGCCACACAGTCAGGTGATCTGGAAGACCTGGGTTCAGATCTACTTTGGGCATTTCTGTGTGGAGTTTGCATGTTCTCCCTGTGCGTGTGTGGGTTTTCTCCGGGTACTCCGGTTTCCTCCCACATTCCAAAAACATGCATGTTAGGTTAAGGGGCGACTCAAAATTGTCCATTAGAGTATGAATGTGAGTGTGAATGTTTGTTTGTCTATATGTGCCCTGCGATTGACTGGCGACCAGTCCAGGGTGTACCCCGCCTCTCGCCCAAAGTCTGCTGGGATAGGCTCCAGCATCCCCGTGACCCTAATGAGGATAAGCGGTATAGAAAATGAATGAATGAATGAATAATTAGTATTATTAGAAATAAAAACATGTATACATTTGCAGACGAATGACTTGCGGCAAAAAAATGACGTGGTAACATTGCAGTCACTCTTTCAGTTTGGACAATTGTTATGGAGACTTACTGTATGGGAAGCCAGTCGTCGACCTTTAACATTGCAACTTATGAAGTCAAGGTTTACTTGTTTCTGCCCGGAACGGAAGTCGGGGACGCGTGTGTTTCTGCGGACTGATTTTAAATGTGGTATTCACGCGGATGTCGCGTGTTTAGGACATATAAGCAGCCGCACTGCTTTCATTCGGCATGGAGATATTTGGAAGCAACTTTGACGACTCTGTGTTTTCGGAAGCGAAAGACCGAGGCTCCGTGTTTGTGTCTTCTTATAATGCTAAACGCTGCGAGCCGGAGGTGAGCGCTGGAAGCGAGTGTGCCCATCCGCTGCTTGGTACTAGAATTGAACATTCACTAACGCGTACTAAGTATTCTCCTCTGTTGCCCTCTTTTAGTGGTTTTGTGGAAGTGCTGCTCTCGACACAGAGGAATCTTTGGAGAAGCAGAAAGTTTTTAAATTTCGAGGTGACCTGGCTGTGAGGCAAGGCAATTACCAGGTACCCACTTAGTTCTCACACTGTGAGCCTATTTATGATTTAGGTAAAACACCCAACACCTACAAGTAATTGTCTATTATACTAAATAAATGGTTCATACTTCTGACCACAGTCTTATTCAAGTGACAAACAATATATAGCCTTTGCATTTATACCTTACAGTAGTTATGTTTTCCTCAATATTATTGTAATGTTCCTTGTTAGAACAACCATAACATTCACACAAGGGCTGCTGTTGGCCACAACCCGCCTACACACACTCACCTCCTAACCCGCGCTCTCCCTCCCTAGCCTATCTGGTGACGTCCCACACGTTACTTCCAAGCCGCGCCCCTTAAAGGCCCATACACACACAAGTCACAGATATTACATTATTATGGAGGCTGTTGGCCTACATCTCACACGTCAAGTACTCAGATATTAGGTGTAAACAATAACCTCCTTCAGGAGATGTATAAAAAAAAACATTGCGCAACTAAACTTTTATTTGGTTAGGGATTTAAAAAGTAGAAAAATACGGCCATTTAAGCGCATGACGGCAGACACCGGGCCAGAGGTTTACAGCACAGAGAGCATGTCCATCAAAATTTCCACCAGGAATTTATATATATATAATATATATTATATATATAATATATATATATATATTTTTTTTTTCCAGTATCATGAAATGCCTTTATTAGCCTTTAAATATGAGAAAATTAGCTAAAAAGCTAACACGCTAGGAGGTGGAATCCAAATACGTAGCTAGATAGCAATAGACACCAAACCTGCCAAGGCACTTTTATAGTGTCCCAATATCATGAAATGCCCATATTTGGCGTTTTTGCCATATTTCCTCATTAAATATGAGGAAATTAGCTAAAAAGCTAACATGCTAACAGTTAGCCTGCTAGCACCTAGCAAGACGGCACCAATTCCAGAAAGTGGCAAGGTATTCTTGTAGTGGTCTACATAAAGTCTTATGTGTTTGTGCGATTGTCAACCAATGCAGGCAGCTCAGATTATGTGGAGCGATACTGAAATATCGATATTTGTCACCATTGCTTAATGCTCCAATTGGTATCAATTGGGAAAGGATATCACTGTGGTCACACTTCTCTACAAACAGCACTCATGTATAGTAAATGTACTGATTTACTGTAATGAAAAGTAGTGTAGGAGGAAGGGAGGGGCTGAGTAAAGAAGTATTTCATAGGAGCTGAGTAGAGACGGCAAAAGCAGCCATAATGAGAGTGAGTCAGCTCAAGCATTGGAAATGTGAAAAAAGTTCATGTCCATCAAAAGCTTGTCACGGCCAGACGATTCGAGGTATTGACACATAAGAAGCACCGTGATCGACCCAAAGCTTTAGGCTACGCACACATCTTTTAATTTTTCCGATAGGTGTTGAAATGGCCGCAATAGAGCGATGAAAAAACAGTGAAAATTGAAGATTTTGAGGAAGAAGCGGCGGTCGTTTTAACATTAGTGTCAATAGGAGAATTTTCAGACATTTGTCCCTTCAAGGGGCGACAGAGGCAAATCTGCACACACCACATGAATAAAGGAGACATTTTCTGAAAGAGGACGAGTATGTCTACGTTTTTAGCAAAAACCATCGAGCTGGGCTGAACGATGTGGCCAGGAGGAGGTAAAAGTATTTGAACCCCAGCTGATTTTGTAAGTTTGCCACTAACAAAGAAATGATCAGTCTATAATTTCAATGATATGTTTATTTGAACAGTGAACGACAACAATGACAAGAAAAATGCGTTTCAAAAAAGAGTTATGAATTATTTTGCATTTCCATGAAGGAAATAAGTATTTGAAAAACGTGCTTCAGTACTTGGTGGCAAAACCTTTGTTGGCAATCACAGAGGTCAGCCATTTCTTGTAGTAGGCCACAAGGTTTGCACACATCTCAGGGGGGATTTTAGCCCACTCCTCTTTGCAGATCCTCTCCAAGTCATTAATTTTTCGTGGCTGATGTTTGGCAACTCGAACCTTCAGCTCCCTCCACAGATTTTCAATGGGATTAAGGTCTAGAGAAAGACGAGGCCACTCCATGACCTTAATATTCTACTTCTTGAGCCAATTTTTTGTTGCCTTGACCGTGTGTTTTGGAACATTGTCATGCTGGAATACCCAACCCTGACCCATTTTCAATGCCATGACTGAGGGAAGGAGGTTCTCATCCAACACTTGACGGTACATGGCCCTATCTATCCTCCCTTTGATGCGGTGCAATTGTCCTGTCCCCTTGGCAGAAAAACACCCCCAAAGCATAATGTTTCCACCTCCATATTTGACGGTGGGGACTGTTTTTAGGGAGTCATAGGCAGAATTCATCCTCCTCCAAACACGGCGAGTTGAGTTAATGCCAAAGAGCTCAATTTTGGTCTCATCTGACCACAACACTTTCACCCATTCTTCCTCTGAATCAGTCAGATGTTCAATGGCAAACTTCAAACGGGCCTGTAGATGGACGGGCACAGCAGGATTTCAGTAAAAGAGACAGGTCTCTTTTATACAGGTATAGAGCTGAGAGGGCTGCCAATCTCAGCTCATTACTTGTGTAAGATCCACCTGGGAGCTAGAGATCTTGCTGATGGATTATGGGGATCAAATACTTATTTCCTTCATGGAAATGCAAATTAATTTATAACTCTTTTTGAAACGCATTTTTTTGTCATTGTTGTCTCTGTGTTCTAATAAACCTACCATTGAAATTGTAGACTGATTATTTCTTTGTTAGTGGAAAAACTTACAAAATCAGCTGGGGTTCAAATACTTTTTTCCCTCACTGTACTTGTACTAGGAACATTTCATCCTAGTGAGAACATTGTTTGTACTGCAACCATGTTTTGTTACAATTGGTATACACCACTCATCACTATTATTATTTATGATGATTATCATTCGTCAGGACTGTAATATAAGTTATTTGCAATGATGAAGACATCATTGCAACACACTGTCACATGACCTTACTTATGCATTTAAACTTAGTAACTGCAGGAAGTCTACAAATGTATTGAAATCGCGGAAAGCCTATGGGGTAGGATTTAATAAGCTTTGCTTACTCCTTTTGGACATGTGGAACTGTCGATTGTATTAAGTGATGTATTCCAATGTCATTTACATGCATGTTCAAATAAAATTAAAAAAATTTAATTTCAAAAAACATGCTTTACACAATCCACCATTATTTGTGAATTGTGAATTTCTGTCAACATTTGTACTCCATTTTATCAATAATGTCTCATTGGAACTCTTTTCATTTTATATTTATCATTGATGTATTCTTTTTCTTTGACTTACCACTTTACTTTTTTAAAACTCAATGCTTATTTTATTATTTTCTGAATTATATCTTTCCTCCACATTTTAATGTCAAACGTGTGTATGTGTAACAGACAGCCCTGGATGCATACAGCAGTTGTCTGGAATGGATCCCCGACAACAACATTTCAATTAAGAGAGATATATTGGAGGGAATGGCTCGATGTTGCGCCAAGCTGGGTGACCGAGCCAGAGCGATGGACTTGATTGACATCCTGGTACAGCTACATGGCCGCACACACTGCTTACTATACGGTCACAGAACTAACACTTTGCAGGAGAGTGAAAAAGCATGACCACTGTTTCTGCCGGATATAATGAGCCTTTGTCTTTGTTCAGAGCAAAGAGGCTTCAAACACGTGTCACTTGACCACCCTGCTGCTGCTCAAGGTAAACCGCTGACCAGTTCACACCTCTGCTGGCTTCATATGCGGTGTCAATGGAGATTTAAGATATATTGCCCCTTGCCCCTAAGGTCAGCATCTACCAACATTTTGGAGCCATTGGTCCCAGGATGTTATCTCTGCAGGAACTGTGCAGCTTGTTGCCCTATAACCCCTGGAACTGGTTCAACCTGGGAAAGATGTGTCTGCAACTGCTACAGCACGACACAACCTTGGGTAGCATCCTTTATATGTCAAGCCTGATCAGTTTACACTCCCTATTTCTTAGTGTGAGTTGCGTTTGTGCAGAGAAGAAGGGAGGAGAATCTGAAGACGCTGTTGATCTCACAGAAAGCAAACTGTGGCTGAAGGCTTGTACGTCTTTCATCAGAACCAGGTGCTGCTCATAAAGATGCACTTTTTTCCCCACTGAGTGTGAATATCTGCCAGTGCTTTTCTGATACCAGACCTCTGTTTTGTTTAAAGGAAAACTGCACTTATTTGTGGAGGTTTGCCCATCCACAATCCTTACGTGAAACATGAGGACACGTCTTTCCCTTTTTTGTGCGTTCTAAAGAGAGAAAAACCATTTAGACTATAAAGCTCTCTAGAAAAGCACATTTTTAAAATCGTGACATGATTCATGGATGGGAAATCTCCAGTTTGTTTCAAAAATGTCCAATTCGTGCCTTACTCTGGTATCCGAACTGCCCCGGCCCTACCTGCTCCACTGTGTGTGGACTAAGGAGGACTAGATTGCTTTTACATCATGCTCTCTGCTTTCAGACTCCTGCTGAAAATCCTACAGCAGCAGCAGACATCTTTTGTGCGGCAGCGCAGCAAAAATGTCCTCCAATCACTGGAGCAAGCCTTGAAGCATCTTAATGCTGATGAAATTACTCTGCAGACTCTCACTGAGGTGAGGACAGCTGTGAGGCATTGTGCAAACTTTTTGTTTTGCGATTCACATTAATTTTACTGTGCCTCACATTATCAATCACCAACATCCTTGTATTCCCCAAAGTTCCCAAGTCCCAAATTCGTCCAAAGTCTTGTGGTTATCCTTTTATCATTGTTCAAAAAACATGCCCTATAATTAGCAAAAATCGCATTTATGAAATATTAAGATGAATGCCATAACTTGTAGCGGCTGTTTGTTTCCATAACACATTTTCCCACAAAACAATCAGTCACGACAGTCTAGACCAGCGGTCGGCAACTCGCGGCTCCCAACGCTGAGCGCTGTGATTTTTTTTAAACACAGAAGTTGGGGAAAGGTGCATTTTTGATAAGAATATGAAATATCTGACTCGCCGCCAAGTCAGTGAATGCATCTAGACTGTCTTTAGACTGCTGATTGGATGAGCAAGGGAGGGGGAGGTAGTCTAGTGTAGCAGAGTCTCACTGTGTGGGAGAGAAAGAGAAGAGTTTTGAGTTGAGTCTGAAACAAGTTTTGAGAAAATAAGGTTTGGAAAGTCTCCAGATTTAGCGAGAAAATTGCCATGTTGGCAACACTGGGCTGTACATGAGATGGGAAGCGATTCACAGTTAGAGCATACATGAAATAATCATTCATAAAAATATCAGCATATATTCTCCTAATTATAAAAATAAACAGGAAATTAATCCGAAAATAAAAGAATGTTTCTCTTTGCAAAGACGGTCAAGAAGAGGATCAATAGAATAGTTATTGATGACAATTCAGCGCAGGAATAAACGGTACTGAGTAAACAACACTGATATGCAGATACATGAACTCTGATTGGCTTTTTTATTTTAGAGTTGGCTACATTTTCATTTTTTTTATTTTACACAAATCGTTCATTCATTCATTCATTCATTTTCTATACCGCTTATCCTCATTAGGGTCACGGGGATGCTGGAGCCTATCCCGGCTGACTTTGGGCGGGAGGCGGGGTACACCCTGGACTGGTCGCCAGTCAATCGGAGGGCACATATAGACAAACAAACATTCACACTTTTGGACAATTTAGAGTCGCCAATTAACCTAACATGCATGTTTTTGGAATGTGGGAGGAAACCAGAGTACCTGGAGAACCCACACACGCACCGGGAGAACATGCAAACTCCACACAGAGATGCCCAACGAAGATTCGAACCCTGAAGCTCCTGACTGTGAGACCATTGTGCTACCCAGTCAGCCACCGTACGGCCCTTACACAAATCAGAGCTCAGAGTAGGCCTACACGAGTAGCTGCACTTCTTTATGTTGAATTCTGTGGTTCTAACAGGTAACATTACAAAAGATTACTATTTAAAAGTTCTGTAACGTTTTAGAGGCTCCCGAACATTTTTTTTCTACTGGAAGAAGAGACCAAACAGCTCTTTTGATGAAAAGTTTGCCGATCCCTGTTCTAGACATTCATGTAGGGGTTACGTGTAGGACCACAATGTTGTTTGCCATGGTCTACATGAATTTGTTAAGGCTTCTCTAGGAAAGTTTGCTTTTACTGCACTACTACTGCAACTAGAAAATGCGCGGATAAAATGTATTCAAAAGATTGTGTTGGATAAGACCCACGATGACAAGTAGTGTGCACTTAGTTGCCACCTACTGTCCTGGCATGCATATAATTAGTTTTCTAGCTACAATTATCAGGGATCCTTTTGACTTGAATGGAGTGTAAACCTTGTCTTTTACTTGCCAGGTGATGTCTGAGGACTTGATCCCAGAGAAAATGAAGGAGGACTTTCAAGATGGTGAGAGTCTGTCCAGTGTGTGCTTGCACAGCTTTAGTGAACGCTGGTGGAACAAAATTCTACTGACAGGAATATTGGAGGCTGATGGACGACGAGATATGCGGAGCGACACAACGTTGTGACGCTGCTGCATAGCGGACAACAACAAAAACATTGTACTGATCTCAAGTGAGAGGATAACCTGGACTTTGTTCCAATTGTTGCCAGGAGTGACAAAGAACAACATTGGTTTTGTATTTTAACTTCACATGGTGTTTTCTGAAGTATTCATGTGTGCAATCCTGCGAAGTGAAAGAGTGAGTGGACTCTAATGTGTCACATGATTACCATAACAAGATTTCATTATTTTAGAAGCAAAGATATAATGTAAGTAATTTCAATGTAAAAACGTTATCTATGCCTCAGTGTTAGGTTGTTGTTAAGAAATGAGAAAAACTTTATTGCCATTGTAAGTGAACAATTCACAAACTAGGAACTTTTTTTGGCGACTCAGTGCGATGTAGAATTCTAAGTAAACATAGAACATTAAATAAACATAGAACTAACTAAACATAGAACCCTGAGTAAAAAGTTGAAATCACTGATAAGTAAAGGCATGAGGGTGTTTTTAGTGCAGGTATTATAAGGTGCCAAAAATACTGGTTATAAAGTGAGCATAGTGCAAGTGTTATAAAGTGTTAATATTACTAGTTTTATGTTTAAACTTGTTTCTGCTTTTGTGGTGAAAAGCCAAATGCAGTTAGACCTCGGGTTTCGTACTTCTATGATTCAGGTTTTGTTGAAAATGTTGCCCAGGTTTGCCTCAGTTTTTGTAAAGTATTAAAATCGTAAGCCATGCATGGCTAATGATTGTTCATAGTGTCTCGATGCATTGACGGGGTGAAACCAAAAAAGATCTATTATTAAAATATGAATTCCATACTGTAGTTTATATTTAGCAGCCTTGAGCTGGGCCAGCTTACCTGTGACTTTACTGATGACAAACGGGGTGGATATTTTGCAGCATATTTTAACCAGAATACAACTAGCAATTATGCATGGACTGTTTGAGTGCAACAGACAGATTTGATTTTAGGTGACAAACTTGACATTTTGAATTCATTCAGTCATCCGTCATCTCATGTTTTTCAAGCACATCAAATCTATTGAGTAAAAATATTTAGTGTACAATAGTAGTAGTGAAGTATTCACCAGATAGAGGCAGACGATGACCCAGGTTGAGCAGCACAACAATGTTGTTTATTATTTAAAGTTTAATGTTTATTGACAATAAGTGATGTAAACTAAACACGTCTCTTAACATATTTTGCATTTGAATAGACAAACCAACATTTCTCTACCTAGAACAGTTTTTTCCGTGAACGTGGTGACCAACGAGGTGGCTTTTGTGCATGTTGGTTGCGCTGCCTGGACGTGTGTCATATTTTCCTGAGACTTTTTACATCCTGCAAAATCTGCGTTGTCTCATGCACGCTCTAAAAGTCATTGCACTCTTTATTTCAACTACGCTGACACGCGTGTGCTCAGGTTCATGGCTGGTGAGGCAAACTCTGAGGTAGCCCATCAAGACAACAAAAAACAGAATTCACTTAGTTTAAAAAATGTTTTCACATACATCTTAGACCCAATGAATTGTTTTTATTAACTAAAACATTTGTTTTATTTGTATTAATGTATATGAAATATATACAGTGTTTCTATTTTGTTGGTGTATATAATCTGCCATTTTGGCATCAAATTCGAACAGCAGAGCATGAAAAACATTGAATCCATTTGATTTCAAGTGTTCCCTCACTAAATCACGATTCACCTTTCACAGACTCGCTGTTTTGGTACATCTTATGAACTGCATTGTATTCTGCATCCTGATTAGCTCAGGTAGAACCCACGTATTTTGTCTGCATCCTGATTGGCTACGGGACTGTAAACCATTCCCAATCTTTTCTCCTGACTCAATTTTCTTCCGCTCAGTTATTTTTTTCCACGTACTCTGACATGTAAAATGGTGACTTGCGGAGATAGACGAGTGAAATACATTTATAGTGGCTGTAGTTTAACAATAACAAAAGATACACGTTGAGAGCGCATTGATAATCCATCCATCCATTTATTCATTTTCCACCGCTTATCCGGGTCAGGGTCGCGGGGGCAGCAGCTTCAGTGGGGAAGTCCAGACTTCCCGGTCCCCAGCGAGCTCTTCCAGCTCCATCGGGCGGACACCAAGGCGTTCCCAGGCCAGCTGTGAGACATAGTCCCTCCAGCGTGTCCTAGGTCTTCCCGGGGGCCTTCTCCCGACTAGGCAAGCCCGAAACACCTCACCAGGGAGGCTCCCGGGAGACATCCGGACTAGATGCCCGAGCCACCTCAACTGGCTCCTCTCGATGTGAAGGAGCAGCGGCTCTACTCTGAGCTCCTCCCGGATGGCCGAGCTCCTCACCCTATCTCTTAGGGTGAGTCCAGCCACCCTACGAAGGAAACTCATTTCCGCCGCTTGTATCCGCGATCTCATTCTTTCGGTCATGACCCATAACTCATGACCATAGGTGAGGGTGGGAACGTAGATCGATCGGTAAACAGAGAGCTTTGCCTTCCGGCTCAGCTCTCTCTTCACCACGACGGTCCGGTACAGCGACCGCATTACTGCAGATGCTGCACCGATCCGTCTGTCGATCTCACGCTCCAACCTTCCCTCACTCGTGAACAAGAACCCGAGATACTTGAACTCCTCCACCTGAGGCAAGACCTCACTCCCAACCCGGAGGGTACAGTCCACCCGTTTCCGACTGAGAACCATGGCCTCGGATTTGGAGGTGCTGAGTCTCATCCCAGAAGCTTCACACTCAGCTGCAAACCGCTCCAGTAAACGCTGAAGGTCACAGCCTGATGAGGCCATAAGGACCACATCGTCTGCAAATAGCAGAGACGAGATCCTAAGGTCACCAAGCTGGACTCCCTCAACACCTTGACTGCGCCTAGAAATTCTGTCCATGAAGATTATGAACAGAATCGGTGACAAAGGGCAGCCTTGGCGGAGGCCAACGTTCACCGGAAACAAGCTCGACTTACTGCTGGCAATGCGAACCAGGCTCCTGCTTCGATTGTACAAGGACCGAATGGCACGTAGAAGCGGACCATCAATCCCGTACTCCCGGAGCACCCCCCACAGGACACCACGAGGGACACGGTCGAATGCCTTTTCCAGGTCTACAAAGCACATGTAGACTGGTTGGGCAAACTCCCACATACCCTCGAGTACCCTTGCAAGGGTGTAGAGCTGGTCCAGTGTTCCGCGACCGGGACGAAAACCACATTGCAGCTCCTCTAACCGAGGTTCGACTAACGGTCGTACCCTTCTCTCCAGCACCCTGGAGTAGACTTTCCCAGGAAGGCTGAGGAGTGTGATCCCCCTATAGTTGGAACACACCCTCCGGTCACCCTTTTTAAAAATGGGGACCACCACCCCGGTCTGCCAGTCCAGAGGTACTGTTCCTGACTTCCATGCAATGTTGTAGAGGCGTGTCAACCAACACAGTCCTCCAACATCCAGAGCCTTGAGAAATTCTGAGCGGAACTCGTCTACCCCCGGAGCCTTGCCACTGGGGAGTGATTTGACTACCCCAATTACCTCAGCCACGGTGATAGAACTGTCCACGTACGTATCCTCAGACTCTGCTTCCTCTATGGAAGGCATGTCAGTGGGATTGAGAAGGGCCTCGAAGTATTCCTTCCACCGACCAACTATATCCACAGTCGTGGTCAGCAAGCCCCCGTCCGCACTGTAAACAGTGTGAACTGGGGGCTGCTTCCCCTTTCTGAGGTGTCGGACGGTTTGCCAGAACCTCTTCGAGGCCGACCGAAAGTCGTGCTCCATAGCCTCACCGAACTCCTCCCACACCCGAGTTTTTGCCTCGACCACCGCCGAAGCCGCGTGCCGCTTGGCCTGCCGGTACCTGTCAGCTGCTTCGGGAGTCCCGCAAGCCATCCATGCTCGATAGGACTCCTTTTTCAGCTTGACAGCAGCCCTAACCCCCGGTGTCCACCATCGGGTTCGGGGCTTGCCACCACGACTGGCACCGACCACCTTGCGGCCGCAACCACAACTGGCTGCCTCAGCAATAGAGGCACGGAATACGGCCCATTCGGACTCAATATCCCGGTCCTCCCTCGAGATGCAGGCGAAGCTCTGCCGGAGATGAGAGTTGAAGACTCGACGAACGGGAGATTCTGCCAGACGTTCCCAGCACACCCTCACTACGCGTTTGGGTCTGCCAGGTCTGTCCGGCATCCTTCCCCGCCATCTAATCCAACTCATCACCAGGTGGTGGTCAGTTGACAGCTCAGCCCCTCTCTTCACCCGCGTGTCCAGAACATACGGACGCAGGTCTGATGATACGACCACAAAGTCGATCATAGACCTGCGACCTAGGGTGTCCTGGTGCCAAGTGCACTTATGGGCATCCTTATGTTCGAACATGGTGTTCGTTATGGACAAACTGTAATTCGCACAGAAGTCCAGCAACAACACACCGCACGGGTTCAGGTCAGGGAGGCCGTTCCTCCCAACCACGCCCCTCCAAGTCACACTGTCATTGCCCACATGGGCGTTGAAGTCTCCCAGTAGAACTATGGAGTCACCAGCTGGGGTGCTCTCCAGCACCCCTCTGATAGACTCCAAGAAGGCTGGGTACTCTGAACTGCCGTTCGGCGCATAGGCACAAACCACAGTCAGGACCCTTTCCCCAGCCCTAAGGCGTAGGGAAATAACCCTCTCGTTTACTGGGGATGACTCCAACACAGAGGCACCAAGCCGGGGGGCTAACAATAAGCCCACACCAGCTCGCCGCCTCTCCCCTGCGGCAACTCCAGAGAAGAACAAGGTCCAGCCCCTCTCAAGGAATTTGGTTCCAGAGCCCAAACTGTGGGTTGAGGTGAGTCCGACTATATCTAGTCGGAATCTTTCCGCCTCTTCCACAAGCTCGGGCTCCTTCCCCACCAGAGAAGTGACATTCCATGTCCCAAGAACCAGATTTGGCCGCCGAAGACCAGGTCGCCCGGACACCCCCCCTCGACCACTGCCCAAATCACACAGCACCGGACCCTTATGCTTGCCCCTGCAGGTGGTGGGTCTGCGGGGGGGAGTTCCCGTGCGGCTTCTTCGGGCTAGGCCCGGCCAGGTCGCACGGGTGAAGACCTGACCACCAGGCGCTCGCCTGCGAGCCCCTTCCCCAGGCCTGGCTCCAGGGTGAGGCCCCGGTATCCCACGTCCGGGCGAGGTGCGGTCACTCCTCTTGTTCTTCTTCATTCGGGTCTTCTAAATCACTCTTAGTCTGGCTCGTCACCTAGAACCTGTTTGCCTTGGGAGACCCTGCCAGGGGCATAAAGCCCCCGACAACATAGCTCCTAGGATCACTCGGGCACTCAAACCCGTCCACCGCGGTAAGGTGGTGATTCACGGAGGGGCATTGATAATCCATTGGAAATAAATATCGTGATAGTTTGATATATTATTTTGTCACAACTCTAGGAAAAATTGCCTCAGTTTTCATCATACCGGAAGGAGGAAGGAAGGAAAGGAAAACTGAGGTACCAATGTCTAGTATAGTTATCTATATCTGGCTACAAACGACACTGCACCTGCAACATAAGTAATGAGTGCAAATACAATGACAACGCAAGGTGAAGTGGTTTAAAAAACATTTATGTAAAACAGCCTAGAAAAGAAGTTAAAAAGTATCATAATTCAATGAAGTAAAAATATTGACAAGGTATTTCATTCAATGACTGTAATAGTAAATGTGGCCATATAGGAGGAGGAGCTTCTTGTCACCGGGCGGCGGCGTGTGGCGTTGTGTGTGACAGGGTGGAAGAAACACTTCCCTCTTTGACTCGGTTTACCAGCCTCTGCCTCAGAGCTCTGATATCCTTTATCAGTTGTCTCTCTTTGCTGTCCAAATGTGCCCGGCCTCGGTCAAGAGAGACTAACAGGAGAAAAGAACACAACACAACTAAAAATAATCACTAATTATTAATGGAAGAGTGAGTAGGGTCCATTTTGTCCTTAAAATCAGTCTGGTTGTTATGCTTTACATTGTGTTGACTCACAGTTGGTTGAGGTGCTCGCTGCAGGGGAGCTGGCGTTCAGACACACCATGCTGCTGTCTGCTTGTTTGGGTGTGGCGCCACCGTTGGCTGCTTTGGCATCCGCTGTCCCGACACGACTTGGAGTAAAACTGGGCCTATAAATTACTCCTCGAGCTGGACACACGATTGAGAAGGTGTTACAAGTACAAGCAGGGAATATTTAAACAGGATAAATATTACAACACAGTTGTAAGGTTTGGGGTTATTCGAGGACAGAAATATGAACGTCAGGTTTTTGACAATATCTGGTATATTATGCTGATATTTTCCAGCTCTCAATTTCCGATTCCCATATATAAACGTGTAACATCACATATCTCCTGCCGTGGAATTAACACATATTTGTCAGCTAATGGATAGAGCACCAGCAAGTAGCTTCTCTGCATGGCTGTAAACAACATTGTACAACTCCATCCATCCATCCATTCTCTCCGCTTATCCGAGGTCGGGTTGCGGGGGCAGGGAAGCCCAGACGTCCCTCTCCTCGGCCACTTCGTCCAGCTCTTCCTGGCGGATGCCGAGGCGTTCCAAGGCCAGCTGAAAGACACAGTCTCTCCAGCATGTCCTGGGTCTTCCCCGAGGCCTCCTACCGGTTGGCCGTGCCCTGAACACCTCCCCAGGGAGGCATCCTAAGCAGATGCCCGAGTCACCTCATCTGGCTCCTCTCAATGCGGAGGAGCAGCGGTTCTACTCCGAGTCCCTCCCGAATGACAGTGCTTCTCACCCTATCTCTAAGGGAGAGCATAGCCACCCTGTGGAGAAAACTCATTTCGGCTGCTTGTACCTGGATCTTGTCCTTCTGGTCACTACCCAAATCTCATGACCATAGGTGAGGGCTCAGCTCTCTCTTCACCATGACAGACCGGTGCAGAGTCCGCATCACTGCAGATGCCGCACCAATCCGCCCGTCCATCTCACGTTCCATCCTTCCCTCACTCACGGATCCTCCTCTCCAGAACCCCTGAATAGACCTTACCGGGAAGGCTGAGGAGTGTGATCCCACGATAGTTAGAACACACCCTCCAGTCCCCCTTCTTGAAAAGTGGGACCACCACCCCGGTCTGCCAGTCCAGGGGAACCGACCCCAATGTCCATGCGGAGCTGCAGAGTTGTGTCAACCAAGACACGCCCACAGCATCCAGGGCCATCCACCATCGGGGTCTGGGATTACCGCCACAACAGGCACCGACCACCTTACGGCCACAGCTTTGATCAGCCGCATCGACAATGAAGGCACAAAACATCGTACATTGTACAACTCGTCTAAGAAAACATCTGAGAAATACTTGCGACTGGGCATGGTAAAACGTGGCTCGAGGAACTCCGCAAGTTTGGTTTTTCCAGCAGCAGTGCATTTTCTGCTGAGGACTCTGCCACTGTACTATTTCTGTATTTTTTAAAATTCCCACTACCCCATAGACATTTGATGAATGAATTGTGCGTGAGAATATAGTGTTTTCCACAACAATTAGCTCTCAAAACGATGTTATAATGGCCAAATCATGCAGTCTACTGGCCAACACATCACACATCCATTGTGGTGGTGACGCTGATGTACAGCTCTGCGCTCAATGCAGCGTCTGCGTGTTAAAGTCTATGCGCTACCCCCCCATGGGGGTTCAAAGTCTATAAATGCCTAAACTTTGCATATGAACACGCTCACAAATGTTGCTCAGATTGAAGTTACAGATGTCTGCCATCTCTTGGTGTAAAGTTTTAACTACACAATGCATCATATTTCCAGCAAATTCAGCTTGAAGGGCTTTATTGGTTTCCATTATAGGGAAAAAACTATACCAATATAGACCAATATTACATATGTATGCCTATATCCGGCAGATAATATTGGTGTTCTGATATTATCGGACATCCCTAGACAGAAACACTTAAACACTTTTTTTTTATGGACAGTGTTTTAATTCTGAGTATATTGAAAACTTGCATACAAAGGCAGCAGTTGTTTAAGCCCTTTTGATTTTTTAGGACATTTAATTTCTGGTCATCTGACACACAGATGAGACATTGTTCAAGATCACACCACAAACATCTTCTAAGTGTGTGTGTGTGTGTGTATTAATACTTGTGTTTATTGCCGGCCGGGACTGTTGCTGCTCCATAAAGTGCGCTCTGTCATTCACAACTTCATCCCACTGCAAACCACACAGGGGTCACTTGTTTCTGAAGACATCTTCAGTGTTCAACAAGAGCATTTTTGCTGCACCTTTTCCTCACCTCCCTTCCAGCCGCATCTCTCCAGGTGTCCTTGAGACGGTCCCCTTCTGCCAGTGTTCGTCTGTCAAACACGGTCAACCTTTCTCTACTTCTGTCTAGCCAGTTGATGTTCGGCAGGCCCTTGGCCACGTCTCGCTGCCAGTCGGAGCTTTGCTGGCACGCCTCCGCCAGCGAGCTTCCTGGCTCCTGTGAAAGTGTGCCGGTACGAAGTTAACCAACACCAGTGGAAAAGCTCTAGCTAAAGCCAAGTAAAAATGTCTGTAAGGAGTTTTGTTTACATCTTGTAAATAAATATGACGACATTGCTAGCCTACGCCACAGTTAGGCTTTTCCCCCCCTATTTTTTTAACTCACCTTCTTGTTTGCATCTGCACCCTGCAGCTGCTCCTCTTTTTTTGCACTCTTCATCAACAGCTGCGCCTCTTCAACCTGCCGTTCTATGCGAAGCTGCTCCTTGCACAGTTCCTATCAGAAAGAAAAACAGCATCATATCACGACTTAGAAGGTCAGCCTGTGATGCCTTCCGCTACTGTATGCTGTACGGTGTCGTGGGTGAGCTGGAGCCTATCCCAGCTGATTTCAGGTGAGAGGTGGGGTACACCCTTTGGGACGTGGGGGGAAACGACCCGGAACAAACCCACACAAGTACCCACTCTAGCTCACACGATACACTTTTATCCATACATTTACCTGCACCATGTTTTGTCACATGACCATACCTTCTGTAAGAAAAAGCAAAGGGAAGACAAGAGAAGTGAAACGGTGTGAAGGTCTCACTTGCTGAAGCTGCCTGCGCTGTATCTCCAGCTCCATCTGCTTCATTTCCAGATCCTGTAGTGCTGCTGCTGTTTCCTGCTCTCGCAGATCCATCTACAGGAAGCATATTCATTACCTACACCTGCAGTCTAATGACATGAAAACCTTTGCCCTGTCAGTCAAAATATGTTTTGACTGACACTGTCATGAATGTTTTGTGGGGGCCCGTCACAAAAACTATTTGGACCACCACAAAATCAATTTGGCGCTACCTGCTCACCCTCGCTCATAAACACATTATAATGGGATATAATGTCTGTAAATGTAGCTTGTCGTTTCAACTCTGTACAGCGGGTCCTCTCTAGAGCACATAGTGAAATATCTAGCCACTTCTTGGGCACGTTTGGAAGCTAATATGAAAGCACGTATTGCTCTTCTAAACAAGCAATTGACAAAATAATAATAAATAATAAAATAAAAACAGACATATACAGGATAAGCGGCATAAAAGATGGATGGATGGATCAGGCATACACAGCATCATCAGCCACGGTAAGTTTGAAAGTGCAGACAAACGTTTCTCCAAACTTTGCCAAGGATGTCTACTGAATGCTAAATGATCTCTCCGTTTCATGTACTATTTGTGGCACTGTTTTTATTATTATCTAAAACTGCATTTTAAAAAGCCTTTAACAGACCTCTCTCCATAGATGATTTGTGCCCCTGTAGTAACGTGTAAAAAAAAAAAGATTTGCACTCCAAGCATAATCTCCTCTCCTCTCCATCCCTCTTTGCAAAACTACATACAAGTGATGTTAAATTTTCAGTTGTCCATTCTTGTAATTGTAATTATTTTGCATCATTTTCTGCATGTAAAACTATAATTACTGTCTATAAAATGTGTTTTGTTTAAAAATTTGAGGGTGTCTGGAACAAATTAAATGAATTCACATTGGAATGCAATAATGACACTTACCAAGGAACCGCTGTATTTGTTTTGAATTGTATGTTTTTATCTCACGTTTTGTCTTCCACAGCATAAAAATTCAATGCATGCGTCATGACCAATTATCCAAATTACACAAAGACACAATGCAACACTGAGAATATGACTACAATTGAAGCCCACAATAGTCATGCTCTCGTCAATTAATCTCATTTAATGTCCAAAACTACACTTAGCTTTCTCAATACAGAAATTGATTTTACCAAAGTTGTTTAGGAGTGGTTTCAAAATATTGTATTTCAGTGTGTTTTATGTCACGGTTTGATTGTTCAAAATGTAATTGCCCCTTTTTGTCCCGCCAGAAGATACCCATTTAACAAAACTCACTGTTCCTCAATATATGAAAAGGGGTACGAGCAATTATGTCATATTTTCCCTTTTCTGAGGTAGTGTCAGGACCCTCCTCACCTTTCTCCTGATCTCCTGGTCCAGTTTTTGTATCTGTGAAACCTGACAGTCCTGCTGGTGTTTCAGGAGACGTTTTTTATTTGCATCCAGTAGCTGCAGCTCTTTCAACTTTAGCTCTCTCTTCATAGCTGACAGCCTGCAAGAGGACAGTCACCCTTAAATCATACGATTCCAACTTCAAGCATGTCTGAAAACATGAATTATATGTTGGGAGAGTCTACTTTTTCCTCTGCTGTGTTAGTTTGGCTTCCTCTTGAGCCAAGAGGTCTCTGCGCTGCTCTTCAGCCTTCTGCAGGAGTGCCTGTGTTGACATCCAAGCTAATGCGTCAAAAAGGAAAGATTGTGTTGTTGCATGATAGCTCTCGGAAGTTCTACCTGTTGTGCAAAATAGGCGTCTTCTTCCACTTGGCGTTTCATTAAATCTGCACGCAGCGTTGATACCTCTTGCCTGACGAGATGAGATGAGATGACCCACGTAAACTTTTACACAATGTCTTCGTTTTTACCGTCTAAAAAATGATTCACACATAATTTGCAAAAGTCACCTCTCCTGTAGGTACGCCATCTCTTCTTGTCTAATCTTCTCCTTCTCCTGGTTCTGATACTCCACGATGAACTCTGGGTATTTGTTGAACAAAGGGTACTGGCCTTTGGTGAGTGGTGTAAAATCAGACAGTGTTGTCTTGGGATGAATGTCATCAGGCGTGTTGCTCATCAACCAATAGGCTTCTTTAATCATGGCTTCCATGTTCAAATTGTTGCGATGGTGGAAAAAATACTGACATATGGGACATTTTCTTTTAATGATTTCATCCCCACAGGGAAGGGGAAGAAAGAGGAAGGGTGTGATTACCTCAAAGTCCTGTTTCTGGCAGCACAGCAAGAGCGGCTCGCGGCAGCACGTCAGGTAGGCCACGCACGCCATCAGCAAGAAGGACGGATGGTTCGAGAAGACGTTGTCAAAGAGCCTGAGCCACTCGTCACGAGTCAAAACCTCAGAGAATAAAGTCTCCAAGAGGGGCCACAAGTAGAGCTGCCACAGTGCATTGAAAGGTAAACCTTCACAAGTACATTCTAGAGATGGTGTGTCATCTTGTAACATTACCTGTGAGGTGATGCCACAATCTACCATGTGCTGCAGCAGCTCCTTGTCATGGTGAGCTACAATGTTCTCTGCCATGCTCAGGATGTTCAGAGGAGGGTTGGGGAAGAACTCAAACCAGTGTTGACACCAGTTCACTGTGACACCATACATCTTAGTCAACACATCTCACAATTGACAAACATCCCTTTCATGGAGAAAACATACCTAAGACAGTGGCCACCACCTCAAAGCAGACCATGGGATTATTCTGGAAGAGCTTTACAAATGGAAAGGTTATCAGTGGAAGGTACTCTACTTCTCCAAAGATGGCGGACCAATGAGCCGACGCAGACAAAACCCTGTGAGTAGATGGAGAGGACAGGATGATAAATGTTGCATGAAGAACCTTATAAATGTTTGAATTGAGGGTATGTCGAGCAGAGGAATGTATACCTCTGCAGCCCCCTCTGGAGCTTCTGGCTTTTGATGGGATACTTCTCATGGAGGGTGAAGTAGGCTGAGTGCAGGCCTTTATCAGTCAGACTGCTGAATGCTGCATAGTTCTCAGGCAAGTATAATAAAGATCGCCACACAAACATCCTAGAAGGTTTGGATAGAAACAGTGCGCTACAGTGATATATACTGGACATGGCACTGACTCCAATTTTGTTGCTTCGACAAAAACTGAAATGTACAAAAACAAATCAATTTTCCCATACTGGACTTGGCACTGACTCCAATTTTGTTGCTTCGACAAAAACTGAAATGTACAAAAACAAATCAATTTTCCCCCTAAGAAATAATGTAAATCCAATTCCTCTATTGTAGACATCCAAAAATATGCACAAAAAACACATTGTGTAGAGAATAATTTTGAACTTTACGTGACAAT
This sequence comes from Oostethus manadensis, assembly GCA_024372805.1. Lineage (NCBI taxonomy): Eukaryota > Metazoa > Chordata > Actinopteri > Syngnathiformes > Syngnathidae > Oostethus > Oostethus manadensis. The sequence continues at coordinate 1,010,129 of QODF01000060.1, read as the reverse complement.
CCTATTTAAACAGACACTATCTTTGTACTTGGCTATGACTTATTTCTTCAGCTCAGAAGTGTTCATCTTTTTTACCAAAGTTGTGGAAACTGCAGATTTTTTGGCCCCATGGTGGGTTCTTTTGCAGCCATACTCAATAAAGACTGTCTGATACCTTGCCTAAGTACACAGTGCACTTGTACAGAACACTTCATCAGTGCAGGGCGTACAGTGCCTTATAGAAGGAAAGGAGACATATATTGAGTTGTTCATCGTTCTGTTTGATGACTCAAGGATTCAATACCCGGAATCTATCTCTAGTGTCACAACTTGAAAATAAATACTATCCATTCTTCACAGAGTCTATGTCACCAATGCATGGATGCTTTGTTTGGGTACTTGAGAGACGGGGCACACCATAGACTTATCACCAGTCAATTGCAGGGCACATGTTAACAAACTATTAACACTCGCTATATTTAGCAAGTAAGGGTGTCCATATAAGTGTTTTTTGCATCATGCATTTACTGTAGTCAGTATACTAGTGATCAACAACAAGAAAGTTTCCACAGAGCAGGCGAGAGGGCTTAATCTCCAACTCTTTAACGCATGCAATGCATGTCTGAAAGTGTGCTGCAGTGGCCATTTGAGAAACGTGGCACTTTGCAGAAATAAAATAAACCCAGCAAAAGTAGAAAAAAAAAGCAAATAGGCATAATGTAAGTAGAAAGATTTTTCTCCAGTCATATTTTTTCATTGTACTTAAAATTAATGTTAAAATCTCGTCTTGTCTTGTTCTCGTGGACCCAATATTGAGCATTGTCTCGTTTCGTGAGTTGGATGTCTTGTAACACCCTAACAAATAACAACTGAAGCTCAATATGAAACACACAATTTGAGTCACTTTAGCTAAAGCTACTAAGTAAGAAGAGAACTGCTGTACCTGTATTTTGCAGGATATTCTCCAAACGTTTTAAGCAGAGCCACCAGTCGTTTCTTGTTCAGACCACCAGGGAGTTTGTTCTATATTAAAAGAAAATCAAGCTATTATAATGTTAAAATATGGCCACCTTATGGGATGTGTGTACAGAAAAAAAACAATAAAAATACATGCAATCATAATTAGCTGTCATGACTGCTTACACTTTTCTTCAAGATGTTGGAATGTTTTTGTGAATTTTTCAAGAAGAAACATTTGTAAGGTCAGAGGTCATTGATGTTGGACGTGAGAGGGGCCCTGTTGATTCAGCTTCCCAAAAGGTGTTTGTTCTTCTGCACCAAAGTCATCCAATCATGCCTTTTTACAATGATTTTACATACTGGAACAACTGTTCCCACAAAGTCAAAAAAATAATTGAGAATAATTGCCAAAATGCTTGACCTAATCTGATAGATTACCTGATTGATGGATTACAAGGTGTGCATGTATTCCTACCTCTTTATCCTCGATTGTTGACCCAGCAGTTGGGGCAAGGATCTGTACTCGTTTCTGCCGACCCGTGTGTTTGTTTTGTTTTTGTACTGTCTCTGATTGAACCTTGGCCTTTAGGTTTGACAGGTCCTGGTTAGCTGCACTGTCTGAGACGACAACCATCTGTGGGGGAGGAGGCTGAGGAGGAAAGTTTGTAACAAGCATCAGTCTCACACACAGCATGCTCACTTTTCCCCGCGTATATCTGAATGAATGAAACCTTGTTTAAGTCCTGCGTGATACTCTGAACGCTGTAGACGCTAATGGCGCCATTGTCCAAGATGGCCACCACATGGCGACCAGTGGGGCTGATGGTCACACCGGTGATGGCGTCGCTGTGGGAACCAATGTCAAAAAGCAACTTGGAGGTGTGAATATTAATGAAGTGCATAATGCCGTCTTGGCCTAACACACCCAATGTCTGTGAAAGAGACAAGATAATGTCCAGAAGTGTCTTCATGGCATCTGCTTTGAGCATTGTACAACACAAATGTGAAAGGAACGCAGCAATCTACTGCACAGTATATACCTGACTGGCTCCTTCATCGAAGCTATCAGGAAGGAATTCCAACTGTCTGACAGTTCGAACCTGCGCTGGCATCTGGATGACATTGACCAGCTCTTTGCGGTCCAGACACCACAGGTGCAACAGGTTTGAGCGCCCCCCAGCTGCCAGCATTTTACCATCTCTGTCAACAGTAGAACAGTAGAAGAACATTTGACTTTAAGCATCCCTTTAGTAGAACTATGCATTTCTGTGGCTGGAGGAAAACAATGGAAATTCTCTTAAATAAGGTTTGTTCTTCGTCCTGCTTCTGTTCTTGCATGGAATGTATTGCTGTATTGAGTTTGCATGGGCTGGCATTTGTTTTCTTGGCAGTGCATTACCACAAAAAGAACACATAAAAATGAAAATGAAAAAAATGAAAATGATATATGAAACATTCGCAGCCCAGTAAATACACAGAGTCAAAACACACCTATTAAAAAACCTGTTTTTCTAATATATTGTGTCAGAGTCTATGAGCAAGGCACGCCGTAACTTGCAATATTTTCCTTCTCTTGCTTACAAATAAAGGCATTTTTTATAGTGTCATTTCAAATTTTGAAATGTTTTATCGTGGTTTCATCTACCGTTTTACAACAGAAAATATGTTATGTTTACACAGATTTGCTCACATTCAGGTGAACTTAGTAAATGTGCAACACACAAATATTGGCCAGTGTGGCTATGAAGTAACAGACCCACCGTGTCACAGCAAAAGTCTTGTAAAAGATTCGGGGTCCACAGTCGGGCACCGGAAGCTGGTATTTACACACGAGCGTGCCACTCTCCCAAGCAAAAATGGAGTCGTCATTGAAACAACTGAGGATGGTGTTGCTGTGGGGGAGGAAGAACACCTGCAACAACAACCGCCAGGAGTTATTTCATGGACCTAAGGCACCTAGTGTGCACTGATTTTAAAGATAATGTACATGCCATTACATACAAACAGATGTGTAATACATTATAACAGGTTGCCAACCTGTCAATTGTGACTTACCAGTTGATAGCTGTTGTAAAATCACTAATTATATGGCACTAACCAATGGCACATTCAAGCGGTTGCTGCTAAAATGTGCATACTGTACAGTATATGTTTATGTCTGTCTGTGTTGGTGATATCACACTAGACAATGCAACAGACTTTATTAATCAGCCAGATGGATGAACATCTGAACTCCGTTTTAATAAAGTCGATCAAACACTACAATTTAAGAAGTTTAAAACGACTTTCTGTCTTTCTTCGTCAAACCTCAGCAGCAATGGTGCGTTGCGAGAGGACTTGCTTATACAGCTCAACAATCTGACTGCGTTCAAAGAGAGAAAGCTTTTTAGCCTTTGCAATCAAGAGATCATGACAGTCTGAATACCTGACAGAAAATGACATTGCATACACATTTTTGTCGTGTGTTACAAGCTGTTGTTCCCTAGCCGGGGTGTAACACATGAAAAATTGCCTCCTCCAATGTTATTTGTCTCGCTCCTGTTTCCTCTTTTTGAAATTTGAAGCTTAGAACTAGAAGCTACTTAGAACCCCCTTAAACTCCAACAGTGCAAAATGTAAATTTTTTGCCATTTTTCATCTTAAAATTTTGATCAGGAGTGTATTTGCGGTGGGCCACCACAAATAAATTAATTTATGGAAAACTTAAGGGGATGCATGGTCAGGTGGAAGATCTATTACAAGATATAGTAGTGTCTCATTAAAGAAATTAAAATACATGAGTATGTAAGTACAGTGTGACATAAAATGCATGTAATTCCTAAACGGTAAATTTATATTATTTTTATTGTTAGACCTATTAAATTACATCTTAACGTCAACATTTTAAAGAACATCTTCATTGACTGTGTACTTAATAGAGGAAAAATATTATAACACACATTGTAAAATATTTCTGGATCTAACTGTGATTGAATAATCTTGTATGGGAAAACTATGCATACCTTCTGTATGCCAACAGACAGTTGGACATTGAGCTTCCTCTCCCTGCAGAAGCTGTCCAGATCCCAGAGCTGAGCGGTGTCTGGGGACGTAGTGATGGCGTAGCGGCCAGAGCTGTGAATAGAGATAGATGAAACAGCCCCCTCGTGGCCCCGCAGCCAACTGACCAGCTGCTTTGTGTCTGTGCAAAAAACAAACAAAAATAAAAAACCAACAATCCACAATGTCAATAAATAGAGGTTAGTAATAAAAGACAGAACAGCTCTTGAATGACAGTCTTGGCTACAGATCACCATTAAACATTTCACAGGTAAAAGCCTCCAAAGAAGAGAAAAATAAACATGCGGGTGTCCAAATTGCCCGACATACCTTTATCGAAACACTTGACCGTGTTGTCAACAAGAGCCACCAGGAACTCTGTCGTCCTGTGGAGACAGAATGCTAAAGCAGTGCAGGCCTGTCCCGTCTTCTGCACAAGACGAAATCTACACCAAGGTGACAAGCAAAAAGAATAAATGAAATCATCATTTCTTTGCTTATTTTGTGTAACTCTGTTAAAAAATAAGAAAGACAACTTAAAAAATATTTAATAGAAATAAAATACAGTGTTTGCCCC